>VZTE01000892.1:1646879-1713739 GCA_013397775.1 Eulacestoma nigropectus | reverse complement strand
AAAAAAAAAAAAAAAACAAGTAGTGTCTTTGCGTCAATTGACAAGGTTAGTTACTAGTCTTCAATAGAAACCAAAAGGAGACACTTATGCAGCTCTGAGTTCCAGCTGGGATGGAGACTTCCCAGAGCAGCCAAGTCAGTAACTGCAGCACCACTGAATGAGAACGCACTGATACGATCAGTGTATGAAAAGAAGCCGTTAGGTCCTCTTTCAGCCAATTTGTTCTTATAAATTGTTTACTATTGTTAAAGTCAACAAGGTTTAAGACGAGCTTTCTGTCAAGGCAAAGTGGCTAGTTTTGGGAGGCAACTGGGATTTTTTTAACGTAATTTGATATAAGCTACTTTTCCTGGAAAATCTGGTTTTTAGTGGCAGAGAGAGAGTTGACTACCTATTTGTGATCAAAAGGAATGGTTGGGCTCAGCCTCCTAGGTGTTCACAATAGGCATTAATTACTCTGTGCAAATACAATGGTCATGCTCACGCTACTTCCTAGCTACCCTGCACAATTGTTTATTTATATTTTTTAATGGGGTACCTTCCAATAGGTAGTGCAATATCAATGTATTGACATCAGTATCAATGTAGAGATCTGTGGTTTGTGTGCAGTATAACTATATAGCTGCAGGCTTGGAAGGTCTTCCCACCAGGAACAATTTCCCAAGTCTGCAGCTTCAGAACCTCAGCAGATGCATAGTGCAATGGTAAAGTAGTACATTTTAAAGGGAACTGGGCACCTTAAAATGGAAATAATCTAGAAAAAAAAGAGTTACTGAAGACTAGGTAAAACTGCATAGGTTATTTCTTTTATGTTTAAGAAACTACAGGAAAACTCAGCAGAAGCAACTCGTGGTACACCTGTGACAGTACTGGTACCCCTGGAAGAAGAATCAGGTGAGAGTTCCAGAATGGCAACAATGTAGATTACATTTTGTATCCTCTTATGAGAAACGGCTTCCTTCATAAATTGTGTTCTTAAAAACTGAGCATAATCTGATATATGTAGGGAGAAAAAATCAGATGTGACACCAACAGAACATGAATTTTAAGCAAACTGTTTCAGTATCGGTAGGGAGATTTAAATAAAGGTATTTTAATTTCTTGAGATTATTACAGAACTAAACCTAGCCAGACAATGTCAAAATACAGATGATCCAAGTTATGAAATTGTACTTTGAGGGTATGTTCAAGAAAAGTCATTCAAATAGTGCCAACCTAGCTTAGTAATGTGTGGCACCACACAAACTCAGAGAATGTTCTGACTCAAACTGAGCTAGGTTTGATGTCTCTGCATAAGTTTCATAGTTAATACACAACCTGAAAATTTGCTTTGGATGATCAAAAACTGACTGTATCAAAAACTGATATGCCAGGGAAAAAAAAACTATATTCCAAACTCTGACCAATCTAGCAACAACAGATAAATTTCAGGGGTTCAGAGTACAGCTGAGGTTTGAAGTAACTTTTTACAATCATCTACTCTACTCTCCCTGTTCAGAGAAGAGTCAGCTAGAGCGGTTGTCCAGAACCTTCCCTAGTCAGATTTTTAAATATTAAAGGATGGATGTTTCCACAGTCCCTTTGGGCTTCTTCCAATGTTTGATCATCCTTACCATAAAAAAGTTTTTTCTGTGTCTAAATGGAGTTTCCTGTACTTCAGTTTGCACCTATTGTCTCTTTTCCTTTCACTGGGCGCTAATGGGAAGCATCTGGCTCTCAACACACTACCTTGTTCCCCTATTCTACCCTCCTAGTCAAAAATTTTTTTCCTGATGTCCTTCCAAGCCACATTTTGTGCCCACTGATCCTTCTTATGTACTTTGCCACAAAAGATGAAAGTTTGGCTCTGACATCTTTGTAACTGTATTTCTATTGTTAGTAATCACCCTTTAGGCTTTTCTTTGCCAGGAAGAAACAAGCCCAGCTCCCTCAACCTCTCCTCAAAGGTTGTGTGTTCTGGGCTCCTAACCTGTTTGGTAGCCCCTCTGGGCTCTCTCCAGTTTCTCCTCCTTGAACTGGGGCTAAAATGAGATGCTGTATCCCAGGTATGGCCTCTCAAGCACCAAGTAAATTCTAGTTTAATTCTAACTTTTCTTAATTAACTAGCCATGCTGCTCTTGATGTAGTCCAATATGCGGTCTGCCTTATTCTCTCATTTGTTCTTCAGTCAAATCCTGTCCTTGCTCTAAAACATAGATACCTAACCATTGTTTGAAATCAATCAGTAAGTGTGATGACATAAAGAACCTAGGCTGCTCTTCAGAGATAGACCCCAGAGTCCACTGTTTCATGTTTCAGTGGCAAACTTATTTACTTCAATATATGAACATCACAGAAAATAATAAAATAATGCATTCCAACTGAGCATTTCTGAGCCAGTTTGATACTTGGCATGCCTTTAGAGTTTGCAGACTTATGGTGCTGGTCTGTGTGATGAGTCAGAGCAGACTTTTGCTATAAGAATGGAGCCCATCTGAATATCAAAGATAAATCATCCTTAGTCAAGGAGGTCAGACAGTAGCACAAATTCCAGAATCGGTGTGTGGTATATGCAAGATCTGTTTATCTCCAGAAAAGTACTTCAAAGCCAGAGCATGACTTTTAGAAGTATTGATGTGCACCTCCACCCATCCCTTCAAAAACTCCCGCTCAAAACCCAAACCTTCCACCCTGGCCTAGATGAGAAACCTTGGCTGAAGGCCCAGCAGTTCTTGCAGTCTGCCTAAACCAGGCTTGGGTGGACCCTGAAATGAGATACAGTCTCTCTCTTTTCATAATGATGGCAATGATTTAAAGATAAGCAGCAAAAGAGAAGGAAAATTAAGATAATTGTATTCAAGCTGAGTGTTAGGAACTTCAAGAAAGGGATGAAGAATGAAAAAACTGAAAATTATCTTTTTAGAATAATGAAGAAGGAGTAAATTGAGAAAATCACTTGCATCCTCTGCAGAGCATTTAGCAGCTTCCGTTCTCAGTAGCTTTAGTGGGAGAGGCTGTATTTTGCCAGCTGCTCCCTGTGTCTTTACCAAAACCATGTGCCATCTGAAACACTGTTCTCTTGCTAAATGGTCATATGCTAGCTATTGTGATGATGTCTGATCTGGCTGCCCAAGTGGAATTTCACAATGAGCAAGAATGGAAATAAGTAGGTGTTTAAAAGTACTTGTGTTCTTAAGGACATGGTTGTGCAAGTCCCTGACTCCTTGAGCTATGGCACTGTTTTACAAAACACTGGTACCCAGTGACACCCAACCCCTTCACTGTGATTATGGCCATAGAAGCAGCAGCTTCAGAAGCATTTTCAGTACTAGAGTGTTACCCAGGGGATGCTCATCTCTTGTCTCCCAAGGAAGAAAGAGTGTCTGCAATGAAGCAGCACAGACAGAGCCTGGAGCTTGTGTCTATCATGGAATTACAACCAGAAAGCAGCAAGAACAGAATTGTACCATGGAGTTGGACAAATCAACTGCCATGGGCAACTCCAGCATGGATCATACCCTCACCAACAGGGCACGATACCCTATGGTCTGTAGCAGGGACCATTCACAGCCCCTAACATAAGGGATAAACCAGGCCCAGGGTCCACCCAGGGCCTCTAGTCAGGAGCAAAAGGAGAAGGAGCTGCAGGCAGATGTGGAGATAAGCTGCAACATACAACTGAGGGACTCAAGCTAGCTAGAGTAGGACTAAGGCCCATTGTGGAGGCAGGGCTGGAGATAGTCACACCTAGCTCAGGACAGGACAGAGTGGCCATTCATGACCGTACAGAGAGCCCCTAGGCAGAGGAAGTGTGGGTGAACATCCCGAGTGAGGCCAGCTGGGGCCACTAAGGCCTGTTGGTGGCCTCATATGGCCCTGATTCCAAGAGGAGGCATTTCACTGTGTTGTGGAAAGATGCCATCCCAGAGAGCAGGAGCAAGCTGGAAGGACAGCAGCCCAAGCAGAAAGCACAACCTCTTAGCCTGGCTCTCCTCATTTATGGGGACTAAGCACATGGGCCCAGAGAGGCCAGATCTTGTTTGTAAGGAATCATTACACATTGTCCTGAGACCAGCTGATACCAGTAAGGCCTCACGATCCCTGTTGTCGACAGCTCATTCGCATAATTCATGGCTGCCTCCAATTATCTGTGGGAGCTTTGCAGGCCGAACTCTTCGCTTGTGAAGGAGGTTCCACATGGGCAGGCACTTAATGAACAGATTGGATTATAAACACTAGCTAATCTTTCCCACATGTACACCTGAAGAGTATCACAAGTGACAGCTGTTTAAATTTCCAAGGAAATTAATGATTCCTAAAGAGGCAAGACTTATCAAGGCTTTGACTGGGCCTGATAACGGACAACCACCAAAGGGCAAATTGTTTATAATAGTCTATAAGTGCCTCACTCTATGGGTTCATCTTGGAAAGTTTTATTGACATGGTCCCTTTTATTAATGTTTGTGCTGGCAAAGACTAGAACAGCTTGGTTCAATCTACTGATGATATTAGGCTACTAAGGCCTCTAATGAGCACCTCGTATCTTCAGGTCACAGCCAGTTTAAAATGGTTGGTACTGGGGCCAGGACACCACGGGCTCAGCTGAACCCTACAAGGCGGCTGCATTGTGCCTGCCCCATGCAGCGCTCACGTCCTTGCAGGGTCCGTCTGCGAGACTGCTAAAACATTAACTCATGTGTGGTGACTCATTTGCTGCATTCACAGTTTTGAGATTTGTGGGCTCATGAGGGCTGGTGGGAAGGGGGTGATCCAGGCTTACTGTGAGACTATAACCAACCTTTCCTAACAGACAACATATGAAAAAAGAAAGTCCTTTCTTCTGTCCCCTTTTGCAGGAAGCCTGTTCCTTTAAATTAGGACACAAACCCTCCATCAGTCACCTTGGTGTTCCTCCTTCCCCATGAAGCACACCACAGGACAAACACATTCACATGTCCAAGGGGACTTTTCAGAGCTTGGTTCTGTTTCAAAGAAGGCATCATGAAAAAAGAGCATTCACGTTGGGCTGTGAAAGTGGCAACATGGAAAGGTCCTTATTAAACTCAGGGATGAAAAAAACTGAATTAGATACAGCAAGTCATTTTCCTCAAGCTACAGGTAATACAATTCCCATGTAGAACTGGGTAGCTATGGGATCATTTTAAAGTTCAAACTTCTCTTCCTGGTCAAAGAGTGTTTCAAAAAGGAGCGTGAAATTAATTTAAATACAAGACTAGAGAAAAAACAAATGGGCCACAAATGGTTTATAAATGTTTTCTTGCTTAAGAATAACTCTGTGATCCATCTCTGAGTTCACTGCTGAAGTGTTTGGCCACAGCAAGGAACCTGTACCTCCTGCCACACTGGTGTAAACCAGAATTGATTCATTTGAAACAAATGGATGAAGGTGATGGTTAAAGTCAGACTAAAGCAAGTCAAACTAGGAGGAGTCTGACTGCTGTTTTATCTAAATCCATGGTAATATTACTGTCTGACCCACTGCACTCAATTAAGCCTATTTTTATATATGTCATATATTCTGCAAAGCAGTTCTTTCCCAGTTTACATTCATATAATTACACGTACTCTGCTTGCTGAAGAACTCACCCAGTATTTTCAACTTTAATTTCTCTGACATCCATAATCAAAACTAATTGAGGCCTTCACTTGAAGAATATTGAAGTCTCATGTGACTGGATAAATAATTTCTGTATAGGTTATTTGTTGTGCTTTCTCCTGGCAATAAATAAGAAAGAGAACTAAACCACTGAACTTATGATTGGATTAATAAATAATGGATATTTTAAAATACAATGTTTAGGCAAAAAATGATCTATATACTCAGGGTGCACGTGCATACACACACACATACATCATCTCCTCAGTTTTATTTTAGGAACTTGCATGATTGGGATTTTTCTTGAGATGCTGAATATCTGCCACAGAGAACGTTCTATGATAATCATAACATTGTGATGCTATATTAGGAAAGGAACTCAATTTGTGGGACATTTGGAATCTTTGTTAGTTACATTTCAAGCCTGTTTGCTTTCATGGTGAATGCTTTCTTCTTGGTGAAGAAACCAAGGACAGGCAGCCTAAGAAGAAGATGTTGCTAGCAGGTAGAGGACTGCTCTGGTCATACTGATTGTTTACTCGCTGCTGGATTTCTAACATAATAAAATATCTGAAGAGCATAGGTAAAGATATGGCTGTACATGTGTTCTTCAGTGGCTAATACAGCCCTTTTTAATCAACTTTTAATGCCTCTTCCCTTAAATAACAAAGCAACCGTAAGGAACACATACAGAGTGAATGTATGTGTGACGTCAGTTGGTTTAAGGCAGACAAGGGAAAGGCTGAAAGCATGTAGAACAAGTCAGACTTTTTCCTGAGCTGCATCTTGCTTTTTCTTTCCATGATTCTTACATCTAATATTCCATGTTTGTCTTGAATGAAGACTCTGATCCCCGCCTTGACCCAGGGAGACTGTTTTCTCAGAGGCTGGAAAGAACAGACTGGCCCACCTGTATGGCAGAGATCCATTGACATGCCATGTAGGAGAGGAAGAAGTGAGGAAAGGGAGGATTACTTCCCTTCTTAAAATGGCTTTGCAACCTTGCCACTGTCATCAGTGGTATCACAGTCCTATCTTAATGCAGCTAGGTTTATAATACACCTACACACCACTCCAGGAATTTCTTTCCTTTCAAGGACTACTGTTCAGATGCCTATGCCCAATTCTCAAGGTCAGATAGCTCTATCTGGCGAAAGACTTTCTGTGGCAGACAGTCCAACAAAAAGAGCAGTGACTGCATCTCATGGATCCCATTGGGGGCATAGAACTGGAGGGAAAAAAGAATCAACAAAACTCTCTTCTTACAGGGCTAAAATTTTGCTCAAATGGGCTGAGAGAGCATTTACAAGTTTATGTGCAACAGTGCCATCTGATGGGCTTACTCAAACGGGTAAACAAGGTGACAAGGTATCTGCAGGCCTGGCAAGCTACCCTCAGTTCTAAAAAAAATGAAGTGACTTTTCCAAGGAATTCTTATTGTGTAGCCTTTTCCCATGAGCCTATCTCAAACAACTCTTTAAAATAAGGTTATGGGATTTTTTGATAAAAGTTATAGGGTTAAAATAATTTCCATGGTGAGATATTTGATTTAGTACCATGGAACATTTTGATTGAGGCACTGCAGCATAGGAAACATACAGGTCAAGTTAAATGCACTAATTACTGGGTAATAGACTTCAAATGAAATTTTCAACCTGGACACAATAAAAGGGAGTTGAGGGTTCAGATGTCTCAGAAAAGCTGGTGTATTACAGGGCCAGATTATACAGCTACATAGGATAACAGAAAAGAAAAAAGGAAATATTCTATAATTGATCAGCATTTATACGTTCATACCCCTTTCACAATGTTAATGTCTATGGGCTTCATCTTTTCATAGTACATTACCCTGAAATAGTTGTTAGAAATTTGTAGGATAAACAGTTTTAGTTAACAAAATTAACAAACAGATTTAGGGGGTTTTTGTCAAATTCATTCTTCTCCAAGACCCCAGTCAATTTGATTTTGTTTTGGAGAATGAGGCATGTTTATTACATGCCTAACAAATGTAGAAATGAGGCATCTGAATTTCTGACATGAGTTCTAAGTGCTTGGTGTAAATACTAGACTGCCTTCTCCTAAGCCTCTTCTTCCTATAGTGGATGAAGTTTTCATTATTGTTATTGATTTTGAAAAGATTGTTCTTCTTAGATCAACTCTAAATATAAAAGTGACCTTTTAATTTATTTGCATCTTCATTACTGTGTTACAGCATAGGTAAAACAAACTAATTTCCCCAGGTCTGAATTCCTATGAACATGCAGAAATGCACAGCAAAATTTAATTCACTTGCTGCAGTGCAATAGCAAGAGCTGTCCCTGGCCACAGAAATCAGTTCATGGCCCTGTAATGTAAACAGTTTTTATCAATGAGCCAGGAGAAAACCTTAAATCATTATTTATACAATCTCTGAATAACACAAATAGTGGTAATATACATAAATACTGGAAATATAAATATTGGAAAGAAAGGACTTTTGAAACAGACCTAGACCATCTTGGTAAGTAGGGTTCAAATCCATGTTATTTTGTTGAGCATAGGTAAATTAAAATCTTGAGGAAAACATAGTACGTCTTTTCAGGACTCACTTTATCTTGAACAAAGAGACTACTAGAAATGTTTAGAGATTATGATAGATAACTGGTTGGATATTAGCTGGCTTCTTTTATGTTTGTTTTCAACTTCCTTCCTAACACTTTTACAAACAAAAATCATGACTTTTTTTATTCCACAAATCAATTAGTCTCAGAATGCAAAAGTAATGCTGGACCATTGTCATGCAAAAATATTTTTTTCCAGAGATGAAATATAATATTAAAAGTTTTGCTTAGCTTATGATTTTCTTTGCAGTTCTATCTTCTGTCTAGGGAATGTTCATGAAGGAATGCTCTGTTCCAACATCTGTATCAGGGATTAGATGGATAAGATATGAAAGGCCAGGGTAGAAAAAAGATTTGTGTTGAACCAGGAAGGGATTGTTTCATTTATGGCTGTTTGGAGTGAGAGAAGGAAATGGAGAATGATGGCAGGGTCAGAGGGAGTGAGATTGGTGAGATGTAGGCATCTCACACATGTCATCTCTGCTTTTGGAGAACTGAAATTAAATATGCAAACAGTATGGCTGAGACATCTTTGTGGATCTACCCATATCAGTCCTTGATATTACCAGAACAGCCAGTTCTATGCCAAAAGCTGTTAATTACCTTATATCGTAGGAAAGCTCACAGTGGTGCCTGGAGGTAGTACTGATAGAATATGTAGAGTCTATGATTTACACATTGGCCCTTATTAAATCCAGGAGCTATTTTTCAGTAAAGCCATAATTGAAAAACTCGGGTAGCCAGGGGGTTTTGTGTGTGTGTGTGTGTGTGTTATGTGTGCAATGTAGTTGTGCAACTGAAAAGGACCAAATCCAAATGTCCATAGTGGGCATAGAAAAAAATGCGTCTAAGAAACACCAACACTTGCTGTGAGCGGAGCCACAGTGCTGGAGCAGGGCACAGAGGTGTAAGGCATGGTGCTGGTTTTAGCTTCGTGATCTGGGGAAGCGTAGGAAGCAAATAGGCAGCCCCATATCTGCGCTTTTATCTGCTTTTGTAGTTGATCCCTAAGTTCCATGGAAGCAACTCATTATATAACAAGTGATTGATATTTAAATTGGTGTTTACCATTTAATCTTCTGGCTGGTATCTCCTTTGTCAGTAAGTCTAGGTCTGGTTATAGGCTGCAAAGCAAGATGGAAATCTGAACTCCAGCCAGTAACATTGTCAGAGTTGCTCTAAACCTGCTAAATCAATAAAACCAGAGGCGAGGGTTCATAAATCTCTGTCTGTGTATATAGCTGCTGTGATCCAGCTCCTTCTGTGAGCCTGCATGTGGCCTCCAAATAGAGTTCCTGGCAGTTCATCTTTTTGGTCTAGAGGTACATCCGTGATAAAGCAGATTTAATGGGGAAGATCTTGCAGTGGAACAACATAAACTGTATGTTTTCTTTCTTCTCTCTCACCAAAAAGCTAATATTCAGTTTCTCTCCTGTCCAAGTCAGATTAGCTTCCCATAACAGCACTCACCCATGACAGTCTCCAGTATTTTCCTTGATGACAAATTGAGCTCCATGAACTAGAACACTTACTTTGGAACTGGCTGCAATGGATGCTGGAAGAGCCTTGAGCATTTGCATTTGGAAAGGGGCAAAGCTGTGTATTTATATTCAAGCTTTCTGCCTGTATGTCTGAGTGTATATGTGATCTAATGCCAAACTAGAAAGTTCATATATGAATTGCAAAACTAATGTAATGTGCAGTGCATATGGAAAGGAACATTTTCATTTATGGAGCATGACAGACAGTGATAACTGTAATCCCTTGGTTTTGTTAGTCAAGAGGAGAACAAATAATACTATTTTTTATTTGTGAAGAATCAATATTTTTAGCAGTTTCTCAATAGAGTTATTATACCTTGTATGTTATTAACACTTTTTTTAAAAAATCTGCTGAGTTAGATTTGAAGAGAAGGCATTAGTATATTTTCTTTTTTTTGTCGTGTCTTTTTTTTTTAGCTTTTCTTGTCATAAATGCAATGTTTTGCTGCATACTTAGCATAAGTTCTAAAGTTTCATGGGAGCTTTCAAAACATGAAGAATTCTTATGAAATAGAGGAAGGAATGAAATAAAAACTTAACAAGGTTTCAAATGCATCAGAAGAAAGAAGCATGGCAAATAGTCTGTAGAGTAGACAGATTCAGCTGTAAAAGTTTTCCAGAAAGATAAGCTCATTAAAGAAAAACTAAATTAAATCTTTACTTAGTAAGGGAGGTTTCCACCACAGCTTTTCTTTATGAAGAGCTGAGTCTGATGGGTTGTTTTAAGTTGCAGTGTCAGAAGAGATTTTTGAATAAAATTAATAAAATGAGAAGTAGGAAATCAGAAGGACCAGATGGTGTTCGCATGGGTTTTCTGAAAGAACACACATGCCAACGTGAAAATGTTATGTGTAATCTGTCACTTAAAATCAATCTCATCCCTAAAGAAACAGAAAGCAACAAATGTGATACCATTTTTAAGCTATCAGGAATGATTTGGGGAAATATAGATCAATAAGTCTCACTGCTATATAGAGGAAACTGGAAACTAATAAAAATCTAGACTTAGTAGCCACATGGAAAGATTTGATTTAGTAAGGAAGACTCAGAACTGCTTTTCTTGGTGAAAGTCAAGCTCAAATATTAAATATTTCTTTAAACGAGTGAGTATGCAAAGAGCTTTCCAGCAGTGTCTGCCCTGTGTTCCAGGCACAAGGAATAGAGGGGAAGACAAAAGCTTCATTAAGCCACTGTATGAATCCGTTTTGAGTGTTGCATGCAGGTAGGTCTAACCTTTGAATATCAAAGTGTACTGCAGTCTTAAAAAACATACAGAGACAGCAACCCTGTTGAGACCACAAAACTATGAAGAAAGGACAGCCATCTTCTGAGACTGCAACATCACTGGGAGTCAAGCAGATTCATTTTATGGGAAAAAGCAATTTCAGACTACTGATGACAGAAAAAGAGGAATCTTTAAAGTCTTGTAAAAATGTCATGGAACACACATGCAAACTTTAGAGACAAATAAATTGCCATCTGTTTCAGTCTTTTATTGTGTTTTCACTTAAAACAGAGTCATCAGAACAAAAAAATGTCCCCTGGTTCTATTGAGCTGTGAACAGGGAATAATTTTCCTTAGCATAGCAAAAGGGCTACTGTTAAATGGAGCTCAAGGGTAGTTACTGTACACCTTTTGCAGAAAGAAAAGGCAACAACTCTCCTCCAAACCAAGAGGAAACAAAAGTCTGGAGTAAGACTCTGACATTTGTAAGAGTTAAAGCTCCAGTGAGAATGGGTGGTTTAACCAGAACTTTTATTCTACACCACTTTTAGCACTAGTTTCTCACATTTCCCTGCCCATCCTTCAGGATTATCTTCTGCAAAATCTGGTTCTTGCAGGCACAAGGAACCGCATGTGAAGATTTGAGGTACATATGAGCCAGGGAACAAGGAATGGGAGTGGGTGGATCCTTGTTAGCACAAAGGAATTGATCCCATGTGTGAAAGAAAAATACTCTTCTGCAATGTAGGCAATATCTGAGCAAACCCAAAATTCCTAGGCCTTTTCCCCAGTACTGACAGACCATGACACTCATGACATTGTTTCTAAAATGCTAAAAACCTATGATCCATTTTCATGGAGCTCAAAATTATCCATAGCTGCCAGAAGAATGGAATAATGACACCCACATTACTAAAAGGAATTAGATTTGCAGCAATACCAGGTATGATTGCTGTTTCTTTCCTTCTGTCTTTATTTAGATTTATGTACATGGGTAAGGATCTATCTGTATTGCCTAGGGGATGTGGGTTTTTTAAAGGTACTATAACAAACATTTACAAGTAATACTGCAAAGAGCAATTTTAGAACTGCAGCCTGTGCTCATCTTCCAGCATTTTATCTGACCTCTTTTGGAAGTGGGTTTTTTAATCTATCCTAAGGCTAGTGACTAAGACAATTATTTTTTAGAACAAACCTTCTTATGGCCAACGTCTCAAAACTATACACATCTATGTTTAAGAAGAACATCATACACATATAGGCACTCATATACCAGTACTCATAACACCACAGACCACATTACAAGAAATTATCTCTCCTTTCCCCATTCTTGTGCACCAGAAAACACCTCTTTATATATGCTCCATTCCCCCTGACATCTACAGCAATTATGTGCATAAGAGGTGGATGTCCCGGTAATATTTCGAAACATTTCACTCCACAGAAGGAGTTATTGCTGAGTGTTTTCTTAGCAAAAAGCAAAGCAAGTAGCCTCTCATCTTGATTAAAACCCTCTGACTTTTGGAATCTTCTGCTAAATTATATTTGCCATACAGGAAGGGTGTAGGAGGCAGGAAAAGAATTGAAAAACTCCAGTCTCCTGTCAATTATCAAGTGTTTTAAATTTAGAGATTTTCCCATCAACTAGAAACTAAATCCATTTGGTTTTTGCCAGAGAAAATGGGTGAAGATGCCATTTCTAAAGTGTGTAAAGACTTTGTGGTTCATTTCACAATAATATTTGTTGAACTTTTGTGGCGCACTTTCAGAGGAAGCAAGACAGGGCTGTGTTAGTCATGATTCGCTAAATAGTACATCCTAATCCTTCCTAGTTTTTGTTTATTCATGCCTTGCTGTGGGATTTAGCTGTTAGCTCATGGAAAGAAAAGGAAAATCCCAGCAGATAGAGGAATGCAGCCTTCCAGTCCGCTGCTTGGAGGCAGGTTTGGATACTTCTGTTAAGAAGACTTGCTTCAATTCTGACAGAAACCCAAGTGCACAGGAAATGGGGAAAAGGAGCAGAAATAGGTTGTCTGTTTCTCAGGTAATGGCATGTGAGACTGGAGACACCAAGCTCCACACCCAAGATGACCTGGAAATCAGAAATACAGCTTGGTGGGGCAATGAGCTGCATGTTTCTCCTGAGAGCTCTTCATAGCTCTGCCCACTGTTGCTGCCAAACAAAGCTGCGGTCAGGCAGAGGCCAGCTTGCTTCAGGTACCTCAGGGCACCTCCAAGCAATGTCACCATGAGGAGAGAGTGCAGACTGTGCTAGAAGTGTCCCCATGAGCTCTACCTCCTGCCTCACAACATTGTTTCAAAGGTTGCTTTCATTCTCCATCTCTCCAGGCTGAGCTGACTGATACGGAAGCTCCTCTTATTTTTTCTCACCTGCTCTGAAAGAGGATCCGTTCATTGTGAGAGACCCTTTTGTCAGAGGAGAGTGTCTCCTCTTTGTTTTATTTCCTCTTGACTCTCACTGGCCATAACTTTGGTGGAGCTGGAGGAGGGAGCTGAGTCACTGCCATGGGTGGTGAAGCCCTGTCCCACTGGTGGAGAGCCAGCATGGAGGGGTGGCGAACAAGGGAGTGAGCGTGTTGAAATCCTGCCTCTGCTTTTCCGGTCCAGGTGATCCTGCCAGTGACAGATCTAGTCTGAACTTCAGCTACCGCTGAGGAGGGCAAGGGCAGAGGGAGTGGAAAACCAAAGCCTGTGGTGCATAATGAAGTCCTTATGTGCTGAAAATTCATATTCGATATGCCATAGATGGAGATGTTGACAGCCACAATCTGTGCTTTGCAGGAAAATGTTAAGAGAAAATACGCTGCCTTTGCAAAGGCTGGCAGAGAGCTGGCATAGGCCTGCAGAGCCTTGGGTCTGTTCATTGATGGCTCCCGTTAGACAAATAAGGAAGAAATTTGATTTAATTTTTTTTTGCTCAGTTTCTCAGTTCCTGAGTGTGTAGAACAAGAGCCACAGCATCCAAGTATTTGTATTTCTGTTCCTCATCCCGTCATGGACTTAGTTTGGGAAGCTGTGCAAATCTGCTCTGTTCTGGGCACCTTGGTTTCTTCATATCAAGTTTTCTTCATCTCAAGTCTTTGCAGCTCTTGGGAAACCAAGTATCAAATACTGTTATTAACTAAAGTAATTTGATGACATTTCTAGTCTTGGTCTATCGGTCCTCAAGAAAAGTCACAGGTTTTGCAAATCTCTCCTTTACACTGAAAATGCATTTTCCTACACAAATTGCTGTGAAAATGATGTGCTGAGACTCCATAAACAGGATGAATGTGTGTTCTGTGGCCAATGTGTGAGAAAGAAAAGACTTCATCTGTTTCTTCCTGAGCTGCTTTGAAGCAACTGGGATAATAGGACTCTAAAGCATGGTAAATTCATTAGTTTATACCTGTACTTAAAAACCTCTTTAAAAGGTTTTTAAGATCCATTAATTTGGAGGCATGTATTCTTGGTTGTAACACAGGGTTTTAACATTACTTTTGAATTGCAGTAGGAACTTCTTTTTGCTCAACTGCTCCAGTACATTGTTGATCCAGTTCATACATCTTTCATCAGTAGTCATTGCTCAGGTTATCTCACTACATTATTTCTCTTCACTTATTCTTGTAATATAGGACGCAGATTTGCAGGACTCAATTGTGAGCACAGGTTAGACAATCTGTCTGTAGTTGGCAAGATGTTCAGTAGCTATTCTGCAGTCCCAAACTGCAATACAAGAATTTTCACTGAGAACTGGACTACCAGAAGTTAATCCCTGAGATCCCAAAACCATGTTGAGCATTCATTCTCTATAGAGAGTGGTCCATCGTATCCATATAATTTTATCCCTCTGGTTCACCATATTACCACAGGTTGACAATCACTCACATTTCCCTCTCTGCGCTAAGTGATAAGAGGAGACACCTGCATCAGGCAACTGTAGATTTTACTGATACAGGAATTCTCCTCAGTATTTCTATGGTGAGTTGGCCATGACCCACACATCCAGCTAACATATCCACTGATATCTTGGCTGTATCAGCACGGAGATAGACAGATAGATAAATAGATAGATAGATAGATAGATAGATAGATAGATAGATAGATAGATAGATAGATTAAAATATACAGTTACAGCTATGTCTCTTATGAGAGGAGATGTACTTGTTTGAGCTAACGCGCTGCACCCCTGCCTATATTCAGGTGTATATTCCAAAGGTAGTTCTTCCCTTTTGCCTTTTTTAATTTCTCAAAATAATGTACTGAAGTAGTAGTTAAAAATGGAGACCCCAAAGAATGACTTCCCATCTGTGGTGGCATTTCCATTGTACGTAACTCTGGCAGTGATTCCTTAGATCCTCCCTTTTTTTCTAGGTGCCTTTTTTTTAATTAGTATGCTATGTCACAATGTTTTTTTCAAATTAAATGAGATCCACCATGAAATACATAATTTTGTACATAGGAATTAGGAATTAGGAATTAGGACAGGATGGAATTATACTTTTACTAAAGCTAGATTTAATTTTAGGTTGTTTGAACTGCTGTGACAGTTTTTGCAATAAATTGGAATTTGTATTTGGCACTACCTTGATTTAATGTAGTTTTTTATTCTATATACTAGTCTGAGCATCACTTTTAATTCAGGAAATCACAAACATGCTGTGGAAAACATTTATTTTCAGCTCATTTTCGCAGTGTCATTGCATTTGAGTCACAAGAACAGATTTTTCTATTACCAACATTATATTCTTAGAACATAATGGATTAAATGCAGAATAAACACTAAGTACTCTCTAGATTATATCATAAAGTGTATGTAATTAAAAAAACTCCTCTCAGCACTGCCACTTAATATTTTATTCTTCAAAACATTGTCTTGCACAAATTGTATGTCATGCAACCTTCACCTTCACCATTTATGACAAAACCCATCATAATCTCCAGATATGTGATCCTGTCTATTAAGACCATGATGCTGAAGTCTCTTGTAAGTTCTACTGTGAAGCCACTGATGGCCTGACAGGCAAAACCTACAGCTCAGTTCTACTTCAATGAGATTTATTTCAACAGCTTTCCTCCCAGTTTTCTCCTCCAAAGCAAATTAGAGGCACTTATATAATAATATAGCATTTCAGGATGCAAGCAGCAGTTCTGGGGTATTCAGCATTAAAACTGTCATGCTTCATTTAAGGTTGTAGAAAAATGTGCATAAAAACATTTGGGTAAGCATTCCCCATGTTTTGAGTCATTTCATACAACAAAACCTGGAATGCTTTTGGGTAGCTAAAGCTTGCACAGATTTGTATGTAATTTTGGAAATGCTTGGAATAGATGATGGCATGGCCTACAGAGCTTAGGACGTTGCATTTATTTCTATTTCTCTCTATTCAAAATTCAGATGTTTTCAGCCATGTCTTTTCAAAATTATCTCACAATGATACCTTGCACTGTTGCTGCCACTTTGTGTTCTTATGAGGAGTAATCAGCAAATTTAGTTATATAAGGACTATCTTGTACTCCTGCAGATACTGTGTACATTTTCACAGAATCCCAGAGTGGGTCAGGTTGGAAGGGACCACAGTGGTTCATCTGCTCCAGCCTCCCTGCTCAATCAGGGTCATGCTAGAGCACATGGCACAGGATTGCATCCAGACAGTCCTTTCATATCTCCTGTGAGGGAGACACCACAGACAACCTGTGGGCAATTTGTTCCAGTGCTCAGTCACTGCACAGTGAAGAAGTTCTTCCTCATATTCAAGTGGAACTTCATGTCCATCAGTTTCTGCCCATTGTCTCTTTACTATTGCTTGGCACCACCAAGAGGAGCCCTGCTCCATCTTCTTAACAGCCTGCCTTGAGACATTTGTAGATGTTGATGAGGTCTTCTCTCAGTCATCTCTTCCTCAGCCTGAATAAGCCCAGCTGCCTCAGCCTTCTCCCGTAAGAGAGATGCTCCAGTACCTTAATTACCTTTGTAGACTTCCACTGGACCTGCTCCAGGAGCTCTGTGTCTCTCTTGTACTGAGAAGACCAAAACTGCACACAGCGTTCCAGATTTGGCCTCACCAGGGCTGAGTAAAAGCGCAGGATCACCTCCCTCAACCCGCTGGGAATGCTCTGCTTAATGCACCCAGGATACCATTGGCCTTCTTGGCCACATGGGAACAGTGCTGGCTCATGGACAGTTTGTTTTCCACCAAGATCCCCAGGTCCTCCCCACAGAGCTGTTTTCCTGCAGTTTGGTCCCCAGCCTGTACTGGTGTCTGGGGTTATTCCTCCCCAGGTGCAGGACCCTGCATTTGCCTTTGTTGAATTTCAGACCGTTCTTCTCTGCCCATCTCTCCAACCTGTAAAGGTCCTCCAAATTTTAATTATGATCTACCTTCTCCATACTGCAAAATGTGTCACTAAAAAATTTGGCAACAAAGTGAAATAATTTCCACATCAACACAATATTAAAAATCATATTTCATGTTTCGTGGGGATGTCATGGGGTAGCCAGTACTACCCACCTTCAGCTCAGCTGGTGATCTTCCACCCACCGATAGTCCATCCTGCTGGGAATGGGCATTTGCAAATCTAGACCTGAATCGAGTGGTACGAATACAAGGGGGAAAGTTGCTATTTTGCTAACTAGACCAGAATATCAGATTCATGTCTACAACTGAGACAGTAAGTTGTTGCTCAAAGTTTTCATTTTGGAAAACAGGCAATTATTTGCCAAGTTGGAAAGAGGGACAGAGAGTGGCAATGGAAATGCATCTTTATAATCTTTTCCTTGAAGCGTTCCTACCATCCAGATGTTTATGGTGACATCTGTCTTTGCTCAGCGAACATATGTCGTTGCAGACCCATCACCTTATGCTGAGTAATTGAAAAAAACAACATATACTCAGCTCAGCAACACCCTGTTTACAGGACAAAAGCTTTAATTTCAGCACTTTCAACTTAAAGTGCTATTTGGAAACATTTAGCTCATAAAAAGCCTCACAGTTCATGCTTTGAACTCATCATGACCTGAACATTTTGTTAACAAAGTACCCTGTTAATGTTTTGACCAAAAGAACTAATGTACTTGGGGCTGGTTGTGTTGCCAAAGTGGTGCTTGCTCCTAAAAAGGGAAAGTTTTAATTCTATTTTCAAAAGCAATGTCTTACTCCTAACTATATATGGAAATGTCATCAATCAGCCCTGAAAACTGTGTGCACTGCAGTGCGTTTTAACAGCTCGTGCTCCTGCCTGCATTCGGCGTAACCAATCTCCCCACACCGGGGCTCGTAGCGGAAGTCTTCTGCTGTGTCTGTTTTCCCTCTACTAGCTTGGGTAGATGTGAATATAACTTTTGTTTTAATCACCAGCAATGAATAATAAAGGAACAAGCTAATCAAAAGATCAAAAGAGGGGATAATAACATACATTGCCACTCCCAGATATATTTACAACAGAATTCCTTGACTAAGGTGGTTTTGCTGGTGTTTTTTTTAATTAAGGTCTAAGCCATCTAAAGCCTTCACCTTCCATAGGTGCAACCTTCTGATGTTGTCCTGGTTTTAATGCAATAAAAATTAATGTATCTAAAAATGGATTCTAAACACTTTAATCGGTGCCCTATTAATACCTACCGAAGGACTTCCACAAACAAAAAAAGTCTTCTAACTTAAAGGGGTACATTATTGAAGCATTAGATCTACCAGGAATGGTAAATGGTACTTGTTTCTTAAGTAGTTAGTGAGGTCAGACACTTTGGTTTTCTAAACCAAATCCCAAGAAATCCCTGAGAGATAAATTCAGCAGCAATGAAAGTAGCGACCACTTGGAAATACTACAACAGTAAAGAAACACAATAATTAGGGGTTAATAAGAAGTGTTGTATTCGACAAATCAGAATGGAATCCTAAAAAACACAGTGCATCGGGAAGTACTGCATGTGCAGTTGTCATTTACAAGCTACTTAATTGTATTTCATCTCTATCTTTTGACTTTTTGGTAAGTCTTGATCAAAACTGAAAAGTAATATATATTGTGCATATTTTAAAATAGTCATATTAGCTCCTATTTTGTTGGGGTTTTTTGTATGATCATCAAACATTTTGGTTTGGTTTGTTTTTTTTAATTTTTAATTGCCAGTCATCTAACTTACTACTGTCTCCTTCATATGAAAATAACAAACCCTTCTCAATACTTTCAGAATTGCATTTTAGGAACTCAAAACAGTCATGTTTGATTTGGTTAACATGGAAAATGGGTTTCTACAAGCTCCTGGTAGAAAAGTTCACATGGAGGAAAATATCAGTCAAGTAGAGAGGATGCAGGGAAAAAAGCAAACAAGGATAATAAACGGGAGGCTTTGTGGCTTCTTAAAATACTTCCAGCTAAATGTAGGACAGTAGAGATTTTGTCAAAATTAGCAGTGAACATGATGTAAGTGTGTAGGATAAAATCTATTTTGTTGGTGAGGAAAAGAAGACTATTGTAACTTACTTAGCTACAGGATATTGTTTCTGACACTTTGTCAGCATGTTGTTATTAATACAGAGGCTGAACATTATTTGTGTCAAAATTGTCACTTGGAGCCCTCGCTTCCCAGCAGACTTCAGCTTCTTAGTCATATGCAAACTCATGCAGTGATTTTTATTTGGGGGTTCAAATTCTGTTTGAGGCCAGAGTAGTGGCAGATAAAGAGACAGAAACCTTCCACAGAGCTCAAATTACTGAGAATAGATTTCTAAATTTAGGGTATTTTGGGTAGGAAGCCTGATGATCTAAAAGGGACAGTTCATGTTATTAGAAAACAGGATGCACAGTTAGAGGGACTTACTTGGTCTTTACCCATGTTTGCAACACCTTCTTTCTTGAAGAGATGATGCAATATATTTCAGAAAGTTCAGCTAATTATAATTCTTACATTAAATGCTGAATATCTTGAGTTACAGTAGGCAGTCATAAAGCTTTATGAGAACAGTTGGATATGTTTTAGATTTAAGCCAATCTCTGTTAACCAGGGTTTGGGGGAAATCTCTTGCAGTGAGTATATTTTCATGAACAGTCTAGGTGATGGAAAACAGAAAGTCGTTATTAAATCTGCAGACAATAGCAAGGGTGGAGCTTCAGACGTGCTGAAAAGCCCAAAATGATCCTGAAAACTGAAGTTGCATGAAAAAAAACCCAGGATGGTATTCAAGAAGGAAGAACACGAAGTTCTACATTTGGCCAGGAGGAATCAGCTTCTCAGATGCTCGATGGGGAACAACTGGTTGGGTGGACAAGGACAGAAGAGGATCCTGGGATTATAAAGCACTGTTGGCTGAGTATAAATCAGCCATGTCATCCTGCTCTGGACAGGCCAAACACTAAGCTGGGACTTATAAACACAAGAAAAGACATGCAGCAGCTTCTGTTCTACCCAGAAAATAACACCTGCTGTTCTGCTTTAGCCAGTTTTGGTGCCTCCGCTTCTCAATCCACTCTAGCTCTATTTTCTAGGATAATTTTTACTCTAGACTTTGGAATATCTTCTTCAGAAGACATGGGGCCAGCCACTCTTGGTGAGGACACGCAGAATGAGCAGGGCTTCTGCCATTCTTCCATACTCAGCTGCTCTGCCATACACAGTGCCCCGAAGGGCACAGGGCTGCTCATTTTGCATATTTTTGGGGGTTTTTTTCATTTTCATTTGAGGAGTTAGGCCTGAACCTCACATCAGACACTAGTTCTGAAATGTTTCTGTTCCTAATTTCTCCAGAACTCTAGGCTCACCTCCAAGCCCTTCAGACAGGAAAATGTCATGTCGCATTTGTATTGTCTTTACCTCCACAGTTCTGCAGCAGCGCCAGGCCAAACATCCGTGGGACGGAAGGGGAGACAGAGGAAGGGATAAAAGGTCGGGTCTCGAAGTATTGCACATAATTCATTCAGGGGAATGAAGAACTTTTGCATTCATAATTTTGCTTGAGTTCAAGCCAGTCAGTAAACATCCTTATTCTGAAAAATATGTTGAACAGCTATTGAAATCTCACTTTTCTGCTGCCGGCTTTTTCTAATCTGTTTCTGATGAGAACAAAGATATTTACTTGGTCTGACTTAATTTTTCTTTATTCTGTAAACAGTATGCCCTTCAGAAAGTCACAAATGAATTATCATAGATTGCATGGAGAATGGCTTTGTGAGGAAAGCAGCCACTGCTGAAGTTCAGTATTCCCTTTTTGCCTACAAAAGACTTAAAACTTTGATATTTCTACTGCAAGCTAGTCACAACACTGGTTTCAATTCCACCATCCAGACAACGCACCACCTCCCTCAAGTGGTCAGCAAATTTAGGATTGTTTTTTCTGCTTCAAGGGCTGTTTTCTGACAGTGACCAAAGAATGTGTTGAAGAACGCACTTTTTATAAACATTAATAGATCAAGTTTAAACCTTTCTGCAAAAAAAATGTATTTTGAATGGTATAAAGAGATAAAAATCTCACAGAAACAAACGCTTAGCTGGCATCACTTCGGCACTGTAGGCTTTTGATGAGAAGAAAACTGAAATAGCTGCTTTTTTGTGGATGGGCTCTAATAGCTTTCTGCCTGCGGTTACAGGCATTCAGTTACGGTCACTGCCACGGCAGGGATTGTATAAGCACATAAGCTAATCAAAACAGTGGCACATTTGGAAAAGCAGCACTGTTAATTCTGATGGGTTGCTCAAATCCTCATTGGAATAATTACAGTTTTCTTCTTTTGTTCAAAATGCTCTCCATTTAGAAACAGTTCTTTTGTAATTTGCTGCCTAATATGTGCTTGCAGAACAAACTGAAACAATGTTGGGGAAGAGCTCACGGGAACTCAAACCAGAATTACATAAATTTAAAAAAACAGCAATAATGATAGTAAGAATTTTAAAAGCAAGGAAACAGAGAGCTTCATACTTCAGGAGGCATTGCTGCCAGGGTTCAGGATAAAGTTCTCTCATGGAACAATGTGCTATAGAAGTACCTTACAGAGAGACGTACACTCAACACATGAAGCAATGCCTTTGTATGCACACTGACAATATCCCCCGCGGCAATGGGTAAAGAAATTCCTGCCACGCAGCCAAGTCATGCTCATCTACACATCACCAGACACCTGTGAAATTCTGTGGGTATTATCCAAGATGAAACATAATATTCACACAGACCGCTACTCCCCTGTCAGTGACCAAACACTGTGATATTCAGCGTTACCTCATATGAGCAAAGACTGATAGCAAACACAAAAGGAAAGCAGTTCAGGTAGAACTGGGCAAGGAATGAAAAATTAAATGCACCATAAAAAATATTCGAATTTGTAGACTCACAAAAAATATCTAAATAAACCTGTCCAACAAAAGTCCACATAAAGCAGAGGTTTAGAGAGGAGGCAAAAAAACTCAGTGATGCCAAGTCACCAAGCAGTTAAAGTAGTTCATACAAGAAACACAATCCTCGTTTCAAGGCCTAAGTCAGTCCCCAGCAGGAGTCAAGAATAAAATTGTGAAGCAGGACACATATAGCCAAATATATTATAAGCATTGGTCTTGCTAAAGGCAATGTTCTGTTCTAGGAAGTAATTTCTGTGTTTCTTTTGCTGGGTAAAACTGCAATCAGGTAGCTCCAACCACTTCTTTTAACAAAAGCCTGTTAATTAAAGCAACACTACCCAGCCTCCTTCTTAGCATTAATGAAGTGCCAGAGGAAGGAAGCCTTAAGCATTTATTTTTCTCTCAGAGCATCTAATATCCCACACTACAGCGGTGGAAAAATGGTAACACATTTCCCGAGTGGAGAAAGAGAGAGAGGGAACATATTTATCACAAAAGCTTGAAGTACAATGTTTCTTTCAGCAGTCTGTCTGAAAGCTGTTGAAAGGATAATGTCCTCCACATATTTGAAAGAAACATAAATGTATGAAAAAACGTCCTTCTTGCCTTACTACAGCACCAGTGTGGTTTAGGTTGGCTGTTGCAGGTCTGAAAAATATGGCCAAATCAGACTGTGCAAAACTTCCAGGTGTTGTGATAGAAGCAGGGCTAAAGACAACAGCCCTTAGCTTGTAGCACCAATGTGAAGAGGAAGGAGATAACTGCAGATAACTTGCAAGGTCATCATTGGTAACTTTATGTGATTGACAGCTACAACCCTCATCCAGTTGTCTGCTCTCTTCCCTTATTCTATGGCTCCACCTTGAGCTGCCTTTCTTTCACTCTGGTGTCTAAGAAGCCTTTAGACAGAAAAGTGAATCTTTGCTACCAGATGTGAGCCAAACCAAACTCCCACCTCTAAATATCCCTGAAGTTTAGAATTGCTTGAAATTTAAACTTATATCTAGATCCAGATTTGGCTGCTTGAGGTCCTCTTTACACCTTTTTGTTTAGAAAAATAGCATTATCTAATTTCCCCAACATTTTTGCTTCAGCCCTTCGAGCCGTGGTCAGATTGGCTTACCAGAGGCCCTGGTAACCTACCATATACATCCCACTCCCCCGCCTCTTCTCTTCATAATCTTCCAGAGATGAAATTCAAGATTGCCTGCTAATTATAACAGGACAGCTTCTCAGACAGATGACTTTCCAAGTAACCTTCTCATTCCACTCATATTCAGGGAATGAAAAAGTATGCCAGACCGTTATGTGATGACGGATGACGGCCAACATTACAATTTATGTTTGTGACCTGGCACACATATAGCAACAGAGAGTATGATTCAGTGGTTTTTGCAGCCTTAATCCCTACTAAAGAGTGGCTCTGCCAAGGTAAACGTGACATTTTAAATAAAACTGCTTTGCATACACTGCATGGAACCTGAGATCCCACTTTTGTACTGCGGTTTCCTTCTAAAATGTAGCTACTGCCTGACAGGGCAGAGTAAGTGTGCAGTCTGGGCTCCCCCGTGCCAAGAGTGTTTGGTCTGCTTCAGCAAATGGCAGTGATGAGCAGACTGTGCAGAAGGAGTGAGACAGATGTTTTTTGAACATGTACATTCCCAAGGCTAAGAAAAGGAGTAAAAATAAAGGTTGGATCCCACTTTCCTTCCCCACCCAGGCAACTCCCAAGCAACAAAATCCAAATTAGGCCCCACATTTGTAATAACAGCACATTTCCTGGTAAATCAATCATTAATCTACAGAGCTAGGAAAGGCAATGCATCTCATCATTATATCCACAACTCAAACCAAGGTTTTAGCGCTGGGACCAGTTTCCTCTTTCCTCTTGCCATTGCTTCCTTTGTGCTCTATTTTTTATTCAAAAATAAAATATTGACCACTTTTAAAAAGGAGGAAGAGAAGGAATAAAAATCATTTAGTGCTCCTTATAGCACCAACCTAGCCCAGCACAAAAAGCCAGCCTCTGCTTAAGTATATTATTAGCCAAAATCAATTAGTTTTATCCAAGAACTTAAGGGTAGCTGAACAAAAGCCTGATATATCCAAGAGCCTCTCTGCACCAGTGTGGCAGAATGACACCGGTTTTTCTCAGGCAAAACCCCACCAAAATACCTCACATGCAGCCAGCTGAGCAGTATCACAAAATACAGCTCATCTCCCACTCCCTTGCTCTCCCAGAGACCCTGTTGTGAGAGATTTATTTAGGCTAAGAGCAAATCATTTCACCCAAACATCCCATAGTCATCAAATGTCATCAGTCATCTTAATCTCTGACTGTCACTGGCCAGACCCGGACTACCATAGGTACAACCTGTGTAGTATATAAATTATATGTTTCCAAACACTGCATAAGCCTGGCAATAGAAGAGCACAGAGTAAACAAACAGCTAACATGGGTTTCCTCAGCGTGCTCCTCTCTGCCTGGAGAGAAAAGGAACATTTAAGTATTCCCATGCCTCAATTCTCATCCACCCCCAGCCACTTTCCTTCACTCAGATGTAGTTTATATGTAAACAGGTGAAAATTTGAAGCACCAGTAAAGTCCAATGCTTTGGACTCTTGAGACTGAAAATCCTGGGCCTTGTCAGAAAGGAAAGAAAGGTTTCTATTTATCTTTGAAAATGTGGCTGTCCTACAGGAACCTATTGTTGGGACGCAGGTAAGTGGTTTGTCTTTGAAACTGGTTTATTCTTTATGCTCTGCTGTGGCCACAATGAAAGACAGTGAGTCTTCACGTGCATCCTCAGCACATACATGCACACACATGCACACACACACACACACACACACACACACACACACACAAACACACCCCTTCTCCCTTTCAATTTTCCCTGATGGACAATGAGTTTTCTCCTAACATAAGACCATCAGGTGGGAATTGCAGGAAGAACTGTCTGGATGCTCACATAATGAATGCATTCCAGAGCTGGGGAGCTGTGATGGTTGTGATTGACTTGGCCTGCAAAAACGGTATAAAATGCTGCTGGAGGCTGGGCCAACTGGTCTCCCAAGACTGCAGGCAGCTTCTGGGTGGGTTCACATATGCATACCCCACAATGTTCCCAGGTAGAGACACCTGCAGGATGCATCTTCCAGGAGACTGGGAACACTCACTTTTGGATGGGCAAAAGTGTTAAGGTCGCATACAGGGGTAAAATCCTGAAGTAGCTCCATAGGTGCTTTGTTGCTTTGCAACTGTTCACTGTGTAAGGCCAAAAGCTGTACACCTATACAGTTCTAGCTGAACCTGCTTGTATTATAACCCCTTAGACCTGCTTATATGATGTACTGCATTGGCAATACTTATTTCAATATTGTATTAGCAATAAATTTAATCATAATCATCCGCATAATCAGTGTCATATTTTTTGCATCCAGCTGAGAGTCTTCTCTTTGCTGCTCTGCCACATCTACTTAATATGTAGATCTGAAAACAGCTGAATTAATAATTTCTACATTTCTTTGTTTAAATATAGCCAGAACAAGACTGTTTCAATCATCTATTTGATGTAAGCCTACTAATGAAAATGCTACCACCTGGACTTTTCACTCTCTTAATGCTAACAGGAGAGAAGGGTTCAGAAATTCCTGTTGCTTCAGAAGAGAATGGGTGGAGAAATGGCAAAACATTTCATGAAGAAATAAAAACCAGAAACATTTGAAAAACATGATTTTCTGCAGTAATCACGCATGGGCGAACTCTGCCCTCCTTCAGGTGCAAAGTCAAAGACAAAATCCCCGTTTATTACGCAGTGTGAATTCCCTAAATACCCCCACAAAACAGGATATAACATCATGTAAACAGGAAAGATGTTCACCACAGTGTCTCCCTATCACCTGGAGCAGTACACAGACATTGCCTATTATGGTAACAGGTAAACAATACCCTATAAGGTCACAAACTACAATCTTCACTTCTCACAGGTCCAGCTTTGTCCACAAGCCACAAACCTCTCTCCGCCCATCCCCAGTGACCTGGATACAGTCCCAGGGTCACCTCTGGGCCCAGGAAAGAGGCTGTCTCTCCGGCCTTCCGGGCTTATCTCTCTGTCACCACATAGTGTAACCCAACAATTTTCCATTCACATTTCTTAAAAATATTTGGAAGGACAGGAAAGGGAAAAATCCCATGGATTTTTCTAGTTAAAAAGATGTGAAATGGGCCCTTCCTTATATCACAGAGGTTCCAGGGAGGCTGGTTATCTGCGTTAAATATTTTAGCTGAGCCACTGTTACTCCCCTACTTCTTTACTCCTCTTGGCCTCCTCAGTAAATAACTCCCTGACCAGATGTATGCAAATACCACCTAGCAGGGACAGCACAGATTTCTTATCCTTTTAGCAAGGTCAATGTGGACTTCGACCACATTTCTAGACAACTAGACAGAGCATCCTCTCTCATGCAGCTATGACCTTTTCCTAATGCAGTGGAATCTTCTACTATTTAAATCATTTTTTCCAGAGCATAATTATAACAGGATTGACCATAATTATATAGGTTTTGGAAATTGTTAGAAACTGTAAGAACTGTATGATAGGAAATTGATGTTTCCTGCTTTCCATCAGCTTACTTTAAGGCTCTTTAAAGAGATCTCAAAAGCTTTGAAAAGTTCAGTTTTTCTTTTTCTGATCACCTCTTTTTGATATTAGAAGCCAAATTGCTAGAGTTTACAAGACAACAAGTCCATCCCATTTTCCTCTCTATACAACAACATGGTATTGCATTGCAGGGGTAGCAATAAGACAAGGGGTCATGGGTTTAAACTGAAAAAGAGTCAATTTAGACTGGATATAAGGATGGATTTTTTTACAGTGAGGGTGGCACAACACTGGGACAGGTTGTCCAGAGTGGTGGTAGATGACCCATCCTTGGAAACACTCAAGAACAGGTTGGATGGCCATTTGAACAACTTGGTCTAGAGGAAGGTGTCCCTGCCCATGGCAGTGGGGTTGGAACTAGATGACCTTTATAGGTCACTTCCAACCCAAACCACTCTGTGATCCTACAGTTCTGTCTATCTTTAGAAAAGTAGTGCAGACAAAAACGAGAAGTAATGCAACTGGCAACAAGGAGGAGAAATAGTACAGAGATTAAAAAAAAAAAAAAAAAAAAGAGGAAAAAAGACGCATGGACATAGAACCACATCCACATGTGTCTCTCCAACTACCAGCAGATGGTTGGATCTTAAGAATACTTCACATTGGAAGGAGGGAAAAACTGAAAGCAGCTTTGAAATGTTGTTAGCTGTAAAGGATATCTGGGTACAAAGATGTTTAATTTAATCAGGACACTCTCAGCTCATTATTCTATAAACATTTCTGCAAAGATAGAAAGAAATTAAAACATTGTAACATAAGAAGATGATTTCATTTGGCTAAGCTATAGTGTTAACTTTGCAAACATCGAGACAGAAGATGTTAAAAACTTTCAGATTGTGCATCAGCTTCTTTTAACTGACTAGTTACACAGGAACTTTGGAAGCATACTACACATCATGGATTTAGGATCAGATTTAGCCATTTCTTATTGATATAAGGACCCAGAAGATTCACAGGTCACCCATAATTTTTATTTCCAAGGAAAGAAAAACAAGAAGGTTGTGAACAAATGTCCTGCCAGTATTCAAACAAAGAGAAATGTAATCAAAGTAGTGGAAATCAGAAACCACATATTGTAGTGATGTGAAGGTGCTGGCATACAGAAATAGGTCTCCAAAGTATGTGCTGCCTCTTTTTAAACCAAAAAGAACTTGTGTAACTTCTTGAGAGACTAAAACAGTGACTGCTGCTCCCAAGGAATTGGGAGCACTTCGGGATGACATCCTGAGTATCATTGTCTGTTAAATTCTGCAGATGATCAAGGTGGCAACCTGTTCTTCAAATCTTACCTGCAGGCACAAGCAGGTTTGCACAAATGCTAATCCAATCCTCTTTCCACTATTTAACCGAGATTCATTCTTTCCTTTTTAAGTGTTTTTTGGGTATTTCTGTCTTTATTCCCTCTATGTCCTAAAGGCCATGCTCTGTAGAGATAGGCACACAAAACTCTGCTACAGGATCATTTCAGTTCATGACTACTGCACCTGAACACTGCACAAGTCTTTAGGAGAAGCACAAAGAATTAAAGACAGTCAGAAGCAGTGTTGGTGTCTGTCTCTGGACAGCAAAGGGGTAAAGCAGAAAGCAAAAGGGACTGATCAGCCTAAGAGGGATTACGCCCACTCACTCTCTAAAAAGTTCTCTAACCACCAGATCATAGGGTATGCTGGTGAAGAAGAGCATTCCTCCTTGTCCCTCTTGAAACTGAGCCACAGTGCAGCTGGGCATGCAAGAGCTGCAGGCACAGACAGAGAAAAGGCAGCAAGGAATATCATTGCAAGCAAGTGGTTAGGGCCCTCCTCTTGGAGGCAGAGAGTACAAAGACCTAGCCCATTCTCACAGGTCTCTTCTGCAGTTTCTTTAACCCACAACTGTTCCAGTGACAAACTGAAATGGAATTCACACCCTCCCAAGAAGTAGGGTCAACCCCCCCCCCTTCACAGTCAAGTAACTAACTACTCAGCTGAAGTCACACGTCTCTTGCTGCTGTTGCCTGTGGTTCACTTTCAACAGAAGAGATTCTCTCATGGCTATGCTGGATCTCAAGTGGGATACAGCATGGCCTTGCAGCTCAGTTACTTCTGGGAAATGAAAAGAAAAATTTGGTCCTTGTCCAGTTGGGTGGACCCAGCATTCAAGGCATCCCACTGCCTGTGAGAGCACTGAAAGGAGCATCCCTGTGCTCCCGTCTCCCATAAGGTACCTGTCCTCAGAAGAAAGTTATGCAGACGAGCCAGTTGAGTACAGACTAGCACCCAGTATTTCTCAAAGGTCTGCTATTTTCTCAGCAGAAGATGTAGGTACCTCAATTAGGTGACCTGACTGACCGTAAGAGGTTGCATTGTTCACACAACTGAATGGCAGGTGGAGGTTAAGCAGATGAATAATACACCTAATGTTGGTGAGTATATTTGAAGAAACTTCCAGTTTCTTGAGCAGCTTCCAGTCCATTAGTCTCTCAGGTAATGTCAGGAGAAGTTAAGATACACAGGCACACAGACACAGAATAATGATCCAGACAGACTGCTATAAGCTTTTGGTTTCTGTTGATACAAACCAGATGTTGGTGAGATCTGAATTTCTAAGTTTGTTTAAATCCTTGGAGCATCATTTTAGAATAAACACAAAAGGCATCTTTTCTCACAGCTCTCTTTTCCCTTGCATCAGACTTACCTCAGACAAACAGGTTATTTATTGTCCAGTCAACTGGGAAATGTCAATTACATAGCATCGTGTGAAAACTTGGATGGAGGAGGGGAAAGAAAATCACCGTGAAATTTTCCAGTCAAAACTCCATTTTTGCCTGTCATTTGATCTGATACAGTGGTTTGCCACTGCCAACTATAGATCCATTGATAAGTTTAAGCAGACCAGAGAAAAATCTTGCACTATTCAGCATAGTAAGATAAATGTAGATTTAATGTTTGGCTCATTAGAAGCTGGTTTAGGATTTTAGTCAAAGAATAATATCATTCTCCTCTCCCTTATGATTTATTTACTGCATGTGAAACAGGTGCTCAGAGAAGTACTTCAGAGTGTACCTGGTTAAAAGAGATCAACAACTGTTCTATTTTACTTGTGTGAGTTAGTACATAACCAAAACATGAAATTTCAACACCACCTAGAGCGAATCTATGTCATTTCATAACCAGTATGAAGTCCCTTGTGTTCTGCCATCTCAAATGTAGCACTACTGATGCCACAATGAAATTTGGGAAGGGGCAGGTCTTGAACGGAATGTTTAGAAATTTTAGCTTGCTGCCGTGCACTTTGCTCCTACACAACAGAGGTACACCTAGGGGTACCAAAGCTACTCCATGGGACTCAGGAGTGAGGAGAAGGAAGTGTGCCTCTGGCAATGCCACCATGGTCAGCAAGAACAAGTGTCCCTGAGGTCTATCCCCACTTATAGAGTGGGGATAGCTGAGCTCTATATGCTGTTACGTGATGCTCCCCACTACTCTTTAAAAGTCTCAGTCCCAAAAGTCCTGAGAGGAGGAAGACGGAAGAGTAAAACCCCTCATGTGCCAACTCTCCCCCTTCAGACTAGCTGACCCCAATCCACTTTGCTCACAGATGTCTGCGGTCTCTGTTTCTAGCTCACAAATGGGAAAAATGACCTTTCCTAAAGGAAAATTGCTTCAAATACGGAAATTGTGGGAAGAGGAAGCAGACCCGAATAAATAGCATGGCAAAGTCTCTGACCAAAATAGCCTAAATTACACCTATAAAGTAAGCAAAAGTTGAGGAAAAAAGAATACATGGATGACTTCTAATGAACTTTTCATCTAGAAGATAATAGTAATATTTTTGCCATTTCTGCTTATTGCTGAGAAAATTTGTTGCTCTGCAATGCCTTTACATTTACAAATTTGCACAGATGTTTAGTGCAGTGCTCTTCAACAGCACACTGCTGCCCAGCTCACCAGAGGTACGTGCAGGGGGGATTTGGTAGAACTAACTTGATTGTTTTCCCTGGAACTGATCAATAGCACTAAAAAATTTGTAGGAATTGTAACTGTCCACACTGCAAAGATCTCTTATCATGTAAAATTGGAGTATGCAGCTAGCAGTTCATGAAAATCAAATTAATTTTACATTCATTTTCTGATCAGACAACCTATTCACATAAACACTGCAAGAACTTTTTTTTTTTTAAATATATGAACCATCTCTCTCCCCTTTCCCCAAATTGGCAAGGATGATATATCTCCTCTAAATAGAAGAGCAGATTTAGAGTAGCCAAGAAGAAAGTGAGTAGCTGAAGAGGCCACTTTCAGACTGGGAGGTGCAAAAGCATTTAGCAAGGCAGATCTACAGATCACTGGCTTACAAAGCCATGGAGGACTTCACTGTAAGTGGATGTGAAAGAGATGATGTTTGCAGTGCTGTAGATGCTTAATCCATTCAACAAGCAAATAATAGTAAAATCAGTCTTCTGGATGTGATGAGTCTGCAGAGATGTACACACATGTGCAAGAAACACCCTTCTTTTATTGGAATCAGAGAAGAGGAATCCTGAAAGTCCCCTCTTTTTGTGAGTTGCGGTCACAGTCTGGAAGAAATTGAGAATGACTGCATTAGAGAGCCTGTCTCTGGCACTAATCAATCCGGCATCTTTCCTGAGTGTACAAGAGCTGATAACCCATTTATACTGCCCATAGATCACTAACAGTCGTCCAGCAGGCTGACTGATCAGCCAAGCATCTGAATAATATTCAGAATGAGAAAAAATAATTAACTCTGGCTGTAGATTTTGAATGCACATCTAACTAAAGCATATCCTCCTTTTAAAAATGTCCTCCTCCTCCTGTCAGTGTTGCAAAGGCGCTGTTTGACAGACTTGGTCTCCCTGGGCTTTGTATGTCTGACAGCCCTGGTATGGCCAGCTACTCTGCAATTGTTCCCATTTATTAGCTGGAGGCTGACAAGTCCACTGAATTCTACTCAGCAATAAAGCATGTCTTCTGCTTCTGGGATTACTCACTTGCCTTGTTTTTGAGCAATTCTTAAGTGCTTTGCTGGAGCAAACCAAGCCTCTCAGCACCACCTAGGATCTGGCACTGCAAACTTGGATCCTGCAGTTGTACATCCAAAACCCGACGCAGAGTTGCATTTAGGGTAAGAAAAGGTGATGGATATTCATATATGAGTAGGTAAATCACAGAAGATTTGAAGGAAGATGGTCAGAAGTAGAGTTACAGTGGTGTTATCTTTAAAAATAGTGAAGAAAACCTTCAAACCAGATGTTTTAAGAGATCTTACTCAACACAGACTTAACAAAAGGGAAATAGTCCTTGTTTCAAAAGGGACAGGACATGCTGGAACAGCCTAACACACTGAGATGACAAATTTAGGTTAAACAGCAGAGCTTAACTATAAAATCGCTTGGGCAGAAGTACAGGCTCTGAAAAGAGACAGATGAAACCACATGATCTGCAGCTATGCAAGAACCAGTGACATACCAGGGGACACGAACCAGGGCATGGTTCCACAAATGTAAGCGACCCCTTTTCTGGATCACCCAGATCACAAGGTTGATGCTATACTTTTCTCTACCCATTGATAGACCAAGCTTCTTCTGTAAAAGCCAGTGGGAATTTTGCCATTGACTTCCAAGGGAGCAGCAGACCTATGATTTGGCTATGTACAATTTCAATTAAAAAGTCTATGAATCACATCATTCTGCCCTTGTCAGCTGACAGATGAAGACAGCGGGATAGGAAAAGAGCAGCTCAAGCAAATGGAAATAATTTTTCTTTTAATTTTCTTTTTAAAGGAAGATACTCAGCATAACTTGTCCCTTTTTTTCTCCTATTCTGTTACCAATAACTGTCTGGTGTGATTAAAGTGGATTGCTAGCATCTTATTTACTTTTCACTATCAACAGGTTTGATCCTGTGAGATATATTAACCACAGATAAAACTCATTCCCACAGAGAAGAAGTTTACTTGTTCAGGGGTCATTCAAGTCCTCACTTAGCTTGATTTTGACAGTTAATCTGGGCTTTGACTAATGGCACATCCTTGGGAATAGGGCACAGGAAACCTCTCAGAAGCACTTCTGTGAGCTCCAGGGATCCCAGTGAAGCTGACTGACTGTTCCAATTGGAAACAGACCTCTGCCCTTTCACTGCCTCTGTGCCACGACACCCAGCTGGTTAGAAACGTGTCATTGTACACACGTGCCTGCATTAGACACTGTGCGGGTTGAAGTATATTATATAAAAAAAAAAACCAAAACCAAAAACCAAAAAACAAACATCCCGAGAACACAACTGCGGTTACACAAAGGACCGTCATGTGCAGTGTTTTCTGAAAGAACATAGGAAGGACACAGAATAGTGCCAGTGAATAACGACTGATGATCAGATGGCTTTGCTCAGCTCCAGGCTTCCTAAATGCCCAAGTACCAGTCATTAGGAAGGTGCCAATACAGGTCAGTAGACAGATGACCCTGCTGATTTCACTAATACTATGTTAAAAATTAGAAAAAAAAACAACAACAAAAAACCAACACCAAATGCAAAGACCAGAAGGCTTCAGGAGAAGGGTAATGACTGTGCATAAGTGAGCGTGGATGGGGTTGTGACTGACTGATCAGTCTGTGGAGAGGCATTCCTGTGAGCTCAGAGATGCTGCTCCACAAGCCAAGCCACCCTGCATCCCCACCAGATCTGCCTGGCTCACCTCCGCCACGCTGAGCGGTGCCATCTCAGGCCAGCCCCAGCACTGATATCTCAGATGCTCAAGTCACTTGGGTGTTTGGCTCACACTGATTTCAGTCAGATTTAGAAACATAAAGCAAGAAGCATTTTGAAGAACCTGGGCCTCAATTCTCTCTGTGTAAAACAGACACATTTCCCTTTTCCCATGCTCCACAGGGTCTGTTTTGACCCTTTAGAGTACTTTCTTTGGGCATGTGCAATATTCAGCCCAGCAAGGCTTCAGCCCCTGCAAAGGCTCCATAAACATGAAGCAAGCATATTATTAGACAAAACAGAATACACATTTTAGTTGTGACTCAGTATTGACCTTAAAATAGAACTTCCCTGAGCCTTTAGAAGCAGTCACTTGCTAGCTTCAGATAAGTACCCCAAATGACTCCAAACGTAGCTAGGGTCATTGCCAATCAGACTAACTCAAAAGTACTGCAAAGATCTTTTCTAAAGTGTTTTCCTACAGATAATACTACTCTCTGTCTCTTTCTCCCACTAGCATCTGTATTCCCCCGCACTATGACCTTGTCATTACACAATAAATTAATAGAGGTATTAAGATAACTTCTTCTTTCTTGTAAAAACAAAAGCATCAGAGCTGCAGTAAATCTTAATCAGACTGAAACCCGCTGATCCAAAGCTGAACCAAGACAATGTGAGATAAAGCACTGAGTGCAGCAATAACCAGCAACCTATGTTGGAGAGAAATATTTCTTGTTTTTTTTTCTTTTATGAAGGCATCGATTCATGAAGGGGAGACTAAGAATCTTCTACTCCATAAATCCTTTTATCCGCATGGTCTTCTTCATATTTGTGCCATGTGTCCCCTGGTAGTCTTCCTATTTAATATTCATAATCCACACTCTCTTTGCATAACACTCATAATCCTTTGATACTGCATGGAGCAGAGTTTAGAAGATTTGCAAGCCAAGATATTTTTAAGTGATTTATACAGTGAAGTAGAATTTCCTCTGCCCATCTGCAAAAGCTGAAGCATTTCTGTGATTATAGTTCATTTTTAAAAGTTTCCATCCATGTAGGGTTTTTATTAAAATAATAAGCACATTAGAGGGATTCAGTTATATGTGTTTGCTACTTAGGTCTTCAGTGGGTCTCACAGTGTGCCACTTGGAAGAACAAATTTGATTTCATTTGAAAGAGTCTGCTTGCTACATACATTTGTTTTAGCTCTAAATTGTTTTGTTACACTATAAACAAATAGAATATAGGGAAGGGAAATATTGCAGATGCAGATTTTGTCCTTTAATAACATCACTGCACACACTTATTTTTATTGTAGAATTAAGAAACAATCTGTTCATTTTCATTAGCAACGTCACACTCTTAATAGATATTAAAATCACTTCTTGAGGATCAAATCAGAGCAATCGAATGCCAAAAAAAAAAAAAAAAAGAGAAAAGAGAGAGAAACCCCCTCTAATACAAAACCATTTTGATAACTTCCTCAGTCTAGACATGGAGCAACAAGATAGTGGCAAACATTTTCATATCCCATTGCCTACTCCCTGAGCCATGCTGTGCCTTGTTAACAGAAAATAACATCAGACTAATCAAAAGAATATCTATCCTAGAATATTCCATTTAGAACAAAAGGAGAAATTATTATCAATGTTATAAAATTGCAGATGGTAATTTAAATGTCTGCAAGGATTGCAGGCAAAGAAGCAGTGCTCAAAATTATAAATTAAACAAATAAAAGGCCTTGTGGAAAATTAAGAGAAGTGCCCCTACATTTAAAATTAAATGTGTGGATTAGGATGTTGAAAAAACTAGCAAGAGCAGCAACTGTGGAAGAAAAATTATTGCAGGGTATATAAACACTAGTTAGAGGAATAGCATGGCCTTCTTCCATCTTGGAAGGCTGTTATGTTACTAAAAGGCAGCAGTAAAAGATCAGAGCATTGTTAATCAGCATGAAAGGAGAAGATCAGCCAAGAACAGCAAAAAATAAATATATTTTTAATGGCCATTAAAAATCACAGGTCTTCTGGCCAAGCAGGGAGTCTGAGATGTCTGGTTACCTCACTCTAGCAGAAGACATGGTGATTGAATTCACCCTTTGGTGTTTACACAAAGGAGGCCAGTTTCAGCAGCACCTGAGGACCATAGCAGCAGACAGCACTGGGGAGCCTGGACAGCTGCTCTGGCTGCCCTCTTGGTGTTGGCTTGGTTAGACAACATCTTCATCTGTTTGTACAGAGCAGCTGAATAACCCCAAGATGCTGTGGCACTGAACCACCATTCATAACAATAGCTTGAGTACACAAAGCCTGAATTCCACCTACATTTAATATAGTAGGTTATATTTCTAACAATGTATAGAATTTCCTACAGAATTCCTGTGCAGCAAATACCATGCCTCCATGTTTCCAGATGGGGCTGGGCCCTTTGAGGCACTTAAACAATAGAAAACACTTTTAACTGCTGGGAAGACTTTCAGTAGAGTTCAGTGAATGAGGAATATGAAAAGCAACACATCAGTGTTTCAGTAACTGCAAGTCCCACAGATCAATTATGTACCCACTAGAGCAGCAGGACATGGAGTCACTGTGTTAAATAAAATATTATCTGAATCCTACCCTCCTGGAGGAGGCTCACAGTGCTGGAGTTTTGATACCCCCTGTGGTCAGTCACGAGCTTCCAGACACCTCTGTCACAAAGCTCCTGGCTAGACTTATACCCAAACACCATCTTGCTAAGCACTTTTGGCAGGAAGACATACACATGAGATCAGACTGCTAACTCAAATGGATTGAGTGTTTCTCAGTTACTAAAGAGAATTGTTCTGCACGTCTCAGTTTTTCCTCACTCACTTTCTAATGCAGAAGTGGATCCATCTTTCACAGCAGTTTCTGAAGTGAAACAAAGCTAAAAGGCTTGTTCCACAGGAGTATTCAATAAAAGTAATGAAGTGCCTTGCACCACAGACCAGCCACTGCTGCAGTGGGACTTATTGCTGTATGTGTGACACTGTGACCAATGCGAGAGCTGATGACACCCTTCTCTAGGGAAAGTAAAGACTGAAAAATATAAAGCTTCTAAAACATGATACTTCTGCTGAATCATATGCCAAAAATTGCCTCACCCATGGGTCATTTAATATGCAATTTCAAAGCAGATGTATTTTTCCTAATGCTATTTACAGATCTCTCATATTGCAAATTAAATTCCTTTTTTTGCTCAGACTTTTTTTTTCCCCTCCTGAAATATAACACTGATACAAGTCTGGGTGTTATTTAAGGATGTCTCTAATATTTTTATTTTTATCTTTCACTGCTTGTTAAAGTTCTCTGGCTCCCATTTTAACATCTGTGGAAAATACAAGTGGATTTACATTTCAATAAGAAACTTTTGTTGGTTATTTTTTCTCCTGAATGAAAACTCTTCTCCTATTTTCATGCTTTCATGGGAGGAAATCCAGTTTTCTTCTGCCGTACCTTAACTTTTTTTTGGTTCTTTCTGAAACCTTTAAGTTAATTCCTTAATTGGTTGGGAGAAAGGAAAGATTCCTTTGCTCACCTTATGCTTTGGCCATTCATTTTTAGCAGGATCTCAAAATTATATAGATTATATTCACAAGTAATATATTGTGATAGTTTTTATGCAGGTTGCAATAACTGAGATAGCTTTGGATTTCTAAAACTCGATTTTTTGAAGCATTAAATTCGGAGGTAGTAACTGCATTGATCCATGTGAAATGCAGCAGAGCCCAACCAAAGGCAGTTCAAGAAAGCAGCATTTAAGATGCATGGCACATCTCAGCTGGGGTTCAGGGTCTGGATCTGAAACTGAACCAAAGCCAAGAATAATGCTCCATTTATTTCCATGGCTTTATTTCTCATTTAGATTAAAAAGGAAAAGAAAGAAAGCACAGAATTGCTTTAAATCTCACAGATCGAATGCAGTCAGAACTGCAGAGTATAATCCCACAGGTTCAGGTTCAGGAAACAGAGCTTTAAGTTTCAAATGAATGGGGTTTACATTTGATGGTGCACTTAAGGTGGTCTAATCCAGCACTTTACTGAATTATTTTATCTTAATTTTTACTATAAATTTAAGTTGAGACTCAAATGTTCTCACCCAAACCAAGCAGCATGGTCGCACAATGTTAAAATCAGGATAAGTATTTTCAAGAACAAGGCATTTTGGCAATTTCTATCAATCAGATACTATATGGGCTACAAGGATATACTACATATAATATTGCTTTAATTCATAGCACCAGCAACAGACTACTCTTTGACAGTTCTGTTTCGGTCAATTCTCAAATCTAGGCCTTTTCAAAGCTACAAAATTCACAGCATGAGATCAGAAATCCTCTGGAAGCAGACTTTAACACCCGTTTTCTAGGACTTCATGAAGTATGATCGCATCTAGGATAGTAAAAAAAAAAAAAAATTAGAGGTGCTTCAGCATCATATGGCTTTATTCAGCTTTAGTTCTGGAAAACACCTGCATTTTGGAGCCAGAAGCACAGGCAAGTCAGTTATGCCAGGCTGGTTTGTCTGTCTGTGGTCTGTGTCACCTCAATCCAGTGCTTGATAAAAGCAAGTATCTTGTGTGTATTGTAAAAGATGACTTATTGCAAAATCTTATCACTAATCTGTCTGCTTGGGCTCCTGTCATCCTCCTCTGCAGGACAAAGGCAATGATTTCCACATTCACCTGGAACTCTGAAAAGCATCTGCAGAACAAAGCCTGTTTGAATACAGATAAATTTGTGCATCCTGACAATATGAAGCTGTAAAAAAAATTGCCTGGGGGAGATGAGAGAAAAATAGATATTTTGCTTATTCTTTTTCTCTATTTTTTTTTTTTCTTCAAAGTGCTAAATGCACACAGAGAAGCACACACAACCAGACTAGTCCTGCAAGCTCCAAAAGATAACAAACTTCTGGGAAATCCTGTTTGAGATAGGAATACATGGGGAGGTCCCATGCGCTTTTGATGACAGCACATTTCTTCTTCCTCAGGTTTCTTTACTTACTGTGATCTGAAAACAGAGACGAGACTTCAAGATTTTTTACTTCATGAACATTGTAGGAAAAATTAAAAATGTGGTCAATCGTCTGGGAAAATAAACCTTTACCTTCTTGCTGTTTTGCTGCTTAAAAGACTTCCACCTAATTTATTCTGATTGCCTGACTCTTATAAATTAAGGACCAGATCTACAACATCTAATAAATTAGTGCAGCACTGCTAACCAAGGCAAGTTCATTTATAGGAGTCCAGATCTGAATGCTCTGTTGCCTTCAGGTATGTCTTCTGCAGTAAGCAATTTCCCCAAGCTGTTTTAATCACTTCAGAGTGTTAAGATATTTTGCACTCTCTTAATGAGATGAGCTTTATTACGTTTACCTAAAGTTTCAAAAGATGATGTGATTTTAAATTATTAAAGCAATAAAAATGAGGAGGGATTTTTTAGTTTAAAAAAGAGAGAAAAAAACCAACCAAGCCCTAACAAGTTTGCCAGCATTGTAAACTGAAAAAGAAGCAGTCAGAACTGGCAAAATATTCAACATGGATAAGGCAGGTTGTGACTGGGAAATATGGAAAATTATTTGTCCAACTGCATAATGATTTAATAAAAATACATACTTTACACAGTGCAGGCTACTATGCCACCATTTATACTTGTAAAAACAATCTCCTTTTATCTCTCCAGGCTGCGGAACATCTGGTAAGCAGCTTCCACTCTGCATTCTTTGTTGCCCACTAAAACTTTAGGGTTTGAGGAAAACCCATTACCCAACTTGCCCCGAAAAAGTAAATATTTTAAGAGATCCACCAAAATGTCTGAGGATAATTCACTTATTTATGGACATGCTATTAACTTTATAGTTCAAGCCAGTTCTGCCTCAAAGGTTCTGCTTCTGATGGTGGGAAACCTGTTTTTCATGGCAGATGAATAGGAGGGAGGATAGCCCTTCTCAGAAGGAAAGCTTTTAACAACTTTTGAGAACTGAGCTGTGCAGTGCAACTCAATCAAATGTAGTAAGCAGACCTGAAGACTGGGCTTCTTTAAAATATTTCCACCACGACTGTCTTTGGAGGCGAATTTTCTCACAAGTGTTTTCTTTCTAACTTTATTTTTTTAATCTCTCTCATTAAAATGCTCAACACCCAAACTCTAAAACTTTTGCTCTCTGACCTGCCACATCACTGTCCCTCATGACAGTCATGCTCTTCCTCATTTCCCTCATCTTGTGGTGCTTCCTTCAGTTTCTCTCTGGTCGCACCTATGGGCAACAGAAGGAGAGCTATGGGGTAACCATGGAGCTGAGCTGGGAGGTCAGATTCAGAGCTTTGCCTGTTCTTGTTTAAATGTGGAGGACGTGGGAGTGGAAAAACATTATGCTTAACCTACAGATTTAGTGCAGCTACAAACCTCCCAGTATTTTTACATTCCCTTTGCCCCAGAGTAGCATGTTTTGAAACAGCAATATTTTTACATGGTTCAATATTTGCCCAACTTATTCCCAGCTCAGAAAGGGTAACTGGATGCCATGAGATGGCAGGAGGCAGGAACACCTCTGGAGCAACTTTTCCTTCCAGGCATGCTTCTGAGTCTGTCACTGAAGCTCAGTTCTTTACCATGCTCAGCAGGATCTAAGCCCAGGGACTTGCTGTGGGTTTAAGCAGTACAATATTCACCCCTGCCTCTGCCATCACTTCCAGAGAAGCCATACCAAGGCCATATGAGGGATCTCATGGGCTTTGAGCCCTTCTCCTTCCATAGACTTCTAGGTCTGGCTCTGGCTTCACACCAGAGCAAATGTCCAGTGGTAGCCTGACGAAAAGCTGTACAAGGACAGTTGCTCTGACAGGAAAATGTTGGAACTGCAAACAGTTTTGTTTTAAGAGCCTGGGCAGGATAGGTCAAGTAACAGCATGGTCCTAAGGATGAAAGGCATTGGAGTTACATCATTTCTAGACTTTGCAAAAAGACACTGGAGCGTGAATCTGAAAAGGTTTGCGTCAAGTCAGCATTGAAAACATATGTACAGGTTCTCAACTGAGCTCTTAAGGCTCATACGATTTGTTATACTGGCACTTCCCGCCCCTGGCTTTGTTTAAACCTACCCAGATGTGCAGTATTACAGAGCCCCAGGCATAAGGCATGCACACTTACTGCTCTGCCCCAGCCCTGCACACTGTCCAACAGGTGGGACTGCTGAAGAGCATGTATGCTGGTGGTATCAAATGAAGACTAGGAGGGAGATGCTCTAGGTCAATAGGAAAATACAAGGCAGGAGAAGGAAGTTTTACTTGTTTTAATAACTAACTGGTGGGATTCTCTGGAGGGAGCCCATGATGCCAAAGAGAAGGTACAACCATCTGCCATGGCCTCCCTGTGTTTTCTTACTCCCATCTCAATTGCCATTTCCTTCTTGACTTTGAAGAGGAGAAAGGAAGAAGATCCCTCGCTTGTTCTTATGAAACAAAACTCTCCTTTTCCCTCCTGCCCTGTGCTCTGGATGAAAAGAAATGATGAACACACAACCACCCCTCCCCTGGGGCTCCCGAGTGGGGTAAGGAGGCACCGCTGGCACAGGTTTCCTTGTTTAACTTACAGGATTTCATTTATGTCTTTAGCTTTCAGCCTGTTTCTTTTTAAGGGAATATACTGGATAAAAGTCATTCCTTAAGGCAAAAAAAGACATTTGGCTTTGAGTTTCATTCAACTTATTAGTCCAAGCTGCTTGTGGTGCAATTGTAATTGTGCCAGCTATCTGGTTAAATGTCCAGCTTGCTCCGGTTCTGTGAGTGTTTCTCCTCAGAGTAGCTTGTAGCTGTACAGAAAAGAGTACAAATCTTAGCACTTGGAGCAGACAGGGAAAACTATTACTGTTAAGTTCACATGTTTCGATATTTAAGAGTAGGGTGGTTTTAATCTGTATGTGCTGCTCTTAAAATGCTCTCTTTTGTGATTATTACTTCTAAATTACCTACTGGAATGCAAGCATGAAAAAAAGAAACATTCAGCAGAGAATATCAGCAACAGCAAAACACTAAGAGAGGAGTAACAATTTACCTGTAAGAAATTATCAGAAAATAGGTTCCAGCTGAATAAATGAAGTGAAGCATTTTCTTAAGTTTAACGTACAACACTCTTACAGACCCAGGAAAAAGGATTCTTGGTCTGTTAGCGTAGCTACTGGGAAAATAATGGGTCCTGGACAGGGGAGCTGGGACAATCTGCCTCCTTCAGGAGCCATGGTGGAGCTCTTGGCAGCATTTACCTCCCTTCCCAGATCTCCAGGAGACCTCTTGGTAAATGCTGATGGTGGTTTCCAGGCATCTCTTTATTTGCAGACCCCCTAAAACATTACACTGGAGAGGCAGAGTACATGGTACTGCCTTACATCCTTTTGCCACTGGGCTGGTTTTCCTTACCTGCCATTTACTGGCCTTTTCAAGGCAGTCCAGAGGTGGAAGAACACTGCCCTTGGACCCTTGATTGTGGCAGCACGGGAAGACAGAGACAGTGGCAAAGCTGAGAAAGCATACATGCATCATAAGCAAAATTCCAAGATGGGCAAAGGCTGACAGACAATCCTTAAAGAACTTGCTTAGGACTGCCCTAGGAGCTTAGGAAGATCAGTAACATGGTAGAGTCTATCAGAAATGCCAGAAGATGCTATACAGGGAGCCCTGTTTCCTCTGGTGTAAGACATATCAGGTCAGACAGCCAAAAAATTGTTCAATAATGGAAGCTGCTCTCTTAACATGACAGGGACATGGCCAATTCTGCTCTTCTTCAGCCTCTCCTGAAACAGAGGACATTTCACAATCTGCAAATACATGGAATAGTAAAGCACCTGGAAAATACAAGTGAGAAAGGGTACATTTCTCTGGAATTCAATGAAAGTTAATTCACTGTTTTCAAAGCAAGCAGTAACAGCCCTCTTCAAAGCAGAAATATCTCGTCAAGTCCCCACAAGGACAGAGAGAGGGCTTTGTGATTTCAGGATCAGGCCCTTTGGGAATGAATAAAATAGAAAGTTGTGTTATTCTGATAACATTCTTCTGTACATTTCAGTCTCCATTATGCTCTGGACACAAAACATTTAATTTAATTAGGGATAGAACAAGAAGGCCATGTTATGGTTTTGGTTTTGAAGAACTACATTAGTCAGGTTGTGATTTGCACAACCCAAATTGGGGATGGTTTAAATCCAGGTTCCATTTTTAGCCAAACCGCCCAAGTCCAGAGGGGATAGAAAGCCCAGATAAAAGGGTTTGAGTGTAGTCTCATGTCTATAATGGACAAACTGGAGTGGTTTGGGTTTAAATGTCACAAAACCTCATCACTCAGGTTTTGGTTCTGCAAAAACAAAAACAACCTGGGGTTGGTTTGGATGTCATTCCATTTTATCTGAATCACTAAATATGGGGGAGGGGATGGGGTTGGTTATGCCTCATCTCGAGCTTTAGCAGCAGCTTTAACAGCACTGTTTCAAATTTTCCTGTGACTTTTCAGGAGACAGAGGAAACCAGCCAAAAAAAATCCCCAAAAAACCACCACCACCACCACCACAACAACAAAACCAGTTTAGGACTCAGTTTTTTGAGATGCTAAGAAATTGTGCAAGGTATCAGCCTAACACAGGTGCTGGCACCTTTAGAAAATGTTGGAAACACAGAGCATTTTATAGGGGTCTTGACTGGCAGAGCTGTCACCATGCCCCTGAAGTTTGAAAGCCAAGGATCTGCTCCACTGAGCCAAATTTCAATGCTGTAACTAATCATGTAGGGCCCATTCATAAAGCCAGTCAACTTGGATAGAATTAGAGCTATAAAACGTTAGAGATTTAGGAATTCAGAGGGCATTGGAAACTGAGACGTCATATTCTCTGAGCTGAAAGGTTAACACTGTCCAGTACAGAATGTGTGTTGGGTATGATTAGAAAAAAAACATCTCATTCACAGTTATGAAACAACTCATTTAAACAATGCTATCCATAGAATAATTCTGTAATTTTTATTATTCTTTCTTCTACTTCCTCTAGCTCTGTATTGATTTTTCTCAAATGTAAATTCATCTTTAAAGCAAGTTGCTGACCTTTTCAGAAATTAATCCTAGTTGTGTCCTTTAGAAACATTTTCCCTACTTTTTGATTGCTCTATTTTCAGCAAATGAAAAAATAATGTATTTATATAAATGTATATTTATATAAATATGTATACTGTCAGTTTTATTAAGAATCAGACCCAAGCAGTTAAATTTAGGTACTCTTTTTATTTGAACCAGAAAAAATGTCAATACAAGGTTCATTGAAGTTACCTTTGCTTAAATCAGTGTTAGATCAGTTCTGTAATCAAGGATCAGTTCTGTAATCAACAATTACATGTCAGTATAGTGCTATCAAGTAAATAAGTGAGAATATATTAATGAAAGGTAAAACATTTCTGTCATCTTCTTCCTATCATCTCATCACTAGAACCCTCTTCTTATACTGCTGCATCCAAACTCTTCTTTCACACTCAAGTCCTGCATATTAATTTCCCCAAAATGACTTCTTCTTCTCCAGATTCTGAGACTGGATGACGATTACAGAGGCTATCTGGTAGAGTTGGGCCAGCAGATACATCTACTCTCCAGTTTCCTGACCAACCTCCTCAATACATCCATGTTTCCAAAATGCCCGAGTCCATAAAGGATCATTCTGGAAGAAAAAGCAGATTGGAGGCACATGTGTTATTTGTTCTTGGTCATAGTGACTATATAATACATTCATCAATCTTATTGTAGCTTGTCTTATCCATTTTCTGAATTCTTTTGATGTCTCTTCTTTATGCATTCTTTTTTTCTTTCCTCTTTTCTTTCCCCTCAGTTTTTCCACTTTCTCAACTAAATTCAGACTACCCTTTTCCCTCCATCTCTTACCATAACTCCTCTATATCCCTTCTTTCTCCTTATACCTCAATCCTTAATATAAATGCCCATCCTAACCCGTTCACACGGACCCCTGACCATTATGTTGTTGTACTACAATGGCAGCAAATTGCTCTAAGGAGTTGCATGTCCCGTCACACAGAAACCAAGGATTATTTTGTAGCTTCTGTAATTGTTTCACACACTGCATTCATCCCTACATTCATCCCAGAAAATTTTGATACCTATGAGAAGGAAGATTCTCCTTTGTAATTCCTAAACCAGATCTGATGTTTACGTATTCTGGCATAACTGACTTACACAGCATGAATTCAAACCTGGATTTTTTCCGATTTCCTACCTCAGCCTCATTCAGACTTCCAGTAGCACTGCAGACTCAGTATTGAGTAGACTCAGAAAAAAACAAAAACAGAAACAAAAAAGGTGGATAAACAGAGAGAGCTTCCTTTTGCAGTCAGCAAAATTTAAAAAAGAAAGGAAAAAAAGTGAAAAAAGCTTTGAGGTGGAGGGTTCTCAGTTTGGCAAATTTTGTGAAAAAGGGCTGTGGGTGTGGGTTTTTTCTGCCTTTCACAAAGGAAATGAAATGCAAACAAGTCTCCTTTATAACTCATTTGAGATCTTTTAAACATTGAGAACTCAAGAATTTCATTACTAACATTCCCATGGCAACTGTAACTTGTCCATACTGCACATGTATATGGCACCATAAAAAACTAATGCTCCAGACAGTAATAGAAAATTTCTGAACAATGCTTTTGTACTGTGGCAGTTATTGCAGAAATTAAAATGCTGATTTCCATCATATATGTTGCATCAAAATGTCAGCCAGAAGGCTGAAGCAATATTGGATAAATTTCTCTTAAGCATTGAGACACTCTTAACTTCCTGGGAGGAGTTCCCTTAACTTTGGCATCTTCCTGGAACATTCTCCACCTTCACCCATTAACTCTCTCCACCTCCACCCACCTTCACATTGCCCTTGGCTATGTCCACTACCATAAACCATGAGGTGAGAACAGCTGCAGATTTTTTGCGTGCATGGGAGGATGCAAAAGGCTGGCAGCATATCTGCTGGGGTTCAGCACTGACCCTGTTTCACAGGAACATAGGAACAGGCCATAACAGAGATGCCATTAGTCACACTGGCCAACTCTTTGGTCCTACCTGCAGATTTGAGGTGTTAGATCCTTCTGCAACTTGAAATGCAAAGCTTCCTCTAGTCTATGGGTTGAACTCCTTCCTGTTATGCACAAATTCAATATTCAGGGCAGTTAATAACAGTGGAAACAGAGCTTTGATTTTTCTTCACATGGCCTCAAGGTTATGCTTGACCATCAGGCAGGAAGTTTTGTTCAGTTCATCCACCTTTAAAAATACTAATAAACCTTCTGTGAGATGTGTAGTGTATTATGAGCAAGTCACTGTGATACTGTCTTCAAATGGAAAGATGAAAATATGGGAGACTCCTGCTTCAGCTGTGGTTTTGGCAGTTGTAGGACTGTCTCTGGCTTGAAGCACGGTACATGACTGGCACAAAGAGCTATTCGGAGGAACAAGGGAAAGGAAACACTGTATATTTCATATACGATTTGACCTTCCATAATCAAATTTGTTAATAATAACCAGTAAATAGCTGAGTGGTAATGAAATGATACAGAACATGTTCTGTGGAAATTTCTAGACAGCACCAAAACTCTCATGCTGAGTTCTGTAAAACACCACCCCTGTAAGGAGGAAAGAATCCATTTGAAAAACAGCCTTCCCATCCTCCCGTTGGTCAGATGCAGCAGATGGATTCAGTTATGGCAAAATCAATGGAATGAAGAAAGGAATTAAAAGTAATCAGGTAGCTGAGTACTAATACGTCCAAGCAGTAGAGTCAAGACAGCAAAGGAGGACGTATTGCCAGTGACTGGGGGCTGAACAGAGAGAGGGAGAGGGAGAAGAAGGAAAGGAATTTTGGGGAAGGAAACTGCAAAGCAGAGCTAGAGGCAGACTCCCAGTCTTGGAGTTTCCCCAAGCACCTCTGTTTAATGACACTGTACAGGCAAAGTATAGCTGCTCTTACTGGGGAGCAAGCGTAGCTGGCCTTGGCCACAAAGCGTGGTTAGGTGGACTCCCCCAGCAAATTCTGCATGGTGATGGGCAGGCAGGAGACCTTGGGTCTGAAGGTACATCTACACACAGGGACCTAACAGGGATGTAGGGATAAGTTTCAGAAAGGCAAGTCCATTGAAGCCAAATAAGGATTGTAAGCAGTGAAGATGAAAAGATAAGTAACAGGCTAGTCTGATTTTTTAATCAGATAAAATAAATTCAAGGTCCATGAACTGGCACTTGGTGATTCTTACACATATATAAATATTTATGCATAGTGTGTGTGTGCGTATGTATATATAAATATATAAGTATATATATAATGTACATGGTGAGGAAGGTCAGAACAAATTATCATGATGTTTTCAGCTGGCCTTACACTTTATGAATGTCTGAATATAGGAATTCATATTTGAAAGACCTCTCTCATGCCACGCTCCAGCAGTGGCTCCAGCAGTGCTCCAGTAGGAGTCACACAAGGAGAAGCCAAGTAGGAGCCACACAAGGAAAGTCACAACCAACCAAGCAGTGGGGCTATTGAAATCACTTTTTATGCTAACATTTAAGAAAAATCTGAAACATTTCCCGGTATTTTTTCCATATGTAAAAAAATAGCTGCAAGATCCAGGTCTCAGCACGGGGATGAGTATTCAGGCCTGCCTGGGAAGGTTCTGCTCTGCAGCAGGTCATTTTGCACTGCTTATGTCATGGCCACCATGCAGATTTGTCAGCACAGTGCTGCTTCCTGACTAGTGCACTCCATGACCCTCGTCTGCTGTCAGTGCATCATGGAGAGAGGATGTTGTTTATATACACACGTGCACGTGTGAGACAGAGCTCCCTGGAGCTCTATGCGTTATACCTCTGCTTCGACCTTTTCCTTTTGCTGGCTTTGATCAGACTGCAAGATTTTTGTTGAGGTCTTGCTATCTACCCAAAGTATTCAGGCAGCGTGATAAAGATAAAGCATTGCAATGCTAGTTGAACAAACAAATAAACAAGTAAGAAAACAAACCCAAACCATCTCTAAAATTTAAATCTTCCTGCCACATGATTCTATTTTGGCTTCTGTTTGCAACATTTAATGATAACCACACATGGGTGGCTGAACTTGAAGAGCCTTGCTGCAAATCCAAACCCCTCTCTAACTGTGCTGTGTTCTTCCAGATAACCTCAAAACCCCCTTTTCTCTCCTTCATATTTTCCCGCATAGATCACTGCATTTGCAATCATAATATTTGATATCATAAATACTGAGGTTTTTTGTCTGCCTGCCATGGAAATGCTGCAGCCATTCCACCCATGTGCACATTCATCTGCTGCCTTTCCACTCCGCTCAGGCCACCTCTGGAGCTGAGTGCTGGCTGTCCTCCAGGCTGCCTGGGGTGCCCATGCCCTGCGGAGGGAAAGGGTGCCCTTAGCACAGCTGGGAGAGCACATACATGGGCAGGAACCCAGAGATGTCCCGCTTCCAGGAGGGGTTCCGGTCAGGGCTGGTGCCTGCTGAGCCATGGGATACAAACCACAGCGAGTTAGGCTCCTTCATTCCAGCCCATGGGGAGCCAGTTGTTTTTAAAGGGAGCTATGTAGATCCCAGTGCCATATGGACTGGCTGTGGTCCCACTTGGGCTCATTTGAGGTGCCAGTAGGGACATGGTTGCTCTTCATAAACGGGTCTCAGAATGACCCAAATGCAGAAGAGGGCTGCAGGAAAGCCTATGTTTCCCCCCTCTCCCAGCAACCCTGTCCTACCAGAAAAATGCTTTGGCAAGACAGAGGAAGCTTGTCATTTTTGTTGGCTTGTATTTTTGTTGCATTTGAGAGACCTGGGCAGAAACTAGTTATGCTCATCACAGCAGTTAGTGTGAAAATAAAAATGAAAATTCCTGCCCCATATATGCCTCTGTCACTTCTCTACGAGGTGTGTAGGTTTTCTGATGCGCTGTCTTCCTTTGCGTTGCTGGAGACTTTGCACAATAACATGCTCAAAAGCATCCAAAGGTCCACTTAAATATAAATAGCAAATTAGATCTACCCAGACACAACTGTCTTTATGCTTTCAAATAAATTTGCAGTTAGAAACTGAATTTGAAGATATACAGCTATCTTTAGATTCTACATTGCACATCTGAAAAAAGAAGTGACTGCCTAGCTTTCTACAAATGGTCTTGAGTTTATTTCTGAAGTTATCATACACTGAAAATGAAGAATGAAGGAGAAAAAGTACAAGAAAAGAGCTGACTGACACTTCACTATGTGCTCTGCAGTGGTCACTCCACCAGCCAAGAGGACTAGTTTTCAATTAAGGACTCCGACATGTAAAGGGTTACATCACCGAGAGGGATGTTTCCTCTGGACTAAAATCTTGGCAGAAGAGGTTTTAGAGCTCACACTTAAAAACAATAGCTCTAAGAAGGGCAGGTACCACAGGCTGTGAGTTTTTAAAATGTCTGTTATATTCCTAACACTTGCGCAACGACCGTGTCCTGCAAGGGGTGGATTTTCTGTCTTTCTAAGATCAGATTGATTTAGATTAGAATAGTTATTTGGTTTTCAAGAAAGAGTTATTGTTCCCATGTGTAACAATTTTTATATGGCCAACAAAGCTGTGTGATGTTTCTAGCATATGGTGTGAGTGCCTTTAATGGTTGGACTTCGTGATCTTAAAGGCCCTTTCCAACCTAACGATTCTATGATTCTATGATTTACTTGACAGCTCACTTTATATTTAATCCAGAAGCTTGGGTTAGAAGTGGGAAAACACAAGCAGTGATTAGAAACTCTTTAGCTCTCACCTGGCTCTTCTCACTGACTCCCTGTGTGGTTTTGGATGCTGAGCTAGAGCAATTTTTTAAAACAGCATCTGAGCAAGACTGCTGAACTTCTGGCTAGTGTGAAACACTGTAGGCCTTCTCTTTATATTGCTGTAAAAAATCAAATATTTTTTTTCTCCTGAAGTGTTCACCTAACAACTTAACTAAAAGTTACTGGCCCTAAATGTCTGTCTCAGTTTCCCCATTTCAGAATGCAGTATGCTAATATGAATCTGCTTCATCAATAAGGACTGAGAATCAACTATGTAAAATCTAAACAAAGCTTTGATGTTCACTTTGAATCAGTTCAAACTCAGTCTCTATTATTTCAGTATAGAATTAAAGTCAGGTTGAATCAGGATGTGCATGTGCTATATAGACAGCATAATGAGGCCTTCCTTTGCTGGCAATCCAGAATGGTCTGATTTTAGCCCAGTTCTAATGGCAATTGATTGAAGTGTTTACTGCAAGTCCAACAAGTCCCAGCTGCAAGACTCCTTACACAAATGTGCAGGTTGGCTGTTGCCACTTATGCCAAGCAGCCTTCATACAGGATTTCTGGACAGCTGGCAGACTGGGAGCTCAATATCCAGTCAAACAAAGTGGAAAGGCAGTAGGGAATTGCTAAAATCTGTGATCTACTACCAAATCTTATAGAGCCAGCAGGGGTTTAATAACCCCTGATTGTATCTGCAAAAGAAAATTCTTCCAGCATAAGCTGTCTCTGAATAAAGCCACATTCTGGCGATTGCTTCGGATGATGTCACTCGCACAAATCACAGGCATTCACTTTTTTTCAACCATTGTTGCTCTGCTGTGTCTGCATAAAATGGTGGGGTTATGAAAGGGCTCCGCAGCTTCCTTACAGCAAAGTTAGAAGGGTCGAGAATGAGAGTGTTTCAGAAAACAAGCGTCGTGAAAACAATTTGCAATTCACAGGTGACCAACCACATGGAAACATTCGCTCCTCTCAGGTTTACCAGGCACTCCCCAAGGACTTCTCTGGGTTCTCAGTGCTAAGACGAAGAATGTTTTGTTTTGTTTCCAGCATTACCATCCAAGCAGGCAGCATATGGGGAAGTTTCCAGGGCTGAGGTCTCCTTACAAATTATTGTGCTGGGTGCTGCTCCTTGACTGGGATTATTGGTGGGCCTGTGAAGAATGAAATTCATCCCCCTCATCTGCATCATCACGCAAATTATACACTTTCCATAATGAAGATATTAAAGTAAATTAAAGCAGTAAACCTCTATATAAGGACAATCAATTGTATAACTTAGCATAAGGGCCAATGCCACACTGATCACCTGATGACAAGCAGCTCCTTTGGCAAGTACTGTCTTTTGACAGGCTGACAACTGTTGTATTCCTAAAATTGCTAGGATCTCAACTCCAGGCTTAAGGAGGCATGGGTTCTTCACAAGCAATTGCCAATTTCTGAGCACAATTTTCAAAGCACCTTTGTTACTAAGCCCTGGTGATTTTGAGTGGTACTTAGAGATCCAACACATGGTCAGGTCACTCAGACTTGGCCGGCCAGGAGTTACCAGAGGTTGTGCATAAGCTGAATGGCAGTAAATGTCTGGGTGCACACAGGCACAATGTAATTTGACCTAATTTAAACCGCTCATGCTATGAGGTAAATTCAGAGCTGCCACAGACTGAAAGCAGGCACCCGGGGAGGTATGGCAGCTTAGCGGGCACGTGGTAACCTGCTATGTTGCAGGGGTTGTGTGCTTGATTGGGCTCTTAGGTTCCCAAATCCCTTTCCAAAATGGAACATAAGCATGTCAAAAATCACACAAATTCACATGAATGTTGGCAGCTTAAACTCAGCTTTGTGAGTGCCACACAACTTTGGAAGCACTCTCAGAGATGGCTGCTACAAATAATCATAACGCTTGGAGAAAAAGAGAAAAAAGGCTTTCAAAAATAAGAAACAACTCTATAGAGTTTCTCCTTCCCCTCAATTGGAGGAACTGTGGGACCTTGCAACTTACAGTTTCTCTCAAATAGTCACAGTGAGGAGATGGTAGTGGGAAAACTGAATTACTGTGTACTTAACTTTATTTTCAGAGGGGTTTCTAATGAACTTATCATGTAATTTTCATAACAAAGTGTGTAATTATTCCTCTTTTTTATTGAATAGTAGCCTCAGGTCTATTGCTAAACCACATGCTACAATAAAGCTGTTGTATTGTTTGAATTTAATTCATAGACTTAACAAAAAGACACTCTGGCAGAGCTTGTTTGAAGTGGAAAATTGGCTACATCCCATGAAGCTCAAAGAAAATACAATTTATTATACAGTCTTTTCAATGCCTTCATAAGCACTGTCCATGTTCTGGAAAATCGTGTCAGTAAATCAGCACTAATTGTTGTTTGAAGGTCAGGCTAAAGGTTCTGTTTTTCTTGCAGTTGGCTTCTGCAGGTGAAGAGATACTTGGCTTCATGGCTAGACATTCTTGGAATTAATTTTCCACCAATTCTTATGCTACTGAATGTAAAATATTTCTGCCTTTGAATCTGTCACATCATTCTGAGGAGCTAAATCTAATTGCCACCTCTTTGATATATTTCTTTTAGCATTTCTGTGGCTTTTTAATTTTTGCCTGTATTTTTTCCTTTTCTGCCCTTGGGACTTCTTTTTCCTTTTTTTTTTTTTTTTTTCTGGCTCCAAAGACCCTTCTGAATCTAAGTGCCTTGTTAGGAGCCAAACTAAAAGCACAAATTGCAAGTGAAGCTTCACCACTGTGTTCTGACTTCCTTATTACTGTTGAAAGGGTCTCACCTGCCCCCCAGGACTGAGAGGGGGAGTGTGGGTGGCTGGATGGAGATGCAGCCACAGGAATTTGCTTCACAGGTGTAACAGACTGCGTGGAAAGAGATACATGTACTGGAGACAGACATGGATGGGCAGGGGCTGATGAGAAGGGTACAAAGGAGAGAGCAACCCTGCAAAGCTGCCTGGCTGAGGGTTTCCACGCGCTAGCTGTGGGCACTGCAAGTGCTGTAGGAAGCGCAAGAGGCCATGATGAGAGTCTAGCAGACCAAGTGACCTGGAGTCTGGATGCCTGAAAACAAGCTAAAGCTAACTACAAGGATGCAACTCTCCTGTGATCTCATACAAGTCGCTGCTGGAAGGAAATGCAGTGTGTAGGACATTAGCACAGTTTCTCTTCCATCACATGGGTTCAGTCATCATATACCACTTGGCACCAGTCCCAGGAGACTGGCTGCACCAGTGTGCATGAAGCCCTGGCTCTGCAGCCCATTTCTTTCTTCCCTGTGATGTGTCAAGGTGTCATCATTCCCAGCACAGCACTGTCCTTTCTGCTACAGCCACGAAGGCTCCTCTCACCTACCACTCATGGGCTCCATCTTAGGCCCTGTGCTCCTCAACATATTCATTAACGACCTGGATGCAGGACTGGAAGGAATACTAAGTAAGTTTGCCAACAACACTAAATTGGAAGGAGCTGTTGAGTCCCTTGAAGGCAGAGAGGCCCTGCAGGGAGACAAATTGGTGTTTAACAGAGATGAGTGCCAGATCCTGCACCTGGCATGGGGCAACCCTGAATGTACATCCAGACTGGGGAATGGGATGTTAGAGAGCATCCCACAGAAAGGGAGCTGGGGGTCCTGGTCAATAGAAAGTTGAACATGAGTCAGCAGTGCCCTGGCAGCCAGGAGGGCCAAGTTTGTCCTGGGGCGGAATAAGGCACAGCATCACTAGCCGGGCAAGGGAGGGGACTGTCCCACTCTGCTCTGCACTGGGGCAGCCTCACCTCGAGTGCTGGGGGCAGTTTTGAGCACCACAATATAAAAAAGTGATTAAATGATTATAGTGTCCAAAGGAGGGCAACAAAGATGGTGAAGGGCCGTGAGGGGAAACCGTATGAGGAGCAGCTGAGGTCACTTGGTCTGTTCAGCCTGGAGAAGAGGAGACTGAGGGAGATCTCGTTGCAGTTACAGCTTCCTCATGAGGGGAAGAGGAGGGGCAGGCACTGATCTCTTCTCTGCGGTGACCAGTGACAGGACCCAAGGGAATGGCCTGGAGTTGTGTCAGGGGAGGTTTAGGTTGGATGTCAGGAAAATGTTCTTCACCCAGAGGGTGGTTGGGCATTGGAACAGGCTCCCCAGGGAAGAGGTCACAGCACCAAGCCTGACAGAGTTCAAGAGGTGTTTGGACAATACTCTGAGGCACATGGTGTGACTCTTGGGGTTGGCCTGTGCAGGGCCCGGGAGCTGGACTTCAAGGATCCTTGTGGGTCCCTTCCAACTCCGGATATTCTATGATTCCATGAAAATTACAAGGACCACACAGCAGACTGGGAGCAAAGTATTTCAGAACAGAACTGGATTTTGGACAGAAGTGTTTGGATATGTTAGATGGAAAAGAAAATCTGGGTTCAATCTTCTAAGGAAGAAAATGAAATCTTTGCACAAGGGAAAAAACCTAAAATGAGAGAAAGGAAGAAGATCAAGAATACAAGAAATGAGTGAGGGCACATCAGGATGGCCGTGTATAAATCTCTCTTATCTCCTGCTCTGCTACAATCAGACCCCATTTTAGCTAGTGTCCTCCTTCCTTGTGCTGCCTGTTCCCACAAGCAGCTCATGGAATCATGGTGTTGCCCCTGCCCACGTTTTTGAGGAGAGAGCCTGGCCTTGAACAGCAGCTGAGGTGAGGGGGTAGGAGGGAAGAACTGCATGAAAGATGTGAAGAAATTGTTCTGCTCTGTTTGGATGGGAGAGCTTTGTACCCTACTGAGATCTAGAAAAACAAGTGGAAATTGTAGACATAAGTTTTGAATAAATAAAATAAATATTAAAAAAACCCAACCAGCTCTGCAGTTCTAAGGAGAAAATAATATTTTACTAAAAGACAAAACATGTATGGGGCAACTTTTTCATTTCCTGTTCATGATGAAGGTATTACCAACATTATTTAAGCTGTGTTGAAGACATATAACGAGAGTCTAAGCAGATATAAATGTTCTTTTGGAATGTTATTTATAGTTCCTTGGTACCCAATGCCAAACGTTAATAAGGTTTATGAGAAACCAGTGGAGACTGTAAATTGTTAGACTTCTAATTTAAATCATGTTGCTGACTCCATTTGTTTCCTACACATTGATCTGGCATTCAGATAAATCTGATAAAATTCTCCAAGTTGGAGAGAGATTTGTTTTCTGTCAGTGGGAATCTAACTATTAGAAAGACAAGTTGTGAGGTTATTGGGAACAAAGCCACAGGCAGTAATATACCACACTCAAATACTTCTTTATTATTTATTTAAATGTTACAGTATTTGATAAATGGCTCATGCAGCTATTTAACTGACTCTTCTGGAAAGTGTTTATTTGCAGTCACCTCAATGTCAGCAGTGAAATGAGCTGGGACTGAAATTTCATTAAGAAAGTCATATTTCATTATTATGGCCCCAGCAATCATCACCCTGTGTACATTAAGTCCAAAGCCTATAGAATGTTGTAATAATAATAATAATAATAATAATAATACAGCTATGGCAAAAAATGGGCGTGAGCCAGACAGGATATTCACTGCTAATGCATTGGCCATACCAGCAGCTTGGGCTCTTGTGGGACAAATAGCTCAAAGATCTCTGTGGGTCTTAAGCTTTGAATTCCCTTTGATTTGCCCATTTCAATTTGCAGCCTTAATTTCTTTTAGTGCAAAGAAAAGCTCAAGGTACCTGCTCTGTGTCAAAATGAGCCCTGCTGCCATAAAACCTGAAGGAGAAGGCCAAAAAAGGAGGGATAAATTACAAGGATCCTTCCTGGGACATCTCCTCTGAACACTTCTCTCAGGACAGAAGGTGGCTTCCCTCCTGTGCAGAGTGAGGCGACAGAAAGAGATCAGTCCCCTGTCCCCTGGGCAGCCACAGGATGTGGACCAGGGGCCAGTGCTCCCCTCCTTTTGAAATGCCCACCATCTTATTTCCATTTTTACAGCAGCTAAATTCAGCCTTTTTCCTTACTCCTCTGTAATGTATGTCTACAAACCAGCTTGCCCCAGTTCAATTAAATTGGATTAAACATTTCTTCTCCCAGACCACCAGACTATGTTGTAAGGGTTTGGTATTCCTATGGAGGGACAAGATTCAGAGCCCATGAAGCCAACAGAGAGAGGAACAGACAGACACAAAGGCAGGCAGGGCTGTCCAAAGCAGATGAGAGTCTATGGAAAAAAGCTCAAAGCAGTGTAAGCCCCTGCTTGGAGGGATGTTTTGCCCAGGTATAGTCCTGCACCTGAATTTTTCTTCCTATTCCATATCCTGTCACCTAAACAGTGTGGTGCACCCCAAATGTCACACACACTGACTTAGAAGCAAGCTGCAATATTTGCATCTGACTGTGTTATGAAGGTTACTGTGGTTTAGAAGTCTTATTTTGATGAACCAGTATTTGGAAATAACAGCCTGTTAAGAACTAGGACATGGAACACTTTTGTGGCTCCTTATGCCTTAGAGAGATTAATGATATGTGAGATTTTATTCCTCTCTCCTGTCAGTCATAAAAGTCCTCAAGGGATATGGGCATACCAAAATGAACACAATTCAGCTATAGTAAATAAAATGAATTATGGAAAGTAGGGTTATTCTGGGGGTTTTGTCTGTGCCTTTGAATATACCAGGTTGAATCAAACGAAAATCAGAATATCACAGGAAAATGGGATTTAAGGGGACCGTGAAAGACACGCAGCTCTTACACAGCTTATCCACACCTCGCCTCCCAACAGTGTGATTCAAACTCTGCAAAAGTTGATGTGTGTCATAGGCTTCAGTGGTTTTAACTCAGCTCCTCAGTGTTTTACAGTCCCTTTGGAGCAAGAGAAATTTAACTTGCCCCCTCCCATACACCAAATAAAGTTTCCAAAATGGCACCTTTGCCTTGCTGACTACACTCTTTTCTTTTTTAATTGTACACGTGAATCCCTGAGAAACCTTGCTCCAAGTTCAGGATAAACTCATGTTTCCTCTGCTTGCCAGAAGAAAATGAAAAGTAAAGCCCCATCAATTTTATTGCTCATAATTGTGGATAAAATGCAATATATTTGGCTCATATAAATTTGCTAGCAAATTATATTCAATAAAACCCTGGTGAGCAATTTAAAAGCATAAATCCCCCCATGCTGAAAAAAAGCCCATAAATTATACAAGAAAAAAGAGTGATTTCATCAAAGAGCCAAGATCTGCCCATGGAATGTTTCAATAGTACTGGATTTATAGTTTTCTGGGAGACGATTTATGATCCCTAATTTTCTGCAATAAAAAGCTCAGTGGGGATTCTCTGAATGAAATATCTTTTAACAAAGAAATAAATTTAAAAAAAAAAATCTGAGAGTGAATGCAGACAATGCCATTCTTGGAGATCTGCCCCTTTTGTGTTCCTGCTCCAAAAATAATCGTGGAAGACCCTAATAAAGATTGCATAGTGAGAAGGGAAGGAAGACCATTAGACTTTAAAATAAATGCATTGGACAGTTGGAGAGGGCATTTTTAGTAATAAATTCCGTTGTCTTTAATTAAGAATAAAATGATCATACTGGTTTAAAGGGAAGGTTAAACATTTCCAAAATACACAGGGATGATTGTGTTACACAGATAACCTAGAGAGAGAGGCTGTGTGTGAATCCTGTGCACAGGCGTGACATGCAGTCACAGCTAGACACACAGAGAGATTCACTAACTTCCCCTAGTTTTAGGACTCTGATTCACAGCCCTTGTCAAATCTAGCAGCAGTGGCTGGAGAGGTTACTGTTCCCACGAGCCATCAGTCACCAGGCAGCAGGGACCAGGGATCAGAGCACTGATCTGTTGCAGGTCACAGACCAGGGCACTAAGGTGAAGTGAGAACAAGATTTAACTTAATATGCCAGGCTGTGAATTATGGCAGCTGAGGAGGGAACCTAACGTCTCTTTGACTGCAAAAGGGATGGCATAGTAAATTAAAAAAAATCTTCAATCACCTTTTAAAAATTCCCACATAAATCACTAAGGCTGTGACCAAGAATTCCTGCTTTGGGAATCTGCTACTGGGTGGTAAGAGAGACAAGAAGTTGGAAGGATGGATACTTGCCATAGTAGACTATGGTTGTTTCTCAGCATGTTGTTATTCCCATTTTATTTATAAAAAGGTGAGGCATATAAAAATGTAAAGACCCGTGTGAATGATTAGACAAGCAGACTGACAATACTGACATCTGAGCACATTATCCTACATGCCAGGTTGAGGACTGTCCTCCCTCTCCACCATACATTATCCACACACAGACCATGGGTGTCTTACAAAGGGATATGGATAGCCACCAGGATAAGTGGGAGCAGTGCAAGTACTGACTCCTGAGTACCAGCATTGCTCAAAATCTTTTGCTGTCCCTCCAGAGTTCCAGACTATCAGAACCAGAAGTACGGTGAAGGTGATATTCAAGTAGATTTCCTTTGGATTTTCCCGGTTTATTTCTCTTGTATGAGGGGTCTAATCTAGAAGCTCCAAGATTTCAACTTCCATGGCAAAAATACAGACATGGGTAGTTAGGGGCTGATTCAATGCTCACATAAATCTGTAGATGAAAGGACTCTTGCCTTTGATAAGTATTAAACTGAGCCCTTGCCTAAACCCATGGGATACAAATGAAAAGTAAATGCTCAAAAACATTTTGTTTTGACAGGAAACAATGGACAGAAAAGGCCAGAGATGATATTTGACTGATCAGTCTTTTTCTCATTGAGTTTTATTAATGAAATAGAACAAGAATTGTTGAAAATAATCTTAGTTCAACTACTCTTTCTTACATAGCCCAGCAGATTCAATTGACTGCAACAAGGAGGAAGATTTTTCAATAAATTATTTTAAACTCACATTGCAGCTCTGGGGATCTACCAGCTAAGAGTGCCGAGGCAGAACAGCTGGCTGAAGGGAAGGAAATGTGTCTTTGGAAAGGTAATTTGTAAGTAATAAGCATGCAAGATTTGCTATCTATCATCTACCCCTGCTCCAAAACACTTTACAAGCACCAGGCACTTTGCCCATGTCTATCTGGCAGGACCCAGGAGTACTTCCTAGCTCCTGTGCCTAGGTATTCACGCCAGCTACATCCACTTCTATGTTGAGAGCAGACCCGGCTAGAGACTGGTTCCCTCCATCCCATGTAGTGGGATCCTTGACTTATGGCCCAGGAGGTGACTGCAAAGTGCCCCTGCTGCTCCCTTGATTGGAACAGAGAGTGTGCCTGGAGCTGACTTACTGTGTGCTCTCATAGCGTTTGTGGCTGAAGCAGACCAGGAGAAGGCATTCATCAACATCTCATTCAATGTTCCCTTAGGAAAAAATACAGGCTGCAGCTTGATCATTCACTACTCTTATGGAGCTAGGATTTCATTTGGTTCTTTTTTTCTTTCAGAGGATCTAGACTGTATTTCTAATTGATCAAGAATGCAAAAGAAGACTTTTTTTTTTTTTTTTTAGGTAAAAGTGTTCTGATTATCCACAGATTTTCCAATAAATACATTTATATTATTTTCATCCACTATTGACACCAGAATGTACACGTGTAGCCATATATTAACATGTCTACTTGGCACCCCAGTGTGCCAAAAAATTAGCATTTTCTTATGCAGACAGTGGTATCTGGCTTCCCTACCAAATAGCAATAACAATTATTCGACATAAGTAGAAACATCCCTACGAAACAATTTCCCACAAAATAAAGGCATTCAAAACTAGAGCTTTGTGATCCATTTAGTCAGCTGACTAAATTTCAGAGACAAATTTAATATTTTTTTATATGTCTTGGAGAAAATTCTAGCATTTCAGTAAATGAGACATCACGGATGCTCCAGTGACCGAGTGCTTCCCCTGAACATCAACCAGTTGCCCTGAGCAGGTGCTGTTTCTCCTTAGGAACAGGCATCCCTGAAAGGGCCTTTTAAACACACCTTCTGTGGATTTGTCCAGGACTTTGACACAACCTGGGGAAAAAAACCCCAACATCTCCATCATGATCCATAGAATAGATCCAAAGCAACCCTCTAGCCTTTTACTTGATCCCGCATGGAAACTCAGGTCAATTGACATGACAATTATTCGTGCCATTGTGCAGCCTTACTGCATCAGGCTCCCAGTGATCCATAACAATAAAAACAGGATTTATGAACAATCCACCCATTATTAGTGCCTAAAATAGCAGAGTTGGATCCCCAGAAGTGGTTACATTCAGAGAAACGAAGGAGCCCTTCATGAACGCTTTCCCATTTTCTTGTTCAGGACGATCAAACTGACCTACAAGACATCTTGCAGCTACTAGTAAGAGAACCAGGCAAATAAGAAGCTGATTTTGCAAACTGAAATGGACATCCAAAAGGAGACAAAGCAACTAAAAGACAACTGTACAGCAGGCATAAAAGAAGCAATTTGAGTTGGAGGACATTCCACATATACAGACTGGAAACAGCCAGAGGTGTCCTGCCTGGTGAGGGGTCCAGCTTGAACAAACAGCCTCACAGGCAGCATACGTAACACACAGAGTAGTATTTTTGCATAGTGTGTTGTAGTAAAGTGAGAGTCATAAACATCCCAGAAACAAAGCTGGAAGGGATCCCAAGAAGCCATTTATTCCATGGGCCAGTATGAGGCAGGCTAAATACAGCTGAGTCTATGTTGAATCTGTTCTTAAAAATCTCTAATAAAGGTCAAGCCATGAATATATTAAGGGATAGTAAGGTAAGGAAATTAATTCAAAACATGCTACCAGCCTTACAAATGGCTGAGTTCCCCAAGCTCACCTACATATTATCTGCAAAGATGCTTTATTGAAGCAATAAACTGTATCTCTATTATCAGTTATAAAGAGAAGTACTGGTTGTTGGGATCAGATGCCCAGTGCTAAGGCTGGTGCCTTTATTTTGTCCAGAATAGTCAGAAGAGGATTAGGAGGAAGTGGCAAGTGGCCCCTTTGAAAAAGAAATCACAAGAAAAAGGGAAGTATCTCAGTACATCAGTGGGTTGGCAGCTGGATTCTGATGGCTTTTCAGCGCATCCAGGAACTTCCCAAAATCACAGGCCATGGCACTGATCAGACACAAATCAGGAATTACGATCCTGAAGTCAGCCTCAGCAAAGTCTCATCATTCAGATTTAATGCAAAAGTTATTTTTGTTTTTTACTGTTTCTGGAAGTCCAAGGCATAGAAGGCTCTTCCCAATTTTTGTGAATGTATGATCCAAGACCCAAGTGCAATACAATCAGTATTCAGCAGCACCCAATCACTTAGGCTTATGAGAGAAAATTATTGAAAGGAAAGGAAAGGGAAGGAAAGTTCAACAGTAAAAACAGGTGCTTGCCAAATAAGCCATAAATGAGCCAGGGACCTCTGGCCTAACTTACTCCTTTCTCCACCTAATTTCAGACATAGAAAGGCTGAAAATGGCTGAAAAGAAAAGCAGAGCAAGAGAGGACTGTGTGTTTTACTAAGGGTCAGTTCTAGGTTACCCCTGGGATGAATCAATAGAACACAAGAGAAAAAATACCTGGAAGTAGTGCACTAACCTTCCTGTGTGTCGTCTGAAGCAGTCAGATAGCCCACGGTGATTCTGGGCTACACTGAGATAAATCAGTGCTGATGTTCATGCCAAACCACAGATACCACACTCAATTTGTTAGGGAATAACCCCAGGTCTTTCCAGCAAAATATTCACTCCTTCCATATCCTGTCAGTGAGCAATATGGAAAAATTTCCCTCTAATGGGTGAGTGCTGTGTCCTAAAACAAGCCTAGGAAACCATAGCTTGTACTTCGTGCATGAAAGTACCAGACAATTAGAAACTCAGCTGAACCATGCAGATTGTCTGCTGATGAGGGTAGACGCTTATTAAAAAAGCGTGGAGGAATTTATTCTTTGAAGTTTACAGCTGTTGCCATTTCAACCACAAGGCCAAGTTTACATCCATGACAGACAAAAAACACAGCACAGAAAAAAAGAAATCCGGCTTGATAATTGCATGATGATTTTACACCTTTCTGAGGGAGGCTTTTTTCCCTTCTATTTCAGTGGCTTTATCCAGGCAAAAGCTTATTTTTTTGGTGCCCTTGGAAGATGAAGTCTCTTGTTCCCCAAGATGGAGTAGCTGGGACAGAAAGAGTGTCTTGGAGCAGTTCCTGTCCCCTCTGGGTGGGAGGCCAGGTTGTTTTCAGCCTGAGTGGGATTGCTATTCTTGCCATAATGCCTTCCTGTCTCCACATTCCCCATAAAACTACCTCCACAAAAAATGGACCTCCCTTACTGAAGGGAGCAGGGATGGGACTCAACTAGAGATGGAAAAGCACAGTAGCCTCCATGTGCATTTTATTTTTCAGTTACCTGTTAAGATCCAACAAAGAGTCTGGAGATGTGTTTTTCTTCTCACTTGGATCAAAACAATTATGCTCTTTAGACACTGCAATGACGCTCTGATGTCATGTAATACAGTCCACTGGACAAATGAAGACAATCTTCTACTACCTTTGTGTTATATCCTTGATTAAACTGAGCTGCTGCCTGTTTGTACTTGACCTCAGAGCTGGATGATCTCTTCACTGTTGTTTCAATATCAGTGAAAAAAGATAAAACCAGCCAAGACCAAACCTTAGCGTTGCCACATGGCCCCAGTTCAAATCTTCATAATAAAACCTTTTAGGAAACATCCCTGGAGGTGTATCTTGCTTAGTCTGACCGGAAGAGCGCAGGTGTCGGGGCAGGCAGCACTCTACGTTCATCGTGCTGCATGACATGTTGATGTCCTGGGGTCATGAGTATATGTGATGGACAAGGAGCAGCCTATTGCATATTTAGCTGGGTAGTGCGTGGTGTGATAGACACAGAGCTATCCTGCAATAATTTTAACAGTGTGCACTGGCCTAATAACTGTATATTGCACAAATATTTGGGTTATGCTTAATAGCAGACTGTAAAGAAAACAATCAGAAAGGAAGAAAAATGGCTTGAACTCAGCCAGCCCTGCAGCTAACCCAGGACAATAGGAAAGTCATGGGCTCCCAGGAGTCTGGTTCAGCTTCCTGCAGGGCCTACTGAACTGGTTGGGAAAGACAGAGCCAAAAGTCTGACAAGCAAGAAGCACAAATGAACTCTGGCTGCGTCAGCAGGACTCTCTTTTCAGAGCCAAGGGGATCTTGGGGAGCTGTTCAGGGGCACCAGACCGAGACTCAGGCGCTCACTGTAGTGTCTGCAGAAGTAGAGACCTGCCTCAGTTGCCAAAGGGGCAAAGCTGTGGATAATTTGGAGGATGGGGAAGAATTGCTCATTTTGTAAATGCTTTTTGGAAAAGGGAACAACACTATAGTTTTGAGAAAGTGGTTTTGACATTTTGTGGGCATCATTTGTCACACTATCCTTGAGGCAAAGTCCACAGGCATCCAAACATGGCTTTTGGTGAAACCTTTCCTCCCCACACTGCAGCCCCTGGCAACTCAGGGAGGTTGAGACCCAGACTCTTGAAATGTGCCCCAGCTGGCCAAGGCTCAATGTCCAAGGTGAGGCCAAGACCCAGTTTCTAGTAACAAACTCCGCTGGAACTATGGATGTGACACAGTCCAGACACTGGCACTTGTGTCCTCCCTATGTCTCATGCCAACCAGAGCATCAGACAGTGCCTGATGTCTGAGCCAATCTGTCTTCTTCTCTTGTGGGCTTTGTGGCCCATCAGACACCAGAGGGGCAGAAGTGCGGCCAGTCCTGCTGTCTGAGGGCTTGAACAGATGCAATGGGGCAAGTTCGTACCAACCACAGAAAGCACTGCCTGTTGGTGCTGAAAATGGGAATGCTCTTTGCCAGGGCCTAGTGTCCTCTGCTCTGCTGCAAATACATAAAAATAGGCTTGTTTAAGTAACCTGAAATCATGCTTAACCTATCAGCATGTTAGTGATTTTGCATTACATTGCAATAGAGTATGTGCCAGGTCTGCTCAGCTCCCACCTTCCAGTTCCAGGGCAGTAACAAGAAGCACTAATGCATGCCCTTTTCATTATCATCTGAGCAATATCTGCACAGCATTCCTTGTCCATGCTGCATTTCAAGACTAGCAGTTCTTCTCTTCCAAAACCAAACTGCTTATTTAGATGAAATTTCATCAAGGCTCCTGTGGGCATTATAGCTGTGCACCAGTAAGAAAGGACACAGCCCTTGCTGGACAACAGCAAAGACTCACTCATTTATGTATATGAGGACAAGTGACTGCTAGGTCATTTTTAATTTACCCTTACCACACAGACCATAATTCCATCTAACCAGAAGAAAACATTGCATGATAGGGAAAACAGGCAGACCACGAACTAAGTATACACCACAAAATCCAGTATGGCATGTTAAGTAAGCAGATGTCACAGGAAGGAAAGTGCAATATACTGTGGGTGCTGAAAACCTTCAACTGACATCTGCTTTTCTTTGTTTCTGTCTAAAGTTCTCCTTTAATACCTGACATCATGATCTCATTTTGATTCTTTCTGATATATAATGGTGATAGCTTATATCTGCAATTCTCTAAAATACATTTTTCTCCTGTTCAGAAAAACAGGTATCTTCTTGTTACAAAATTCTTCTTGAATTAATCTTTATCTGAGAGATGATTTCTGACCAACCCACCAGTGACACTGGTGGGTTACTTTAGAGAAGGTCATATATGATCATAAAATGACATTTAGCTGAAGAAAGAATCAGCAGCAGAAACAAAAGTTTTGTCAACATTAGATAACCTGAGCAACACCTTGTCCCTTAGCAAGGACCTAGTCTCAAAAAGCACTACTAACAAAGGAAGAACTGGCCCATAAGAGCATCAATCTTTCTTCTTCTGTCCACAATAATTCATAGAAACTACAGCTTAAAATCTCAGCAGGGAGCTGGATGCTGAGTACCTCATGCTTTGGAAGCACAACTTGAGAAATATTACAGAGGCCCGATTTTAAGGAGTCATCTCAAAAATCAGTCTTTGTTTGGGACATCATAAGCTGTTCAGCACCACCAGTCGGATGCTTTGGGTAGAAAGTACATCTTGCCATAAGCAGTGTGCATCTCCTCACAACAGGAACCCAGCCTGCTGTTTGTAATGCTTGGCGTTCTAACCTCAAGTAAATGCACCACGTAATCTGCAGGATATGTCTCTGAGCATGCTTACATGGTAATAATGATGTTAAAGTAGAACGGCCGTATGATTTATTATGCCTTGTGAAATAAAGCAAAGCCAATCTCTTCCCACCACGGGAAGTACCAGCACAGTAGAAAATGGAAACAAGAAAAAAGTAAATACCACCCAGGCCTGGTTTAAACATGCAAACTTTCTAATAAAATATCAGAACCAGATGCTGCTAAAGATGAGTGATAATTAAAGAAGATAAATTAAAGAAATGTTTTTCCAAGGAATGACTCTACTGCACACAAATTGTTTCAGCATGGGAAAAAAAATATAATAAAATTACTGCTGCTGCCTGTTTTCAAAAGTTTCCATTAATAAGTCAAGGCAGGTTCCCTGCTAAATTCCCTTATATCCAGGCTCCCTCTTTGCCTCTGTTGGTTTAATCTCAGTGTGGTTAAGCAGAGTGAGCAGAGGACTGAGTGCCAGGAATTTGGTTCCAACACTGACTCACTGTGTGGGCTCCCTTATGTCATGCTCAGAGCAGGTCAGGCCTGGAAAGCACATCTCTAAAAATGGTCCTGAGGGGTCCAGACCCTGACGATCTCCCCATTCTTGTGTCAGATGTGCACAGTTCACCAGAGCTTTTCCCCTGACTGTCAGCCCAGCAAACTGATCTCAGGCGAAGCTGGTGTAACGTGATTTTTTTCGGTCTGGTGTCTCATTGCAAGAAATAAGTACACTGGGAGCCAAGTTATGCAGACACCTGTGCAAACTCACGGCAGGAAACACGGCTGGAGCATTGCAGATGAAGGGCGGATTCAGCAGACCCACTAAGACCACCCTGGAGCTTTATGTGCCTGTGTATAAACTCGTCTTAGTCCACGTTGTTGTTAAGCTTCATCCTAGCTAAACACAAGATGGTGTTTAAGCCCCTCAAAGACTTTTAATTTCGTTAGATTTCTCACATGCAGAAAAGTGTCCATCTAATTGCCAAAGGCAATTTTGTAGCAAATAAAATAATGTGCTGCACCAGGAGAGGAAAAGAATAAAATAAACCCATGTAAACACATGGCCTAGTTCCCTTTTAACCACATGTTCCCCAGGCTCATAACCTCTGCAAAAGCCTATGAGGAATAATGTGGTTTGCAGTGTGCCTGTAAGGTCAACAAATCTGGCGTGTTTCAGGCTGAACAAGGGCTCAGACACAAGATCGGGTTCCCTCGGCTTAATGAGCCGCCGTGCGGCACACGGTGAGCGCCAGGTGAGACAGCGCGGCCTCAGCCCACCTCAGCCGGAGTTGTACCCCTGGCTCCCGAGCCAGATGGGTCCCGAGGATGGTCACTTCTGTTTGATGGCCGCATCTCCTCTCACAAAACCAGGGTAAGGCAGCTGCGTGCCTCGTGTGCAAATGTGAAAGCAACGGGAGCTTCCTGAAGGACACCGTGCTCACAGCTCGTTCTCCTGGGTAGCGAAGTCAAATGGAATGGATGAACACACACGGAGTCAAGAACAGGGACAGGCCTCTCGAGCACGCAAGCTTCCAGCTATTTGCAGATGTTTCAGCTCAGTCTGGGAATTTATACTCGATCTGAGACTCTGTGCAAGTTAAGCTGTGCATGGCCAGCCTGCCGGCCCCAGCCCAGCCACCCTGGTGGTGAGGCCAGCTGCTCTCAGCACCTCTTCCTCCCCAGCCTCCTGGGAGTCACAAAGGGGACAAGGTACGGATGACAGTAGCTAGGGCTAACTTCAAAATAGTAACAGGCTTGCTCTGCCGGTCAGACTCAGAGACAGAAGAGCAGTGTTGACCACACTCTCACTTATTACTTTAAAAAGTGCATTTATTAAGACCCTTTACTCCCTGCAGACCACTGAACTTGAAATAAGAAATATTGGTTACACAGCTTACAGGCAGATTGGTGATTTCTCCTCGATCTCTGTTTCAGTCCTCATGCTACCAGTGCTGCAGGGCATCTGTCCCCAAACCACACTTCTCACCTGCTGGGCAGACAGACTTCCCTGGAAACATTGGGTAGAAAATTCAATGGAGAGAAGGGGAAACAAGAGGAGATGAGAGCAGATGAGAGGAGAAGGAGAAAAAAAAAGTAAAGAAAAATAAGAAAAAAGATAAAAAAGAGAAAGAAAAAAGGAGAGGAGAGGTTCTGAGAGGGTCGGAGAGGAGAGGTTCTGAGAGGGTCGGAGAGGAGAGGAGTGGA
>VZTE01000892.1:1569544-1646860 GCA_013397775.1 Eulacestoma nigropectus | reverse complement strand
AAAGAAAAGAAAAGAAAAGAAAAGAAAAGAAAAGAAAAGAAAAGAAAAGAAAAGAAAAGAAAAAGAAAAAAAAGAAAAGAAAAGAAAAGAAAAGAAAAGAAAAGAAAAGAAAAGAAAAGAAAAGAAAAGAAAAGAAAAGAAAAGAAAAGAAAAGAAAAGAAAAGAAAAGAAAAGAAAAAAGAAAAGAAAAGAAAAAAAAAAAAGAAAAGAAAAGAAAAGAAAAGAAAAAAGAAAAAAGAAAAGAAAAGAAAAGAAAAGAAAAGAAAAGAAAAGAAAAGAAAAGAAAAGAAAAGAAAAGAAAAAAGAAAAGAAAAAAGAAAAGAAAAGAAAAGAAAAGAAAGAAAAAAAAAGAAAAGAGAAAAGAGAGAAAGGAGTCATGAATCTGGGTGTGTAATTTATATATGAGGGAAAGTTTAAACCAGTGTGATTGGCAAGAATACAATGTTACTAAAAGCCACAGACATGCTAATTGGTGAGTCATTTAAGTAAACCCTATTGATCTTGTAATTTTGCCAATTTTCAATTTTCACTTTTGCTTGAAAACAGCTCAGAAAATAAGACTAAACCAGAAACTCATGATCAGTGAATTTTTCATCCAATTTTTTAGCAAATGTAATATCTATCTTGAGGGGTCCTTTTGTTTGACCAAGGCAACAGTCACAGAGCTTCCTTTGACTCACCCAAGCCTCCCCCAGTATGGGCCGGAGATGCACACTCGGAGCAGGCCACGTCCTGTGTGCTTTCCGTATTCCCATTATTTCCGTATTTCCATTGCAGCTGCAAACCAAGATATTCTTTTCAACCACGATGTTCACTGCTAGCAAACAGTCTCAGGTGTACGAGAAATAACCACCAGAGGCCTGTGACACCTCAGCCACGCCACTGCAGAGGTGGGAGATTCCAAAAGGTCAAGCTTGGCTCAGCTCAATATTCTGCAGCTGTGCCCAGCATAGGAGCTCTGAGCTGCTCAGAAATTTGACTGACATTGTCAGCTTGAAGACAGTAAAGGAATGTGACTGATGTCTAGTGGTTCAAAGATGAATGTAGTTTGACAATTCATAGAAAGGAACAAAAAAAAATAAAGCTTTTATCCCATTAACCCATTCATCCTTTACTATTTGGGCCGTGGCTAAAGCAAATTTGATAGAGTGGGTAAGGCAGATATCCCTGGCCATCCACCCTGCTCCTCTGCCACAGGTCAGGAAAGTCTTGTCCACCCTTAAAAGGAGCACCATCATCTCTTGGGTGATCCTGAGCTGCTGAGATAGAGGGGTGGGCTCCTTCTCCCCCTCAGAGAGAGCTTCAGTAAGCAGGCACAGGCTTTCCACATTCTTAAGCAAAATATTTACTTTACCAGCACTGAAACAAAATTTGGAAGAGTGAAGAATAATATTTATTTTGATGATGTTAAATTGCATTAAAGTCAAAACTGAAAATTAGATGCATGCACATACACCAAGGGCATTATTCACAAATCATAGGAACATAAAAGAACTGGAAAATACCCTCCTTCACTGCCACTAGGAAAGTTGATCTGGAATAAATTACAGGCAAAATGTATAATTAAGCAAGCTATTATTATCCAGTGTCTTAGCAGATGCTGACCTCGTTTATGGTGATTGGGATAAGAATTCAAGCAAGGTTTGATTTCACAGCTGTGTCCACGATGCCTTGGACCTGCTGTATTGCCCCAGAAATTCCCCAAGTGTTAGCACTGGTATCTAAGTGTGGTGCTTATGGATTCCTGTCCTCCTCAGCTGCTGACTGGGGAACTTTTCTTTAGCTTCTTGGAAAAGAGAAAATTGTTTCACTGATCTTTCAGCCAGGCTTTATACTTGAAACCTGTGTTTAATTACTTTGAAGAAGCTTTAATATTCCACCGGTACAAGGAGGGGGGACCTTCCACTGCAATGCTATTCTCTTATTTTTATTTTTTGCAGGTGTAAGCTTGTGGCTTTAGTTACTGAAATAATAATTCTGTTGAAAGTATCCTTGGCATGAGAGATGAGCTGCCAAAGTGTTATGGGCACAGTAATTTGTACATGGAAATGAGGATCCAGGGAACAACATGAACATCAGTGTCCTGAGGAGCTTATGATTAAAACATTATGCTGAGCTTTTATGATTTCTACAGCTAATTAGCAAGATTTATAAGCGTCTAAAAAAAAACCAAGGCTGAATAGAGTAACGATCCTTATTTTCCACTTGAAGCAGAAAACTGCTGGGTTCTTAAATAGCGGGGAAAGGAAGAGAGGGAAAACACCCTTATCTTTTCATTTGCCCACAGTTTATACTAATTGCTTCTGTCTTTTCCATAGGATGAGTGGATGTCTCTCAGGTGGCGAGCATGAAGTCTGTGACTTATTCACATCAGTAGCAATGCCTTGTTGATTTAATAGAGAAAAGGTTTCCTACTGTTTTGTTACGGATTCAGACTAGCACAGGTTTTGTTTTCCAGCGGCGTGCTGGGGGAATGCGAGGTGTCTAAAAAAGCCACTTCCACCAATATACGCTTGGTTGATTCTGTTCCCCAGGGGTGCAAAAGGAAAAGGAGGGGCGTGGGAGGAAAGAAGAAATACCAAGCTAGTCTGTAGAGGAATGAAGGTCTTAGTCTGCAGCCACAGACCTGCGAGGGCCTCTGCTGCTCCCAGGAGGGCTTCTGGCTGGCAGCACCTGCTTGCCCTGCTTGGGAAGTTCATGGTGTGCATGGAGGGGCAGTGCATGACCCCAGCCCTTTCCCTACAGTTTTTGCATTTTCAAAAGCCCAAACATCTCCACGTAGTCATGGACCAAAAACCCGTGGCCAGCGTCATAAAATTCTTCCGTTCTGTCTGGACAAACCTCTCAGCCAGAAAAGGAGACACCATCCAGAAAACGTGATCGAGGGGACATCTCATCACACAGGATGAGCCTTGCTCTAAGTGACATAAAGACCGATGATCATTACTGAAGCCATGGCAAAGGAATTGCTCCGATACAGACCCAAAATAACTGAAGCCAGATCTGATGACTGGTTTTGTGGTGGTTGTAGCTAGCTCCTCTGTGCAGAACAGCTGAGATTTCACGCAGAACACAGCTGGTTGTTTTGGCCAGGTTGTCCCTGGTCCAGGTGTGCCTTTGGGAAGAGACTTTCCAGCCACTGTGGGCATTGCCCTTTCTCAGAATCTGCACTGGGCACTCCTCCTTTTTCTAGCCAAGAGTACAAGTACCACAGGTGGGTCTATGCTCCCCTAGCTGGGAATTGTGACCCATGATGGGGGACTGAGAGCCACACTGGGCCCTCAGCTGCCTGGACACAGAGCTACATGTAGGGAGATGTACTATGTGTACAGCCATCTCAGGCAAATGTGACCTTCAGAGGGTTGTGCTTCATTTTTTGGTGGCTGCAAACGTCTCATGACAGAAGCAACATATTCACATATCCCTGGGAAGTGCTTTACCAATTCTGTATGTCACCACAATATAACAATTAAAAATACACTGTCTTACTGCACAGCTAGTGTGACCACAAAAGTCCATTTATAAAGTTCCATCTATTTATACTGGAGCTCTGTTTCCTCAGCTTAGAGATATACAAATACTAGTATGCCACACTTAATAGTATCCTAGCATTTTATTATTTTTTAATGAACCACTGTCATCACCTCCTCCAGTAATTTTTTTTCTCATTCCCATATTCCTAGACAGTTGGCCTAAATGGGTATAATGTGATAATTTCCACTCCAGCAATGGTTTGGAGTTTACATTATACAGTGCTTGGTAGCGGCTGCACCCTCCAGACAGAGAATATACCGAAGTTTATGGTGAGACCCACACTGGAGTGATGCCATACTCTCCATATTCACCTACAAAGCCAGTCCATTTTTTTGTTAACATGGAGTGGGAGCAATTCCACACAAACATTTTTAAAGAGTTTCTGGTCTAATTTTAGATAGGAAGGTTTAGCCAGAGAACTTTTCACTGAAATGGCACCTTAGCCTCCAGTGTTCTTGGCCAGAGGTGCTTCAGACCATGGGAATATCACGGTGGCACTCCCTACTGCAAAGTGTCCAGTGAGAGGAACATCAGCAGAGCTTGACTTCATCATATAAACCCAGGGTTGCAAATGGATACAAAGCTCTCAAAGCAGAGCTGTGGGGGAAAGCGTCCCACCCTGCTGGAAAGAGGGAAGTAGAAAAAAGGCTTGGCTGAGGCAGCATTGCTGGGATGCCAGCAGAGCTAGCAGAGGGAGGGGAGTGAGGCAGGGAGCACCCTGTCTCAGGGCAGCCCCTGCATCCTCCGTCCTCCAGCACAGGGAGCAGGGCTCACCCAGCCTCTTTTACAGGTGTGCAGGGAACTGGGGGAGCCACAGGCTGCTGGGGCTCTCCTCCCAAGCATGTGTGCTCCATCTGGGCCAGGACTGAACGCCAGCCAATATGGAATATTATTTATAATAACAATAATAACAATATTAATAACAGAAGAACATCTGGTAGCATTTTTTTCTGTCTGCCATTTGGCTGGAGGCAGAGGATCTGGGTGACATGACAATGTATTTCTGTTTCTAATTTAGCCCCAGCTCAGCTGCTGCAGTGACTCAGAGACAGGCACTTCCAGGGACGCATCCCTGCTCCCGCTCCCGGCTGGCCCCACAGGTGTCCCACCACAGACGGCAGAAGCACCTAAGATCATCCATGCTTGGATTTCCTTTATTGGCTGTTTCACAGGAGACTGCAAGGGGGTTTTTATGCTTCCATGGCTCCTTTCCATCCTACCTTGTGAGGAAGTTACCCAACTACAACGGTGTGTGGTTTCAGACAGAAAACAAAAGCTGGCTGTTTTGAAATCAAACCAGAAGTGGCTCTATTACACATTTCATGCTATTGAAAGTATATTTGACTAAATACATATTTAAACTATTTTGGTATTGTTTTGAATTCTAAGGCTTTCAAATGTGTCCAGTGAATATGTCACTTCCATAAATGAAGATTTCAGTTCTGACACACAACTAGCATCTAGCCTAAAAAATTAGTGCTGTAGTTAAAAACAGACTTTTCTTTCGTCATTACACTGACAGAAAGCTAAAAGCAAAATTACCATGGAAGCTGAACCTGTTGCTCCTAAAGTGTATACAGATAGTTGCAGTAGGAATACTTTTATCCATCCTGGTTATTATTAGTTTCTCCCAGCAAGATCAATCTGGGGAGTTGATTTCTTTAGGCTCTAGTGAACGGAGGGTGGACTCCTCAGTCGTGGAACAGGCTTTCACTTCAAAGCAGTTAAGGCAGTGTGCACGGACTCTCATCTGCTATAAATTTATACAGCTTGATGACAAACTTAAAAGGTGCACTATTAAAACTTCATGTTCAAGAATAATGTTCATTTAAGTATTTGAGCCTTCTCTCTCAAGTCACTAAAGACTGAGATTTATGTAAAGTAAATGAAGCGTCCCTCTGATGCCTCTGGAGGCACATATCCTGTTCCTGTCCTTGGGGTCAGCCAGCTCTGCATGTATGCTCAAGGACAAACTAGGTCTCAACACTCATTATATTATCAAATTTACATATGAAGTAGCAAAAAACTGCTGATAAACAGAAAATCCAGGCCTTTGGCTTAGCACTTGTCCAATTATTAAAATCAGTTGCTTTAGATGGCATCTGAAATAAAACCATTTCTCCTAATGCACTTTACACACCACTTTGTGAATAGATTAAATCTAATTATGCAGCTTGACCTCCTAGTTTAATCAGATGAATTTTTAGGGCAATGCAAGGGCTCCCATCACCTTTGGCTATAGTGCTATTATTCTCAAAATCCTTAAGATGAAAATTTCAATAGTGCAGCATAATTTGTAACTGACAAAAGCCAGGAATTTGGGTTAATTCTACCTCCAGCCTTATTTTAATCTCCTCATAGGTTCCCTGTTGTCACAAATATTATTAGCATATGAAATCTGCTGACGGCTGAAGTTTGGGGAATTCCAATAATGAAGGAATTTCCACACCCTTAAATCTAACACCATTTCTGAAGCAGATCCTCTGCCAATGTACATTGTTAAGCTCCCCTGGTAGGTTCAACACTCAGTGACAGTAGCCAGGAGCCTGCAGCTCTAGTACACAAATACAGGGCCAGACGTTCACCTCTGGGTGTGGAGAGGCAGTGGCTCCCTTTCCTCTCAGGAATGCTCATGGTGCCACCCAAGCGAGGACCCAACATTTGCCTTTCTTTGGGATCTCATGGCTGGCCCTGAGTGCAGTGATTACATTACGGAGCAGAACGCAATCAGACCAGAAATTTGGCAGCTGAACAGACAGAAGAAACGGGGGGAAAGCAGAGTGGAAATGAGCAGACTTGGGAAAAGAAAATTGGGAAGGAACAAAGAGAGAACTGTAATCAGAAATCATCTGAAGCCATGCTGTTAATATGTTATCCATAACAGAGTCCTTGATGACAGTCCAGGACTCTCAGCTTGGGCCAGTGAACTGTCATCTAGAAAGGAGTAAATTCTTACATAGGTTCATGCTATTAATAGTGACAATGCTCAGTAAATCTTACCATGTGCACTGTAAACAAGCTTTTATTCCTGTGGCTCAGGACAAGTCCTTTCAAATCCAGAATTTATCTGTCTCCCAGCTACACAGACCAGAGGTCCACCTTTGCAGGAAGAACTGAAACAGTGTGACACTGTATATGCATGGGTTACACATATTTTTAGCATAAATAGGTATGATTCACCTTCCTCTTGCAAGATGTTGACCTTAGTTCAATGTCTCCTCCCCTCCCACATCCTACCTCTCTAAAACAGGGTGTTCCCTCCATTCTGTAGGGCATTCCCTCACATACCAGCTCTCTGCATTATGTGAACTAAAGCAGTATTAGTGACAGTCATCTGGGAGGGGGATAAGTGGGTTCCTGCTTTTGTATTAAAGATTTGACACAGCAGGAGAGTGAGAACTACATCTCCATGGTCTCCAGAGAGGTCTCGCAGCCTGGAGAGACAGCCTCACCTCTTCCACTGCTTCCTCTGAATGTGGTAATTCCTTGACCCCAAAGATGACAGCTTCAATAGGGAGACTGCAGTCCACAATCACAAAGCTTTCTAACCCCTTTTCTCCTACAAGGTGGGTTAAACAGCCCTGGTTCTCCCTGGTAAAGGGGTGTATGTGTTCAAACTGTGTCCCACAGACTGAGTAGGCAGGTAGAGCTGGAACTGAAAGAGGGTAGGTTTAGATTTGATATGAGAACGAAATTATTTACCAGGAAGGTGGTGAGGCACTGGAACAGGTTGTCCAGAGAAGCTGTGAATGCCCCATCCCTGAAAGCATTTAAGGGTAGGCTGGACGGAGCATCAACAACCTGGTCTAGTGAAAGTTGTCCCTGCCCATGGCAGGGGGATGGAACTAGATGACCTTTAGGGTACCTTTCAACCCAAACCATTCTGTGATTCTATAAAATATCTTCTCAGTCCTTCAGGGTGTGCCTTACTTTACCATCAGAGGTAAGCAGTGAGCCGGTCAGCCAGTCTTTGAATACTGATTCTCTGTGTAGCAGATGACCAAACATCTTCAGGCAGAGGTGCTCTGCTCCCCACTCCAGAGTTTCAGTAGTATATTGCCAAGAAATCCTGCACATCAACGCTGATCTTCTGGTAAGATTTTCTTTGTTTTTTAAAATGCAGGTGTGGAAGGCTGATGAAAGATCTCCAGAGCAATGTGGGTTATGGTGTCAACATCAGAAAACAAGAAGGAGTATCAGTGATTCACTCTCGTATTTCTGCCCACATGTCATCTGAAAGAAAATCTTGTTTAGTGCTGAGCATCATACTGCTATGGAAAGACAGAGACATCAAATAATAAGAGAGGGCACACACACTTGTGGCCACACTAAAAAGTATCCCTAGGAATAAATACTGCAATTTATTGGCTCTGGCCATGGAACCATGGATTACTCTGTCTTCTCAAAGAGGATGCAGTTAGCAGCAAAGCTCCCCGCTGACACCAGGTTAGTGTTGCTGTTAGTGAGCTGTGGGCTCATGTTGTGGGGGAAGAAAGAGAGATATTTCTTGGATTGATAAAGAGAGGACCCTGGAGCGGTCAGTAAATTGGAGAAGACGTGAAGATGGCTAGCATCATATTGATTGCTGTCAGCAAGTGACTCAGAGCACAGTCCCTTCCAGCATCTTTATAAGGACAAGTAAAAGGCTAGGGAACAGGAAAAGCCATCCAGCACAGTAAATCAGAATGGACTGAGTAAATCTCTGCACTGAGTAAATAAGCTGGTCCAGCTCCTACCACAAAATAGCAGAAGCTGCAGGGCTACGCCCACTTAACTTCCACCAACTTTTGCTAATGTGGGACCTTCAACCACACATTTTGGGGGATCAAAAAACAAGAGTGCTACTGGCTGCATTACAATGAACAAAATCAGCAGCAAAGTGACTGCATGTGGATAATAAAAATAATAGCCAGTGGGAAACATGAGGAATCATTTAAATGATGCAAGAGAAATGATATACATCTGAGTATATTTTTTCATAGGCAAACAGATGAAAACTGGTCCTCCAGCAAAGCTGGGGTACAGCCAGGGACTTAAATGTTGCAATGTTTTAATATGCAGATTTCTTGTTGCCTAGAAGACTCCTCGGCCAAGAATTAGACAGTCAAGATACAATTCCCAGGGAGAATTAGGTGCCTTAGAAGAGTATTCTTAGAAACCAGCACTCTGAGTATGAAGTTATTTACACTGCCCTGGAGAAACCACAGAAGAACAGAATGGGACCACAGTCACAGACAGCAAAAATATCTCTATGATCAGCCTGAATCTCCCCCGGAAGGAAGGTGTTCAAGCCCAGTTAAGTCTTTGTCACAGAAAGATACTTTGCTTTTTTCTTCACTTCCCATTGCATCCAGTACCTCAGCAGCTGGATCACTCTCTATAGAGAAGGAAAACCCGCTTCAAACTCCCATGCAGCCTGATCTGCAGCAAAGATTTGGTGCTGAGTGCTGCACAAGCACGCACATCAAAGCAGGCTCTTCTGAGCCCTCTCCCTCCCCCAGCAACTCTGCAAGGAGAAGCATGGCCCAGTCTGAGGATAAGTGTGAAGGCCAACAAACAGCTGTGCTGGGCGAAGATGTGCTCCATTTCAGAAGCTGCTCTGCAAAAAACTCAGAGATAAGCGGAGCTCTGCAAAGACCGGCCACACCAAGGCTGCAGCTGCCATAAGCATGACAACAGACAGAAGTTCAGGTGGACAGCACGGCCTTTCAAGTGTGCCTAGAAACCAGGACTTTGGTGCCCTGAGACATCCACCCATCTGACACTAACACACCAATCCCACAGCTGCCTGTATTACCCACAGGAAATGTGCAGATCTAGATAAACTTTGTAAAAGCTTAATGAGGAAGTTTCATAGCTAGCTCTTTGTCAGGATTTTCTCACCCCTGTATTAGGCGTGGAAAACTGACAGACAGATTCTTGATATCATCCCTTATGTTTGCTACCTTGTGAATGAAGACTCTGCTCTCCTGAGGAAGAAAAGTGCAGCTGTGTATTTCTTTTGTATCAGAACTCTGTCAGTAATCGACCTTCTCTTTATGCCCTCTTATTAAGTATACAAGAGTAATATTAATGTGAAACCAGCTTATATATCCAAGAAACAACTATCCCAAAGAATACGTATGTGATTTTATGCAGCTAACAGTAAAATACATGAGCAGAATCTATTTAGGTAATATTACAATTATGACAGCTGTATACTGCTTGCAAGCAACTTCTCCACTGATTTTGGTTGGTACGCAGACCTTCAGGCACTGAAGAAACCTGCTTTAAAATTATTAAAATTTACTTCTTATTGTCCAATTAAGAATAATCTTGACAGTCTAACTTTAGGAAAAAAAAAAGTTTTTTGAAACTGGCATGAATTATATACGCTTTAGACTTGTATTAAGGATTTTTTAAAATTTAAGATAAATGTGCCCTAACTCATTTTCAATGTGGCATCACTCCCAGTCTCAGATTCAGCAGATTTCTCTCTCTGGGGCTGCCAGGGAACCTTTCCTTCTGCAGGCAAGTAATTTTCATTAGTGTCTTATCTAGCTCCTTAAGACAGGCTTCCCTGCTAGATAAACCACTGCAATTTGAAACCACGGGGAAGCAAACTGCAAACCTCTTTGCCCAGAATGACTGTAAACATGCAAGAACGAAACAAACAAAAGAACCTTTGAGTTAATGAGGATGACTGCCAACAGCTACCTTGTTTTCTGCTAAATGAGTATTCTAGGCTGAAAAGATTGAGATTAGCAGGACTCAAAAAGTTCTGGTGATGTAGTTTGACTTACCAGTTAATGGAATGTGCTTCAGAACAACACACCCAAACTGGTCTGAGTAAAAAGAAGCAAAAAATAGACAATTTTTCTGACCATATGAAACTGCCTCCCACCTCTCAACAGTACCCCAAACTACTCCCTTGTTATAATGAAGGGTATGTGGAATATTATTGGTGGCAAAACTTTGTCGAATACACAGGACCTATTTAGCAATTGGCCAGACAAAACAATAGCAAATAGACCTCAAAAACAATAATCCTGTGCTGGCAGAGATGGAGACTGGATGATCTAATTGACCTTCTGCGTTTGAACCTTGTCATCTATCACTGGCTGTGGGCTGCAGAAGAACGGAAAACGTGTAAGATGAAAACAGGTTTAACAATAGAAAAAGAAAACACAAATGCAAATGCAGAATGCAATATGATTGCTCAAGATGCAAATTATAACCAGACCCAGGGACAGATTAAGAAATGATGAGTATACTCAGAGTGCCAGACTCCAAACAGTAGGTTACTGTAATGCCTCCTTTTTAACCCCACTCAGACACTGAGCCAGCAGTAAACTTCATTTGCAGGACTTGTCTCTTCTCATGTTCAGGACATAGGTAGAAATGCACACTCAGAGATCCAGTTTTACTTCTAGGTCTACAGCACATTAGAGGCAACAACTTAGACTTCATTTTTCAATAGGAAGAGTCACAGTAAGTGATCGTTTCATCTGAGAGCTGAAGGCTGGGTAAAACCTGTGTTTGTGGAAGATGACTAACACATGATCTCTGAACACAGCTCTAGAAACTCTGATTTCTAGTTTACACTAGGAGCTACGTGAATGGTACTGCTGCCATCAGCTGAAAAAGCGCCTTGGACTTCTACTATAAGCAGCCTGCAAGTCTTTGGTCTGTAGAACAAGTTAATCTGCAATTCTTCAATTTCTGCAGCCAGCTCCATGGCCTGAGGACAACAGTATGCTAAATGCTTCTCAGCACTCTCCCTCCTTCAAGATTTTCCATCCTTTTTCCAAGGCTCAGGCACATCATCTTCCCAGGCAAAATACAGGAAAGGAAATTGTTCTCCCACTCTAGAATTGTTCTCCTCTCTTTCTTTGGGAAACAATGGACTTGCTTCCCAATTCCTGGTAAAGAAGCAACTCTAATGCATCCCCACTTTGTTCAGATGAAGATCAAAAGCAGAAACTTTATAAAGGAGAGAAAAGCAAGACGCCAGAGCTCTGCTCACTTTCATCTCTGCTACTCAGCTTGAGGTCCACAGAGAACCAGGGTTTCTACAACACCAAGAGGTGGCTGGTAAAAAGATTACACCTTGTTTCAAACCCACAGTTTCTAAAGGGGTCTACTGAGAAGCATCACCACCTGCTGGAGAAAACAGTGAGAGCCAGTCACTCAGCCACCAGTTTTTATGGGTTGGCAGGACTTAGTGGCAGGCATAAAGACATTTTTATTATCAATACATATAATCAAATTGTCTGATTACAAGATTGAGCTAGGATTTTGCAAAGTTATTAATTCAATTCCCAAAGATTTTCTTACTTATTACTCACCCTTTTATCCAACAGAGGGAAAGAGAAAGGTTCATATATTTTATAACACTATATCATTCTTCAATTGAGAAAGGTTGAGAAATACTACCCTTATTCAAAGTATTCAAAGACAAATATAATTTTACAAATCCCCCTGTTCTCTGCCATATGATTTTCAAAGTTAGATTACGAAGGGAAAAATATAACCTTAAAACAGACCTCTCCCAAGATCCTTGCTGCAACAGAAATGGAGCTGAATTTGTATGAATGACCTTCTGTTTTGTGGTTTCCCAATTTCTTCTCTTGCAAGTAGAATTAAGAACAAGTTTAGGTTCATACTACTAGTTAGACCCTTGAAAAAAAGCAATTTCTTTCCTCTGTCTCTAACAAAACATCCCTGATCTCAGAAGTACCCCAACAGCTCTAGTAAGCTGTTACAGGTCTCAGTTGAACAATTTCTTTGCAAATCAGATTGACATGGAACAATTTCTTTGGCCAAGAAAACCAAGAACTCAGCCAAAAAAAGAAAAAAAAAAAAAAAAAAAAACAAACCAAACCTTCTCCCTCAATTTTCATGCAAACACACAACTGTAATAATATTTGAGCATATTTTATCATCAGAATCAACTACTTCACTCTTAAACAACTTACAATATTTAGCCAGCCATCCAACTAAACTGCTGGTTTGTCCAAACAATTAGTCATATTTTAAACCAATGATAACAGGCAAGATCATGGTTTCCATAATAAACATACATAAGTTGATCATTTCAGTAGAAACCATACTTTGTATCTGTTTCTCCAATATATATGTCTTATTGTATGTATTTTGAGACAGTTAATAATCAATGACAACTATTGGAGAAGAGAAAAGAAACTCAGGCTGGCATAGATCCTACCTCATCCTGGGTTTCTGCTTCTGGGGCAGGAGTCAGGAAAATGAAAGGTCTCAATAAACTTCATTCTGTCATAAGAAATTAATAGGAAAGAGGAAGGTGAACCCACAGAGAAACCAGAACAAGATGAGACCTTGGCATTTCAAACTCCCTTCCAACTCATATAAAGAGATGCTATTTCCTTTGGGTTTAAATCCCTACCCCATGCTTTTGCTGTGTTGCACATAATAAGTAGAGGCCCCAGCCATTTACTTGACTGGATAACCACAGTGTGTTCCCAGAACTGTGAGCTCCAGCAGAGCCCAGGTCACCAGGCCAGCCAGAGAGACTGGCTGCTCTGCACCTGCTAAGGGGTGAGTGGTTTTACTGGCACGAAGCAGACACATTTAGAGACAAGGACATGGCACACTGTGGTCCTTCCAAGCCCTGCACTGCAAGGCACAGTGTCCTGCTTTGACAGAAGAGGTATCGAGAGCACAAAATAAATCAGCTGTCTTCCCACTGCAGCGGGGAGAAAGGGACTTTGGGAGAATGGGGGTTTGTGGTGGCCTGATCTGGGCACAGATCCCCTTCCCCTCTGACTGCCCATCTGGGCAGGTGCTCAGAGACCTGACACTGGCTGCTGGTACATCACCTCAAAGCCATCTGCAGCAGGACCCCCTTCTCACGAGGACTGTCTGAAACAAAGACATTTAGAACAAAAACCCAGACTTTAGTGTGGGGATTTTTGGGGCTGGGTTTTGTTTTGGGTTTGGTATTTTTTTTTCAGACAAACATTAATGTAACAGAGAGCACTTGAACTAACTGAAATCTAAGTAACAATGTGGGGAAAGGAGAGGGGAAAGAATGGGGAAAGGACTGGAAAAGCTTGGTCATCAGTAATTCCGTACTTATAATAATTTCTAAGCCTGGCTAAGCACCTAAGCCTGTGCAAAACTTCATAGATTGAAGTCTTCCTCTGGCTCACCTCCACGACATTAATGCAGATACACTCATAATTAACGAGATTACGTATTTCATGAGATTGCATCGTTTCCAGCTTGATGTAAGAAGAGTAATTTTGGAGGGGTCAGTTGCCCTTCCTTATCCGAAGAACTTGCGCCAATTTAAAATTACTAAGTGGGAGGAGAATTAAAGCATGTCACTGGAAACTGGACAATTTAAGTCTCTGGAGATATACATCTGGCTTTACAGCTCGTTCTTTGATATTTTTGTTTAAAAGCCTGAAAGAGTACAAGCAATTGAATCCCAATTAAACCTTTACAGTATCTGCAGGGTATTTTTTCCATTACAGGTTCAATAACCTAAATGAGGTATTTTAGTTACTTCTGTAAAGTCCAGATTTACGAAAACACACACACAAATATGCACGCCTTTGAATGCTGAAACTCCTGGTTTGTAGAATCACATATTGAGATCAGTTCTGAGGAAACTCAGAAACTACAGTGCAGTTATGTGTCCAATAGGACAGTCAGCAGATAGGGATCATTTTGAAGAAAGGCACCCACTTTGTCCCACTTGGAGCAGCTGTGAGTCCAAGTGAAGCACACCCAGCCATTGTAGCTGCAAAAGCGTCCTACAGCTATGGCAGGGACTCCTGCAAAGTTATAGTCTTTGTGCTTTGCTATAAATAAAGCAACTTGTGGGACTGGGTGTTTCATGTTTCCGATTCAACAAATGCTCTTTGCCTCCTTTTTCAGACCTTCTGTCTTAGCACAGCAGATTAGTTGGACACTTTACAAACTGCCCTATCCGACTTCCCAGGTGCTCCAAATCTGCAAAGCAAAAGGTGACTGGTACCAGAAGACTGTTGAGTACCAAGCTTACAGACTGTCAAAACCTTAAGCTAAGGAGCTGTTCAGTCTCGTTTTCTCCGCCCAGACTATAAAGGAGGTGTAATATTTCATGGTAGAACATTGCCATGGAAGATATTTGCCTGTGCTTTTTTTAATAAAGTCTGTTTGGCATTTATAGGGAAATGGACCATTAGGTATTTTTCCATCTCTAGGGTCTACTATTCCAACTTCATTTAGGAACAGCAGTCCAGTATCCATCTGTAGCAGTGAAGGCTAGAAACTCAGAGTTAAACACAGACATAAAATCACAGGCTGCTGCAACAGCCATCACGATCAGTTTTCCATATCTGGTAGCCAGTAATCTGATAGTCTAGTTTCTTACCTTTAAGACTGAAAATATCCATCATCACAGAATGGGAATTCATTTCTAGAAGAACAAACTTTGAAAATAATCTTCTAGGCATGTGCTGGAGGTACCTCACCACCCTGTCCTCTGTCTTTACGCTGATGTGTTGCATCCTGTGAAGAAGGCTAAGACAGACTCTCTGAAATGTTGTGATGTTTTTCTCTTCACCTTGTCACAGCTCTGCTGAGTGATGGAGGAGGATTGAATGGTCTATTCTGTCTGGAGTGAGAGAATGGTGTCAACACTGCTCTAGATTTCAGATCTGGCAAAATGTGCCTGAAGGTGACACAGAAGAACAGTAAGTTTTAAATGACATCTCCGCTCTCATATGACTCCTGTGAAGATCTGCCATTAATAGCAGATATTTTTTCTTAAAAATTAAATGTTATTCTTGTGTCTCTCATACTGAGTATCTCAGTCCAATGCTGAGTTAAATAAGGCAGACATTTGCTTTAGATGTGGAGGATAAGCAACAATTCCAGTTTTAATGAAAATCTGAGTGTGTTTTAGTTCCAGCACCATCAGTGCTCACAGACTAGCAATGCTCCGTAGATAAATTAGTCTTTCTTGACGTTAGCAATCACAGACACTCATTTTTTACTTTGGAAATACTAACACAGATGGGGCTTTTGTGGAAAAAATCTTTCAGACAAGCTTTGAAGATAACCGCTACAATAAAGGATTGATTTTCCCAGTTTCCTAGGTCTTGATCTGTTTGCTGTAGTTTAGTATAAAATAAAGAGTACCCTTCTTACAACTGACAATTCAGAGTGAATTAAACCAGTTGTGCAGATTACAACCTTTGAAGTTTTACTTGAAGATCATACTAATTGTCCAGAAAAATTTAACTGTAATTGACAAATTCACTTGCATTTTTGGTTATGGTACCAAACAGCTTCGTTCAAGAGAATGTGCATGCATATTGGATAACTACTTTAGATTTCACCATGAATTTCCCCACTAATTTTGAAATCATTCTTTCTTTCATGTATTTTTAGTACACTCCTATGGGCCATCCATTCTTTCCAGTTAGAAAGCAAATGAGTGTAAGTGATGCCCACAAGCACTAAAATATTAAATGCTACAACAGAACCCTACAAAATTACTAGTTTCACAGATAGATGCAGATTGAGATTTACAGATCCAGAACATTTTTCTTCCCTGATCTCCTATCACAGAAAAAAATCCCAGTGGATGTACAGCATTGTGAGCTGGTTGTGATCGGCCCTAGAAGAAAAGCTGGTGGAGTGGTTTGGAAGCTAGCCTGAGACTTGGGAGATGTTCATTTTCCTGCTCCACTATGACATCATGTATGCCCTTGGGCAAGTCACATTTCTAAAATGGGAATAATATCCATTTCATAAGGATCTTCCGAGGACAAATGCATTCAACAATGCAAGGCTCTCAAATGCATTCAACAATGCAAGGCTCTCAAATCATAGAATCATAGAAACATAGAATGGTTTGGGTTTAGAAAGGACCTTAAAGATCATCTAGTTCCAGCCCTCTGCCATAGGCAGGGACACCTTCCACTAGACCAGGTTGCTCAAAGCTCCATACAACACTTCCAGGCATGGGGCATCCACAACTTCTCTGGGAAAGCTGTTCCAGTGCCTCATCAACTTTGCAGGGAAGAATTTCTCCCTAATATCCAATTGAAACCTACCCTCTTTCAGTTTAAAACTGTTACCCCTTGTAACACTCCCTTGTAACACTTACTACACTCCCTGATAAGTAATCCCTCTTTATCGTTACTGTAGTTCCCCTTTAGGTACTGGAAGGCTGCCTGAAGGTCTCTCTGGAGCCTTCTCTTCTCCAGGCTGAACAACCTCAACTCTCAGCTTGTTATCCTAGGAGAGGTGGTCCAGCCCTCTGATCATCTTTGTGGCTTCCTCTAGACCTGCTTGAGCAAATCAATGTTTTTCTTTCTTATCTTGAGAGCCTGAGAACTTATGGTTTACATAAATACATAAAGTAACTTTGTAAGCTCTGTATTTGGAAACATTGCAGGATAAGGAGTTCTGGGTTCCCATGTAATTTGCAGAAGGAAAGACCACAGCAAAAAGAGTCTTAACCCTGCCTTCCTGAAGGCAGATGCTCCACACAGGAAGATGTCCCAGCCTCAGAGATAAAAGTGTTCTTGCATTTCACACACAGAAACCACCTTCCTGCTTCAGGCAGGATATGAACTCTGGGTTACCCACTGCAGTCACAGCTGCTGCTCAGTCACTCTTGTAGTGTTTCATCATCTCAGCTATACGGTACAAATATCCCCACACGGCACCCAGTCCAAACACCTCCCGAAACTCCTCTGCGTGCTGCTGTTTGCTGGGTAACCAACTTAACCTGCTACACAACGCTGCCGCTCCTTCACATTATTCAGGGTGGGATTAACTAGCCAGTGATCTGACACCTCGAGTCTGGGTTATGTCCTGCTACTCCGGCCTTACCCACACAGACAAGGACTGTCTCATCAAATCACAGAGAGAAAAAAAACAACAGGCCAGCACATCCTCACACCAGCTACCCAGGCATGCTCTCTGAAATGCGTGGGTTAATACATTGCAGCATCCAAATGAAAGGAATCCCAGGACACCCCTTGGCTGATAGACTGAGAGGAAAGGACTGATTTCTCAGTAAAAATCAGCAGCCACTGAGATGCAAATCCAAATAGGCCAAAGACCAAAGCAGAAACGTATCGTGTTCCAAAAGGGCCACTTTCACAGTGTTGGAGACTATTATAAGCCAAATCAGTTTGGACAGAGAATTTTTAAAAGGAAAAGAGAAGTAGTAATTAGGAGGTATTAAAAAAGAGAGCACTGAATGAATAAATATCCACAACCACACACAAAAAAAGAAGATTTTTGCTCTATGACACATACTGTTGTTGGACTTCTTACACCTTAAAACCCTCCAAAATCTGAAGAGAGGCTGCAAAAGCTGCAGGGCTGCAAATCTCCTTACGCCCCTCTGAGGTGCTAAATCCCATGGACCATTTGTAGCTCCACTACTGATCCTCATGGTTCCTCTGTGTCAACTTTGGCACACCTTGCCCCTGGAACACAAGAAGGAAAAAAAGCTTTCAGCAGCCACAACATAGCCCTTCAGTTAAGGGAAAAATGTAATAAAGCATTAAGTCTCAAGTGAATAAACAACGCCCAAAGGCAACCCTTTTCACTTTAGTGTATCTTCCCTTTTCTCAAAGGCACGGGCTGAATTTCCTTCTTCTGTGGTCATGAATCCATGGTCTCTGTGACCTTCTGCCAGACGGTTCTTGGGCAATTCAGCAAGGAGCTTCACAGCCTCCACAGTCGGCCTGAGGTCTAGGAGTGATGTGACAGAGACCGCGGCTCCACAACCACAATGAGCTGATCCAAGAGCTTACCTCTGAAGAAGGAAATTAACCCCCTTGGGGTAATCTGTTTCAGCAAAATAACCAGTTTTATGATGGTTTAGTATGCTGAACTGGCATAAGAAATGCTCCACTAAGAATCATGGTCAGTGTAGGAGTGGGTAACTCTGCTGAGCAAAGGGTGAGAAAAGCCAGGACCAGGGAATAGGGAAAAGGCACAAATCCCACTCCTTTCAGCAGCACTGCACTGTCACATTAGCCTCCATGCTTGTGAAACCGCAGGCTGAGGACTTGCTGCAGAACAATAACTCATCTGCAGAACCTTTCATGAAGTGTAATCCAGTAGTCCCAAGCAGGATTCATATCTCACCCATCAGCTCCCCAAAGCATCATACATATAAAGTAACAATCTAGTGAAAGGGGAAATAAAATTAGCTGCACAAATATTTAGATAACTCACAATAAAAGGAGAAGTAGGCAGCAGCTCATAGAAATCATGAGCCAGAAACCTTATAAGATGGACAAAAGGAAATAACTTCTGTGACCGCCAAGAGAGATTTTGATCTTTGGGTGTTTGCTCTCCTGGGTGTTTCTTGAATTACTGTTTTTTCTTTAATATCAAAACCAAATCGGTTCATTCTTGGATGGACAAAGTAGATGAAAATGAAGAGGGCAAAACTATTTCATAAATATTCTTACCCAGCATAACAGAAGCAGGAGCTTATATGCATGTATGAAACAAAGGTGAACTAACTGGCCTCGCTGTAAACAAAGAAGTTCAGTAAAAAACCAGACATTACCAACTAGAGTAGCTCCTAAATGAGCAAGTCTGAGTTGTGCACCTGCAAGAGCTCTAGAAGAGCAGATGGACAAGTGCTCCAGACTTACTCCTCTCCACTGACTAGAAGGAGACTGACACAACTGCTTGAGATATGGCACTGACATATATGGCACTGACATGAAAGATTAGGTGCCACCTTGAGACTACACTCACCCCTGCCTCAAGGCATCCTGAGAAGGAGAGAAAAGCTCAAAGCAGCTGGAGACAGCTTCTCAAGCTCATACTTGCTGAACAGTGATGGAACAAAACAACAGCTAAGGGGGACATGGAGCACACCCCATAAAAACAAAGCCTTTGGCCCACTGGAAATGAGTGGAAAGGACAGGTGTCCCACAGAAGAACAGAGGGGCTGCATGTCTTTCCATGCCAGCAGGCATAGCCTGGAGACAGGAGATGCTGCTGTGCCTACACTATTTCCCATAATTCTTAAGAAGTGGCCACTTCCTTCAAAATCTTCAGATTTGCCAGAAATTGCAAGTGGGGAGAGTTGCTGTTGTGATTAACAGACTACGCCATAAATACAACTGGTAGCATTCATGTTCCTTCTCCCGGCAGGAGGTGCTCCAGGCAGGCCAGCAAGGCGCTCAGAGCATCTGCAGCAAGGAGCTCCTGCCATCCCCTCTGGGAAGCACTGGGATCTAAGACAATGTGCTCACAAGTAGCTTTCAGATGCCTTTGTGAGCTGCAGCCTCACGCCTGGAGGGGCTGTGCTGGTGAAGAGGGTATCTCTGGCAAGGCCATGGGAAGAGGCTGTCAGCATCCCATGGCATGACAGAGCACTGCCTTTTCTCTGCCTCAGCATGGCCATGAAGGGAGGAACACACTGAGCAAGGGCTTAGTAAGCTCACAAGGTTCCAGAAGGCTCTCCTGGCGAGAGGGAAGAGGAGCAGGAACATGGGCCACTTGCCAGAGATCGATTTGTCCAATTTAAGGAAATTAATTTAATTGTCTGTGGCAGTAGGAAAGCTTGCAGCTGCTGGCTCCAGGAAGCCTGGACAGTAAGACAACACGGCGCCAACACTGCTAGAATTAAGCAAGTGAGGTGAACACCCAGCAGCCGGGACTCAGGAAGCTTGGTGGCTTCACATCCCTGCAATGACAGGCTTGCACACCCACCATTTCCATTCTGAACTGTTACATCCCAGGGCAGCAACTCTCTCTAAAATCCAGGCTGGCTGTTAACACTTAGTGTAGCTGGTACGAGATAGTGTTTAAAGACCCCACCATTCTGCAATTAAAACCTTGCCGTGCAAAAGCCAGGGGTCGGGCCTGCAAAGGGGAGCCCAGCAGGCTACTGGGGTGGTGGGACACTGTGTCCCAGCCCAGGGAGGCAAAAGGCAGGGAGAATACTAACAACTGTGTAATCACAAAATTATGTTTCCTTAGTTTTTTCTGGTTTTTTTTCCTCAGAAGATAAGAACAGTTGGAGAAGTATATGCTGTGGGGCCTCAGCAAATCTACTGCCAGGATTTGCTGTTTGAGGCTTTCATCCATCCAGTTTTAATCCAAATTAGTAGGAGCTTCAGAAAGGGATTCTGGCAAAGTCACAGCTGGAAAGATTTTCATCATTAATTCTGCCAGGCATATAAAAATACAATTAAAAAAATAAGAAGGGGGTGGGATATAACAGCTCTTGGCGCAAACTTGTTTTGGTTTGCTTTTAGAGTAAAAACAAAAATCAAAATAAAATCCGTATTTAATTAAGAAATAATCCTTATCTTTGTCTTCCTTGACATTTTTCCATAAGGCTAAAAATGCTATTCTATGATTATTATAGAATTAATTTCTTTGCTGTGTAAAAAGGCAGGGCGGCTGGGGGTGAGCGGGGAGGGCTGGCTCCCCTGGCCCCAGTGGCACAGGGTTGTGCAGATTTTTGGCAGGTCATTCTCTGTAGCAAACAGCAGTAGTTTAACGAGTTCAGCCTGCAGCTTGTCAGTGGGAACACCAGAGCAGGGAGGCAGCACAAGCACAGGTGGTGCCTGGCACTTGTGTGTGTTCACCCAGTGAGCACCAGCACGTTCACACTGCCTGGGACCAGCTCCTAGGCAAGGACAGGACAAGAAGTGCACACACCACTTCTGTGACAGCTCCTCTTCCAAGCTGTGGAGACTAAAACATGACATTTTGCAAATGCCAATTTTGACAAATACTGCTTAAGCAAACCAGTTCCCTTTCTCATGTAATTTCATTTATCCAGGGAGCGTTGTGTTAAGGAACGAGGCTCGAGCAAAGGCACACTAGTATTCTCTGCCACATAGGTGTTTTGAAGAGAGAGTAGAACTTCCCAAAATGCTCCTAAGTTGCTATGGGTTTGTTTATTAATGAGATATAAGGTTCCCTCCAGGAGAGAAGCCTATGTCCTATGGTGCTGCTCGTGATTCTGGTGATCCTAGTCTCTGTCACAGCTGTTATTGCAATAAACCCATTGCACCTGCCCAGCACTCCTAACCTTAGATCTCAAAGCTTTAAGCAAACTGCCTAAAACCAAACCAGATTTATGATTTGTGACCACAGAGGCATCAGTCCACCCATCACATACATTCACACAAAGAAAACGACCACAAACAACTCAGTGGAGAAGACTGCCTGTATGTAAATGTAAGGAGCTACACTGGGGAGTCAGACTGGGGAATGAGATGCTGGAAAACAGTGTTGTGGAAAGGGACCTGGGGGTCCTGGTGAATAGGAAGTTGAACATGAGTCAGCAGTGCCCTGACAGCCAGGAGGGCCAACTCTGTCCTGGGGGGCATCAGGCACAGCATCGCCAGCCGGGCAAGGGAGGGGATTGTCCCACTCTGCTCTGCTCTGGGGCAGCCTCACCTTGAGTGCTGGGGGCAGATTTGGGTGCCACAATGTAACAACGACATTAAACTATTAGAAAGTGTCCAAAGGAGGTCCTTATGAGGAGCAGCTGAGGTCACTTGGTCTGTTCAGCCTGGAGGAGACTAAAGGGAGCCCTCATTGTGGTCTTCAACATCCCTGTGAGGGGAAGAGGAAAGGCAGGCACTGATCTTCTCTCTGGTGACCAGTGACAGGATGGGAGGAAACAGCATGAAGCTGTGTCAGGGGAGGTTTAGGTTGGCTGTCAGGAAAACGTTCTTCACCAAGAGGGTGGTTGGGCACTGGAACAGGCTCCCCAGGGAAGTGGTCACAGCTCCAAGCCTGACAGAGTTCAAGAAGCATTTGGACAATGTTCTCAGGCACATGGTGTGACTCTTGGGGTGTCCTGTGCAGGGCCAGGAGTTGCACTCACTGATCCTGATGGGTCCCTTCCAACTCAGCATATTCTGTGATTCTGTAATAGATCCAACTACTCACAGGATTTTCTCCACATAGCTGTGTTTCATGCCTAGCCAAAAATCATAGTATTTAAGGAACCTTGGCTATTAGTTGTTAAGAACTTTCATAACTAAATTTATTCAGCACTGCAATTACCCACTTGCATTTCCCCTAGTGGTACATCAATAGAAGAAAAGATAGAACAAGGATTGGTTTTGCCTCCAAAATACACAGCATAATTCTTAGTGTTTAGTGGAAACCTTTCATATTGGTATCAGGATAAAGCAAAGGCACTCTGGGCTGTCCAGTCATGGCACTGAACATCCATCCCTAGATATCAGTCAGAGACAGCCCATCTTCTGGGACAGACTCCAGAGAAGGAGTATTTGTGATTAACTATGACTATTTTGCCAATGGTATCTGCTTATGGAGATGAGACTGTTAGGAGTTACGTATTTGATTAGAATTAACTACTTATCCCATTACATACAGTAACATGACCTGCTATTTTGCCCTTTATTAATGAAATATTAGAATGAATCCATGAAGAACAAATTTTAAAACAGAATTTTATACATCAAGTGGCATTTTCATTGGAAAAAAAAATGCAAATAAAATTTCCTTTTGGAAAGAATTACCACAGTGATATTATGCTGTTTTGAATATTTTTAGATTTATTTTCACCTCTTTTACGTAAGGAAACAAAAATTTGGATTAGAATCTCAGATGATCATTAATATATCATTGTACAAAATCATTTTTTTCCAGCACCTAAAAGCTGAATTTTAAAAAAAATTAACTTTTGGGGAGTTTTAAATGAAGCAAAATATCCTGATCCTACTTAGCTACTCAAAGCACTCCTTGTCAAGCCTGACATGCACAGTGGAAGCCTCCTGTGCCTTGTTCTGCTGTGGGTTTTCAGCAGCCTCTGAGGCACCTCCTGGGCACCTCCCCGAGTGCACACACAGCCAATATCCCAAGAGCAGCAGCAAAGACACTGAGATCTCCCCCCTATCAATGGATTTCACCTTTCAGCTGCCCACCTCACTTTATGCAACCTACAAGAGTTTAAAAAGATCTTACTTGGCAAACCTGTCTCAAGGTCCAGTGCCCTCAGTGCAGCCAGGCAGGATGTCCATTCTCTGGGACCTTGGGGTGCTTTAGCTAACAGAGAGCTCTCATCTCGTTGGAGTGGTGTCCTCCCCACCCACAGGCTCGGGAAAGCTGGAACTGGTGAGAGGCAGTACAAAATGCAAAATATGGCGTACAAAATAACAGCATCCAGGACAGAGAACTATAATGAGAACAGCTGTGAGGATACATACATAAACATGGATTTTTACAGCTCACTGAGCCAGTAAGAGAACATCAGAGAAATATATTTAAAAGGGTAGCATGGGGGCAGGTAAGATACATTTTGCCTTTTTAAATGATGTGATCACCAAAATCAATTATAGGAAAGAATAAGGTTAAAGTAACAAGGGTTTTTTTGCAAATATCAAACAAAAAAGAAAGGTGGAGAGGGATACCAGTCTCTTCATTCTCCTGGGTACCCACAACTCTTTTTTTTTTAGGAAAAAGTTTCCAGACTGAAAAGACAGCCTTGTTCAACTCTGGGCCTCAGTTTAAACTGCAAACCAAACTAAACAGCAAAGAAAGAACACATTAAATTTTTCTTCCCAGCTTCTATGAAGGGGTGGAGTCAGAAAAGAGAAACATGGTGGTGACGGGAGATGAGCCAGCAGCTGAACCTCCGGCCAGCTAACCAGCTGCTTCTTGTCCAACAGGGAAACCTGCAACCACTGTGTATCATCCCTGTTCCTCTTCCCTGCTCAAACTGGACATTTTTGTCTCTGAAAAACCTGTGGCCAGAGAACAGTGCAAAGTCACAGGGTCACCACCTGTGATACCCTTCTCTGGCTGATGGCCTTGAAGCTGTGGAATTGTCCTGGGGACATCGGAAAAAAACATTAAGAAGAAATCTTGAAAAGCAGAGACAGAAGGAAAACAGATTCAGAATTATGAAGGCATTTCCTCCCTATAACATTTCTACATTTAACCAATATCAGAACAGCCTGAAGGCCCATGGTTTATCTTCTTAGCAGCATTTTTCAGTAATTTTGGACAGGTGAACCTTGACTGAGAACTCACAAAAATTTGACTGCCTTCTGGCAGCTGTGGTGTGTATGAACACCCGTGACCTTGTTAAGTCACAACACTGAGTGCTTGTCTAATGGCAAGAGACACTGAACTGTTAAGGACTTCCACCACAGCCTGCCAGTCCTCTAGAACAGGCAGAGAGGAATAAAGGTTCCACCAAAACCAACCTTCAAGAGCTGCTGCTGGAGAACCCATGTCCAGCGAGGGGACATTGCCTCTCTACAGGAAGGGACCCAGAGTCAGATGTCATCCCATTAACAGACACCAGTTTCTTAGGATGGTTTACAGGATAGCTGCACTAAGAAGTTCACCAGGCTGACATATCTGCTTGACTCCTCTCATCAATGATAAGGAGAAACTATTGAGTCTGAGTTTCTGTGAGTTTGTCTCAGCTTGAGTAGAAGTGGGAAGTTCAGCCAAGACCCTTGCGTTCCCACTAAAAAAGTTTTTTGTATGCTTTTACTTGTGACTCTTTGTTTTAATGAGAAGATCAAGAAGCAGCAGGGCCAGCACCGGTTGTAGCAGCAGAAACAAAAAAAAATTGGTTAGAGCTTTTGTCCTGGTCTTGTTTCCATGTGGGTTCTCTGATGTTTAATGAGAGGAGAACTCGTATTACAGCCTTTTCCTTGGCAGGGATTGTCTTCGTCTTCAATCCCTCTGCCTACTTCAACAAAAAGTGTAGCTCTGTTATCTGTAAGACATCATCAAACCTTGACCTTCTGTTAAACTTGGTCAAATCGGCCACTAATTATAAAAAGTATTAGAGAGAGATGGCAGGTAGGGCACACAGTGAATGCAGAGAAAATCTATTTCTGCTACTTTTTCCCCTTCTCTTCCCACAGATATGTGGGAGGCTCGCAGCAGACCACCACCACCAGGTAAAGGGATCCTGTAAAAAGAGGGGGCTCCTTCTCTTTGTTGCCTCAACAAACTGCTCTCTACAGCAAAAGACAGCTTCTGCCTATACGACCTCGCAGCCGTTTTCAGCTCCTCTCTCCATCTAATTTGCCGCAGCATAACAAAGCACTCCAAAAATAACATTTATTTTTAAAAACTGGAAAATGGCACAAACCACCCCAAAGGAGAGAATGACAATGGCATGAGTTCAGCACGGGCTCATGAACTGACGCTCCCCGCCAGGGACAGGAAACTGGAACCTCACGGAAAGAGACTGGATGGAACCAGAGTGAAGGGAAGCGCCAGAAGCCGCGGCCATCGATGGCCAAATCCTGCCGAAAGCATAACTCAGCCGCCCGGCAGCCCTGCGCTAGGGAGAGCGCCAGGACTGTGTCGCAGCTCTAGATCTATAAACGCCACTGCTCTGGAAGTCTGCACGCACAACGGGCTGGAGCGCGCACAGTAAGCAAGGAGAGATTTAAAGATAAGGAATATTTCCAAATGATAGCTTTAAAGTTGGGGACCAGCGGAACTTGAACATCTGATTTCAATTCTAAATGATTTCTGATTAGCCAATGTTGATGCGGTACCCCAAATACACTGACAGTTTCTGTTCAAAATGGTATCCTTCAGTAATGACAGAGCTGGTATGTATGGACTGCTAAACAGAGGCCACACCCCCACTGCTGAAGGGACTAGAAGTTGGACCAGGCAGAGGAGAAATAAACTAAATCATTTTCATTGAATAGACAGAGCCGGATTTGCCACTACCTTACCTCTTGTATAACCACTTAGATCATGTGTAAGGTAACTTTCACAAAAATAGAGTTATAAGTGCATAATAAATACATCTAGAAAAATTCCTTGCCTATGAAGAACAGAAATTAATTTTAATTTGTTAAGTAATAAAAGCTGAATGCTAAATTGTAATGCTGAAATGAAGACAGGTTTTCAGAAGCAGTAGGTTTTTAATGTAATATTTGAAAGTGATCAATTCAAATTCTGCTTTTGAAAAATTTTCTGAGCTTTGATCTTGCTCCAAGTTGAGTCCAGAACAACTATTATATAGCTGACACTAAAAGTGTCAAAACAAAGTGATTTATAATGGAAACACAGAAAATAAATCACTCTTTGAGAACTTTTTAACACACCACAGATTAGATCCAGAAGGCCAGACTAAGTTGTCATTGAGTTTGTAAGCTCTCCTGCTGCAGCTGAGGACCACAATACACAGAAGAGCAAATTCAGCTAATGAACTCGATCAGATACACACAATGACCTGCGCCTTCCTTGGAGAGGCACTTAAAAATTATGATCTACAAAGATTCTAACATGACCACAGCCAGCGACCTGCAGCAGGGTTGCTCTGGCTGAAGCACAGATGCATTCACCAAGGCCCTGCTGAAGAATATGTGACCATATGTGACCACCAAAATGAGAAGAGCCATTAACATCCTGAATTAATGGGCTTAGTGGTTTTCAAATGAGGTATTTTCATGATGGACGTGGTGTGGATTCAGCAAAGTCTGCCGTTTAACAAATACAGCTTCAGTTTCAAAGATTTGATTAGGCTTAATACCATTAGGGAACCATTACTGATTTTATGCTGTTGTTGTTACTGGTTTAACTATCAATTTCTGAACCAAAAATTGCAGAAGTTGGCTTGACCAAGAGTCAAGGTTTAGGAATGCAAAAGCAAATCCAAGGTACAGATGAGCTTCAGATGTGGACAGGCTTCACAGCGTTTAATAGGCTCTGCAGAGTTTGCCAGGTCACAGAGGCTTTTCTTTTTGTGGGGTGTGCACAGGCCCAGTTGTTTCTTTGCGTTTGTTGTTTGTTTTGAACACCTGCGACCTCAGCCCAAGCAAGTGGAACTCATACGAGCAATGACTGCGTGCAACAATTAAAAAAAACTCACACCAACCTTGGTTTATTGTACACCATTTACAAAAAAAAACAAAACAAATGAAAATGATCTTCTTAATCAGCAACCCTTGATCACCACCACGTGTTTTTAAAACAGCCAGATGTTCACAGTTTAAGAAGCCAAATAATACTACTACTTTTTTGTAAACAGTAATGGTGAAAGAAGAATAATAATGGTTTCAGTCAATCATCATTAGTACTTGAAAGTACAAATACAAATTAAATAAGACTCAAAAAACTTGTACAATAAAATCTGCTATAAACAAAGCTAATTAAAAAGAACTGCTCTCAACCTTGTTGAGGTTGTGGGTTTCATCTTGTTTTAAAATTAAAAGCAGTACTTATTTTTCTGAAGCATTCAAATGAATGTTCATGTCCAAATGTCCTTACAAAGAAACATGGTCTTCATTCTTTTCTCATTTTTTAATCTGTTTATGTAATATTTTACTTCTGATTGTCCTTTTCTTCCTTGGCAATCCTCTTTGTCACACCACTGAAATACTTCTCACGGAAAGAATTGTGTCCCCTGTACGGCATATACTGACCATCCAACAAGTAGGAGTTCTCATCTTGATCCTGCGTGGCATCAAAAGGCAAACATTAGACTGAGAGCAGTGTGTTCAGCACGTATTGCCACCACTTTGCTTCCAGACTTTTTCAAACCATTACGTGCAAGGATGAAGTAGTTAGGTTTTTGTTTTACAATTCAATGGCACACATTTGTCATTGAAAATATCTCAGCTGACATCACCAGAATCCCACCCTTACATGACTAAATGAGCACAGGTACTATGCCACGCAGACTTCTATAAAGGAAAACACATAGGTTACTTTCCAGGAAAAACACCGTCTGGAGAATTCAGTCAGTCAGAGGCCTGTGGAAGGCAGGTACAAACAGAAGAGGCACACAAATGGCTAAAATGACTTCCTACAGTCATTAAGGTACATTCAGAAAAAATTTTTTCTGTGCAGCATTCATGTATTTCTGAAAGTTAAAGCTGACACAGTAAATCCCTACACATAATACCTATTTGACACCAGCCAAGAACACAGTTTAGAAAACTGGCCCACAGTATATACAAAGGTTTAGTTCATCATGTACTGTGGCTTTATACAATTAAGATACTTGTCAGCGAACATTAGCAATGCTGTAAGATAAACATTACATCAAACTTTAATCTGAGTGTTAAAGAAAACTGATGGCAACTTTTAAAAACAGTTTTATGCTTCTGGGTGATGTCAGTTTATTATTACGCTCAATAGCAGGAAGGAACAGTGACAAACAGTCTCACACAGAACAACTGAACAGTGGGAAGACAAAATAAAAACAAGCACACAACAGAACCAAGCCTCTATGCCACCACATGTTTCTTCTCATTTTTTTTTTTAAACCAATGCAGTAACATACACGTTGGTTTGTTACTTTAAAAAGCATACAGTTATTTGTTTGTATCTGAAAATAAAGTTACTGTGGAAAGCTTTAGCATTAGTAGGAACATGGAAGTAGATTTTTGTCATTATTTTCATATTACAAAAGTATTACACTGCAAAGATGAACAGAATTCTAGTGGACAATCTCTCCCTTCAACTATTTTGTAACCTTTCCAGGTTTTCACCTAGCAAGATTAACACCTCTCCTAGCTTCGGATATCTTAATGAGCGTTCTAAAGGAGCGAAAGAAAAGGTTTTTCAACAAAGCAAGACGCTCATGTGCATGTAGAAGGGCCCTCTTCTGGACACAATGAGATACTACTGTGAAGTAGCTCTCACCTGCTATCCCAGCAGACATCAGGAATGTGACACCAGCTTAAATTAACTTGCTAAATGCTCAGTGTGAAGTAGTTATCTATTATGTAAAGCATGTACACCAGTAGCAACAGCTCTATTTAAATACTGCACTGTTGGAAAATAGCAGAAGAAAATGACTTCAGGAAACCCTCTGCAGGCACAGTACTATCTGTTGTCTTTTGGCCACCTGTGAGAGACTGCCATCTCCATGACTATTCTCAGGCTGATAAACAACAGGCTTTTAACATGTTTGTGAAAAAACCCAAAATTACAAAACTACTATAGACAGGCAGGAAACATGAAGGATTTAAGACACAGTCCTTTCACAGCCAGCCTGTACCCACTTCTCCAGGCCACTCTGAGGAAAAGAACACTTTTTCTTGTCTTGAAATTGCAGGTCAGAAATCCTTCTTTGACATAAACATGTATTTTTACATCATCAGGATGTGTTTTAACAGGAATGTTATGTAATTCACTTATTTTGAGAAATGGACAAGATATCTGACCCTGAAGGATAATGATATATGGACCAAAGATGTTTTAAGATAAAAATTAATCCCCACAACCTCCAAGAGGTCACACATGTGTACAACATTCATCTTGATTCCATAGGAAACAAAATGCTGATTCAGGGGGAAGAGATGAAGGAAGAAACTACTCTCTCCTCTACCTCCAAGCTGGTTAGGGCAAAGAGAGGATGTGCCGTGCAGAAGAACAAACTCCCAAGTAAAACACAGGTGTAATAGGGGCATCTGCATGCACCAGGTGGAAACAGGCTTGGTGCACCACTCCACAGCAGAATCTCATCCTGAAAATCCAGGCCTCACCAAAAGCTCTGCAAACACTGCTCACTAAATGAGAGGAGATCTGCAGTCAGGCAAGGATTTCTTAGGAGAGATTACAAAGGAAGTTCCTGGCCCACATTCACAGTAATTCCAGTTTAAGAGGTTCCATTCCCTACCTCTCCCCTGTACAGGCATGACTGTCTAATAAAGATGGTGATTGCTTAAAAAAACAAACAAACAAAAAACTCCAAACACCAATAAGGATGGGAACTGCTCCTTAAAAAAGGTAAGAGAAAATAAGAAATCCTGAACTACCTGGAGACACCAGCCAATGTTGAGAATTATTAGTCAAAACAGTTTTATAGGCAGCATGAGAACTGATCAAATTAACTGAAATTCTTGGATTTCAGAGCCTAAGGATTTCCAAACAAATTCTAACTTACAGTATTTTATATCAGGGAGCTGAATGCGTACAATGTGAACACCAGGAGGCAGGCTTAATTTAACTCTACAGAGAAAATAATTTGTCAAAAAAATCTTAATTAAACAATTATTTGTTCTAAAGACAACACTAAAATAGGTGTTAGAGACCTCTAATAATGAAGAGGTGGAAGAGAAGGGAACGCTGAACGATAACAAGAAAAATTTGTTTTTCTTTAAATCTTGGCAAATATTAAGTGACATTCTAAAGATTTTTATTAATCTAGCATGCTACAGTTCAGCTTCAAGGTAATTACCCACATTTAGATTTTGTTTAAAAAAAAGTCTTCCTAGCCTTATCACTGCTTCCTACCACTCCACATCTGGTGCTGGACAGTAGCTACAGAAACCACTTGTACTAATGTTATACAGCTATAAACAAAATGGAGCAGTTACCAAATCGGGGACAGCAGCGTCACATATCCAGGAACAGACACTGCTAAATTCAGTAGGAAAAATTCTACACCAGTAACAACTCTGGAGTGACCATGTGACATGGAAATGCTTGACCCATTCAGCAGGGTGGGTTTGTGTGCCTAGTGCTTCATAGTCCCTTCCTGGGCAATCATATGGCCAGAGTTTGTCCTTCAGTCAAGTTTTCTGTTTCATCTTACTACATAATTTCTATGCATCTCTCTTGGCATTAAAAAAGTGGGATGCCTTCTAGGGAAGGAGGAACATAGGGCTGCAGTTGCCCCTGCCTCACCCACCCTGGGTTTTGGGGGGACAATGTGCAAAAGTGCTGTGGGGGAGGCAGGAGGGGAGTGTGCATTTTGGGGTGAATGCTGTGCTGGGAGGAACAGTGGCAAAAGTTGTCTGAAATGGTAATTAAAAAAAACCAAATCTTAAATGCTAAAAACCAAATAACTCCTCTGCTCATATTGTGCACATGCTGGAAAAAGCCTATTCATATCAACACTGAGTTCAGGAAGAAACCTTTTCCAGTTGGCACAATTTCACTCTAGACTTAAAAAGAACAGACTGGATGCTTACAAGACAGAGAGTTATATACCAGTTTTGTGAGGTTTTTAATTCAACATATGATCTTCATGCTTATGATTTCTCAAGACAGATCAATACTTCATCTAGACATACTCACTTTTTGCCTTCACTTTGGTCTCCTTTTTATTACAAACAATTCCAATCAAATTGCACCACCAATTTCAGCAACTGACTGAATTCATTTCCAGTTAAGAGTGTATTTGAGGTGTTAATAGTGAAACCAAAATTTGCTGTGAAACCTGCAATTCCTTATTGGTGGCAAACACTGGGGAAACCGAAGAACTGCATAATAACAGTAACATGATTTGTAATACTTCTCAGCTGCTTGCAAGTGCTGCACAAAGCTGAATTAAAAGGCAATTGAGGGCCTGTTACAAACCAGTTCAGTAAAGCAGACAGAAACTGTCTGGGAACATAAATGTTTGCATATCCATAAAAATTCACTCTTTCGTTTAGGAAGCAGAAAAGCACAAAAAACTCTAACTATTGAATTTTATGATCATATCTGGCAAGTCAGAAGTATCCAATCAAAGGTTGCTCAGGATATTAAGATTGGAAAAAACATGTTCCAGGTAAGGGACACTGGGGCAGGGAAATCTCAGACACCAAAACAAAGTCCTAAACCATGCAGGCAGTATGGTTTAGGACTAAGCATTCAACATGCATTTTGTTCTCTAGACAAGTTTTGCATCATCAGAAACCATACATGGGTTCTAGTATCTTTTATTTACCTAACAGACATCTGGAATACCAAATGCAAGCACTTGCAGAGTCTTATCTAAGCAGCAAGCCTGCCAAGTAGTCTCAGGTGCTCAGAGCTAAACATTTCCAGACATGAACCTGTCAAACCATGTACTGAAGAACAGGTGATGCACAAAAGGAGAGTAACAAATGACAAAAGTCTATTTGCAGAAGGGTAGGTACATTTTTTAGATTAGAACATGTTACCCTACAGCATTGGTAGCAATAAAACTGCTGTCAAAAACCTCCCTGAACACCCTGAGACGCACATGACAAAAACTTTCATCATTTACCCTCCTGGTTTGCTACTGGTAAAGTTGGCAGCTCTGAGGCTGAACTCCACACAGAGTGTTTATAAAAGTTCGGGTATTGCTTGAGAACTGCAGTCACCACGAGCATTACAAACACAGCACTGAAACCCTGCTGTGCCATTAGTGCAAGCACCACACAGACACAGCAGTCTGACTGTATCTCCTGCCATCTGAAACAGCTCTTCCAGCTGACAGGGAATGTACTAAAAACACTTGCTCACTGAGTGCATTTTCATTAAGAATTTGCCTCACATGTGTTTAGCATCTCTTTTAACAGTATTAAGTGAGAGAAGTAGCAAGAATGGAAAGGAGAGCTGAATGCAGTATTCCCTGGTCCCAATGCCTCAGGAGAGGCACTTAGTGTGTAACAAAACAAACAGAAAAAAGAGCCAGTGTGCTTTGCTGTACTTATTACAACTTCAATATTATTTCAAAAGCTAAAATGTACCACTCTAAAGATGAAGTAACAGAAATAAATAAGGTTCACCTGTACTGCAAGACCCACAAAGGTATTTAGTATTTACTTGGGCACTGAGATACACTTTGAAATCAATGGAAACTTGGGCATTAAGGCAAAGCCTCTGTGGATGGGATTCACAAGTAACCCTAAGTTCAGAGATCTTTTTCACACTATCAAGGGGCTTTTTTGGGATGAAGAGTTTACCAAAAACTGAGAACAAAAAAGAAGAAACCAAAACCAGAACAGTCCCTTAAATCACTCCTCAATCTTACAAAAGCTCTAACTCTGATCATAAAAACCAAACTGTGACAGAAACAAGGATCAAATGCTGACTAGCACGAACTTGTCACGAACGCAACAGGTACTTTTTTACACAATATAATCAAAAATTCAAGCTTACCTTGAATTCTTTCACCTTTTCCATGGTTATGAGGCGCCTTGATGTGTGGCTGGAAAGCATCTGCTCGCAGTTGCTAATAAGTTTCAGGCACGGATGGCGGGGAATGATCTCTTCTGTATATCTGGAAGAAATAAACATTCAAAGTGCTGTAGGCTCATGAAGTGGAAGACTAGCATCTGAAACAAAATTCTTACAGACTCTTCACAAAAAAGGCCCACAGGAGAAAGTTGTTATACACTTTGACTTGATTAAATAAATTCAGATATTGGTGCTCCAGAGTTTTGACATCATATATTCCAATCATCTTGACGTGCAGTGTGTAGAATAAATTATAACCTCACAGTAAAGAGACACTCCCCTCCATTTTCTATATGTATTTAAATTATGTTAATGTATGCACACACAGGCCTGCCTGTATAATTTCAAGTAGAAAATATCTCAGCCAACCAGGAATAATAACTTATCCAGTCAGAGCTGTGATTTTAAAAACATATTCCACAATCAACATACATGAAGTTGCAGGAATAAGAGACTTTACTCTGGCTCCCTAAAAGGAGATCACTGCACTTTAATTTCAAATCTTATTAAGTCAGCTCTTATTAGACAGTGACATTCCTGAACTTCAAAATTCGGTGTTACAAATTTATCTCATTATAATTACTTTTTCTAATGGCAATTAGAAAAAAAACCCCTATAATTTAATATCAGATAGGATTTAATTATAAGCCAACGTTGCTGCTATCTATAGAAGCAAGAGTTACAGTGTTTGAAATGCTCCACCTCATAAGCATACTATTTTCTACACAGAAAGTGCTTTCTCTAGATTGCTTTCAATCCTTCTATTCCTCCAAATACTGAAATAGAAATTTAAATATGTAAGAGCTTTGCATGGGACTACAGCAGCAAGAAGTATTGATCTAGCTAGTGTGATAAATATGAGATGAGATATCCTTTGTATATACTGAAATATAGATCAGTCATTTATTCTTAGATCTTGTAATAAGCTTTCATGTAATAGTTACTAAAAGATAACACAGAAAATGGCTTCTGGTATTGTTAGGAACTATGATTTTGTACAAAACTCCTGCTCCTATGATTCTCCAATGTTTGGGGGTCAATAGAAGTCAGACATTGAAAAGTAGAACTGAACAACTTAATACCTATGACTTGAATTTAAAAGGTACAAAGGAGGAGCTTTACATTTTCCCTGTAAAGAGGTGGATTTTCTGAATGAAAGCAAAGGTGTTGGTCTGGGAAAAAGAGAAGTCAATGTAACAGCTTAAAACAGGATCCATCTAGGTGCTGGTGGAAAACTTGGCATTTCTTAAGATAACACTGAACTGTTAAACAAGTAACTCAATACCAAATACAGATTTGCAAATAAGAAAAAACTCAAACAGTACTGCCTCTTTGCTTTGCTCCAAAATTTCCAGACCACAAAACTACCTTTCAGTCACTTCTCATGTAGAAATAAGTATCTGCTTCTGCTAGGTGAAGTCAGAACATGCTTTTGACAAAGGAGAACGAAATTAATTCTCAACTGCTTTTTCTATTACACAAGACTTTTGATGCATCTAGTACCACCAAACCGTCTCTTTCTCTTACAAAGGTAGGCACTCTGCCACAACATTTTAAGAGTTTCTCTCCATACTCATATAGAAAGCTGACTTTAATGGAATTACAAGTATTTGGACTCAACAGTGATTTCAATGTCTGATTGAAAGAGTAAACTTTGGAGTGAGATGCTACCTTGAAGAGGGAGAGATCATTATCACTTTGTTAAAAAGCCTTTTCTGTTAGCATTAATGAATGTATTTCTACGTTCTTTCAGGTAAAACTCAGAACAAGTAAGAAATACAGAAGCAGTGGTTTTAACAGACATCCAATTCAATACAGTTTCAGCTTTAATTTAAGGTAATATACAAAGATCTGAAAAAATGAAACTGAAGGCAGGTGTTGCCAATTGTTATTTGATAATGCAACATGTTAGTAGAAAGTATCTTCTCCTCTCCCCACTTACTTGCTTTAATGTCCCATGTTCATTATTACAGCTGAAAATAAATTGACTAACCTACTATTCTATGCTAATTATAGCAACTTTAGTATTCCAGTTCAGAGTAGGATGTAAAAATTCACTTTTTAAGAGGCAACTCAACTAGACCTCCCCAAAACACCAACTGAAGTTGATCCCCAATGTGCAGTTCCCTAGCTATCTGAAGTGAAACACCTTACACTGCTGTAGTGAGGAAGCATGCTTTTTATCAAAGTTCAATGAGAAGACAGAAAAACTCTTGTATCTTGATGAACAAAATAAGTTCAGTAATTTCAAAGAGATTTTATTGACATGAAAATTATCTATAATACTATGAGTGCAATTCATTGCTTTGTCTGTGAATTGTCTTACAAGAAAAAAGGCCTACAATACCAATTCTATTATTTACTAAAAAACGCAAACTACTAAGTGCACTCTCCTGTTACAGAAACAGGTAACAGGAATGGCTCCTTCTGATTTCCAAATTTTCAAAACAGCATGTGGTATATAGGACTATCACAAGCCATTTCCATGGTGAAACCAGGGACAACCACCACTTTCTATATCACTACAGTTTGACTGTACAGAGAAATATACGACACTGTAGAAACTACCTTCAGAGCACATCTGTATCCGGAAGCCACTTTGAAACAGCTACTGTACATCAACTCCTCACTTTACAGTGAAAAATTTTACAAAAACAAAAAAAACCACCCCTCAAACCTTATCTAAGAGATGCTGAAATAAGGCAAGCAAACAGCTGTTTTTCCTTATAAACTCAGTTCTGATTCCAGGCTGCACTACGGAGCAGAGAGGATCCCGCAGTCTCTGCTGGCCTCTCTCGTCCCTAAAAGGGCTGCTCCCAGCTGCTTCCTGCCTCTTACTGCCATCTCTTGGTCACTTGACTTTTGTTTCTCAGAAGAAAGCTAAATCAGTAGTGCCAAACCTCAAAGAACCAAGGATGATATTTACACACCTTTATCAGCTACTCTAGCAGAAACATGTACTAATAACAGCCTTGCTTCTACTGTCTTAAAAATCTATCTGCACCTTGAAAGTCTAACTTTTTAAGCTTAAACCTCAACCCACTGGACATGCATTTGCAATGACAGGCAAAGGCACTTTCTGTTTGGTAACAGTCAAGAATTATCTCCATTCAAAAGCTTCGTTACAAAATGTGGTTTCCCTCATACAAAATTTTAAAATACGAGGTCTGGGCATTACTCTTAAGTGCTGGTACTGTGGAAGCTCCAGCTGAACTGTGTCCCCAAGGAAAGCCCAGTGAGAATGCAGCGTCCATTCTGACACACAACACAGCAGAAATCAACAGTACATACTCAGGCCTGTATATGGGCAGCCAGTAAACCAATCTTCCTCCCATCACCAGATGTTCTGCCGCAAACTTCAAGAGGTCAAAAAAGATGTCACTTAGATGGTAACTGGATGAAACGAAGAAGTGATTTTCTGTGCTAAACAAAAAATGTACAAGTGTAAGCAAACACAAGCACAGGTAAATCCTGAATTTTTATAATAGTAATTAAAAAAGAAAAACGATACATGAAACCACAAAAGTACTGTCTGAGCTTTCCAAAGCTACCTAGAACAATCCAGGAGTACAAGTTCTACTATGAGGAATACAACTTCTCAAATGCCCCTGTAACTGTCTCTTTGACTTCCACATGTATTAAAGATGAGTCTAAAGAATCACAGGTATATTGGCAATAGTTATTTTGCACAGCATCTTTCTAAAGCAATTGGAGTAAAAGTCAGAAGGCAAGGAAGGCCAGGCAGTGGAGAAGCCATGTGATATCTCTGAAGGGAAAGGAGCAGCGGCAAATGCAAAAGAAAAAAGGTTAAGGTAAAATCACAGGTATTCCATTTTAGACTGATTTTGCAGCCTGCAGGGACCAAAGAGAACTTTCTGAGAATAGGAAATACAAGGTAATGGTGGCTTACAGAGGTGAGAAATAGGATTCAAAATCTGAACATGCGCAAAGAATAAGGAGGGAGAACAAAACCAAGAAGATTTCAGTAAGTGGCATAGTGATTTTGCAAACAGAACAAAAAGGGGTTTTCTTCTTTCATTATAATTGCTACCATTTTTTAACTGCTGACAGCCAAACAAGAAATAATAAATATTCTAAAACTACAACTGGGTTTCCATTAAGACATTTATATTCTACAACAGATGAGACAGCTTCCCTACCTTCTTTCAACTGACTTAACTGTTTCCTTTTGTGATCCCATTCTGCGAGGAGCTTCTCTGATACCATATGGTGCTAGACAAAGCAAAAGCAAAATGCAGAGATAACCTCACCCTTTGTCCAAATAACACAGAATTACACCACACATACACAACAGTGCACAAACTGTGGCTTATACGAAGTTAAAAAAAAAAAAAGGAAAGCTTTTACAAAGTTAAAGTCAGTAAGAGAAATTTCAAGATTTACTGAAACTTTCTTGCCCCAAAAAGTTATTTTAAAACTGTTTCAAAGAAATCCCTTCAGCTGTAAGAGCTTCTAGCAGCCTACACATTTGCTACATCACAAAGGACAATGCTGTGTTGTTTGTTAAAAGATACTCTTTAGATTTCCAATATGTGATAAATAATCTCATTTTTTTTTGTTTGACACACAAATATGTCCCCTATAGCACTGAACTAACCTTTTTCAAAATGAAATTAAGTATATTGGAATTTCTTGTCAGCACATTACACAATGGTAATTCTCACACATAAGAAGAACCAGAGAATGCTATTTCTCATACATTTTTTGCACATTTCTAACAGCATAACATACTTATTTCATGTTCAAAATATCCGAGTGTGTGAGACTTGTTTCAGCATCATGGAAGCACCAATGTAACCACTGCAGAAGTTTTACAAATTGTTTCACATTCAGTTTTAAGTCCATATTAGTATTTTACACTGTCTTGTTGCCAAACAGGCCAAATAAAAATTAGCAAGCAACACAGAAAGGAAAGTCACACTTCCTACTCCTAATTAATATGAATGTGTCATTGTAAAAGCCAGCACCTGAGATCAGAAATTGCTGTATCAAGGTCTTTCATTTATTCCCTTTGCTTCTTTTCCCTCTCATACAAGACAAATGGTGTTTAGTACATAGGTTTCTAAAAGACCAGAGGATCCTTTCTAACTGCTCTTGCTTCCAGTAGTTAAGTGTATTGCAAACACATTAAAATTTCTCTTTGGAAGCATTACATTAAGCACTTAACACAAGCTTCCAGAAGTCCACCAGAGATGCATGGCAGACTCCAGTGTGCTGCTAACAGCAATACAAACCATTCTGATAAGAAGTCTCTATGCATCAATCACGTTATGCTTTTACTGAAGGACACTTCTTCTAAGGATGATTTTCAGCCATACTATTTCTGCTGGTGAACATAACATTCTCTTGGTGGAAGAAAGTGTCACTGCCAGCTTTGTCACACATTTATAACTATCCTTAAAATAAATGCAGAGACGTCAAATGCAGATCCAACTTCCATAGTGCTGTTCCCAACAATCATCTTTGGAAACATAGAAGCTGCAGGCCTGAGCACTCGTCCAGACATTTAATCAATGTACATAGGCAATAATGTTTTAGTCCCTGTTATTGGGCAACAAAAGGCAGTAACAAACTCACGGTCAGTAATGATTGCATCAAACAACATCCCTTTTCTCCATATTGGTCTTGACGAATCAGCAACGAGTGCATCGAGGTAGTATTTCTCTAAACCATACTGTCGGAGATTAGCTCTGATATTTTCATCTGGCCCTCTCCATTTCTGGTTCTTTCTGCTTGCCTTGCCTGGGAGGGGAAGGGAAATGGAAAGGGAAAAAAAAAAAGCATACTCAACAAGAAACTATTATATAAGAAAAGCTTTCATATACTTTACCATTTAAATCAAAGGAAAGTAATTAAATGTCACCAAAAAAACCTGTCAAAAGTACTTGCAATAAACTTCACAAGTAGTAAAGAAAAACAAAAATACATGAGAAAAGTTCTGCTGCATCATCTGCACGGGGTGTCAAAGAACACATTTACAAAAATTCTGGTTTGCAAGGTGCTCTCTCCATCCACCAGTCACAATCCTGTCCACTAGGTCAAATATAATTTGCATATTTTCAGAGAAGTAAGAATGAGATTAGGGTTCCTGGGTTAGGTTATGAGGAGCTTGCCACATTACAGGTTAAAAGAGCACACAGCTGTGGTAATTATTATTTGGAACATTGTTTTGGTTTTCATTATTATTTTTCAAAAATATTTCCTGCCTAAAAATAAGATAAAATCTTAACTAGGATGCATGCAAATTGGTGAATAAAAATAAGTATGACCAAATAAATCCTGTGAAGATTAATGTTGCTTTAAAATCTGCTAAGTGTCATCCGGTACCATCAGTATTCTTAAATTCCAGAGAGTAAGATTCCAGTGGCTTAGAAATACGTAACATACCTAATCCATGGATTGTGTTGTAATCTATGTCAGTACCACACACATATGCCCCAAAATGTGCTGAGGAGATTAGAAGGCCACCTATACAGGGGAGAAAAGAGGAAAAGTATAAACTTCTGTCATAAACGTTACCTACGTTAGGATTTTTTTCTCAGGAGCTTCAGGAGTCTATACCAGCAGCACACTAGACCCAAAGAAAAAAAACCAAAACAAACACTAAAAAAAGAAGTAAAACTATCAACCAGTTACAATCACTATGTAATTTTAATCAGACATATTAACACTAAGTCCTTTGTCTGCTATACATGATTTTCCTTATCTTGATATCTTGATATGCCCTATGTCACTCCTTATCTCCGGAGACTGTCCAGGAATTTTGTTTATGGCTTTCTGAATTTTAAAGCAGTAAGAGCCTTTAATCATTACATGAACCAAAACTTTTGATTCTACTTTGCAAGGAGCAGAATTTCAAATTATTGTCAAAGAATTTGAAAAACAATCACCAAACAAATGGCAGTTCTACTGTGTCTGTTCTCAAAGCCAGTTTCTTTAACTGTGTCTAAAAACCAAACTTGTGTAAGGTGGCTATTCCCATGTTGTAAGAAACAATGGTCCAGAGCCTTACAAAAGGAAATATCTCCAATGTAAATATCAATATCAAAAAAGTTTCTGTAAATGTTTTGAAGTGTGAAAGCTACCTACAAATGCATTTTTCTGTGAGTATGCTGCCTATTTTGCCAGTAGTTTTACCAGTGTACTTATTCTGTAACAAACCCAGTTTTTTTAATCACTGCTATTGCAACCCACCTTCCTAATTAAAAAAGAAGAAAACAAGCTTCCAAAAAAGTGTGATTTCCCCTTGAAACTGACAATAGCTGAACAGTCCATAGAAAAGAATAAATAGCATCATCTCTTTAACAGCTTCCAAATGAAACAATGAACAGACTGCAGAAGATGACCAGATACCTGTGTGCTCAAGTTATTAATAAAGAGGTCTGTGGCTACCAGAATGGTTTAGAACAGAACAGCAACTGAGAACAAGGCTGTGAACCCCACTGATGCCAACAGTCCTGCTAAATAAAGGGGATGACTGTTGCAGGATGAAGGGCTGACAATGTGCAAGCTGGCTGGGGGAGGTGACACTAGTTCTCCCATTCATCAGGAGCATGGAAAGAAGCATCTAAGGTGGCTGCACTGTCCTGAGCCACCCACTCAGCACCAGCAAATCCCTAACGCGCCCTGTGTGCACCAGAAAACTTCTACACCATATGGTAACAAACTCCACCAAAACCAAAGGTGAGCAAGAACAAAAGAACTTTTAAAATTCCTCTGCTTTTTCTTGTGAAATGGATCAGGGAAAAACAAGGTTACTCACCCCAAAGGAATCACCCATTTCCCTTCTTGGCTGCAATCCCTCAGAACAGATGGGCAGTACATCCATAGGGTCAAGACAAATTTAGCTAGCCCTGACCCCAAGTATGGCATACCACCCAGTCCTATAAAAAAAGTAAGAAGAAAGTCCTTTGCCCATCTAAGAATATTTTTAATCACAGGCAAAAAAATAAGCTTGGAAATCATGAATTTACAACTTTTAATAAATCTCAGCTTGTACTAGTTCAATTGTGTTCACAAAGAAGGTGCATGAGTACTTAAATACTCTTATATGGCCAGCCTTTTGATCAGTTTATGAAACAGATGCATACAAAGGGTTAATCAAGGAATCACTCTGTCCCCTGGTGACTTTTAGCAGAATGATGGTGGCATAGAACTTCAGGCCTTTCTATCATACACTGTTCTTCCACCTCTTCAGCACAGAGGAGGTCTGGTCCTCCAGGATCTCAAAGAAAAAAAAAAATCCTGTCATTTGCAACTATGCAGTATCACAAGTTATCTTCCAAAGGTACCATCTACGACATTTCTGAGATAACCTGAACTGATTGTCTAGGAGGAAGCACAAAATATTCAGGTAGAAGACTTGACTTGTTCTTCCAGAAGCTTCCAGGCTTCCTTCTGCCCAACACTGAGGAAAGAATATCTAAACAGTTTATGGAAGTTAAAAACAAAATCTTGGCCATTCCAATTCTGCTTGACAATAAAAAGGGGAATCAAGTCTCCTACAAGCCAGCCTGGTCAAAGAGCACTTCATATTCCAAGGACAAATGCCAATTGTCTACTCTTACACTAACGTGAAAGACTTGTGATTTGGCTTACACAGCAAAAAATAGTTTGTTTCCAATAAGCAAGAACCATTTTGCAAGGCCATTCTGATTTGGTACTATTTACTTTTTCAGTGTAAAAAACCAGGCAGAAACCCAGCCAAGTAACAAAGCTGCACCAATAAGGAAATCTGAACTGCAGTTCTTCAAAACGCTCCTCAGATCCTGAATGTATGTTTTTCCAAACCCATCAGCTCAAAATCACTGCATCACTCTCAACTCCAAACCACTTCCCAGAAACTCCAGTGACAGGGCACTGTTTTACTGACAATCTTGAAAATCTTCTGAAGGTCCTCAAGAGACAACTGAAATTCCTGGGGTTTACTCAATAGAAGTGCAAGAGCCACTGTTATTTAGTCATAAATACACTCTACTGACAAATGGCATGCCACCCAGTATCTCCAGTGTCCCCTTTAATCTCTAGCCTTTATATTACAAATATCTAGAGAAAAAAAAAATTAAATTGTAATTCAAACCACTAGGCAATTTGGGGAGAACTTTAAATATGTTACCTTTTGAACTGAAACACAACATTTATCTTGAATTTGTATAACGTCACCATTTCTATGCGATTTTTTTTCTTCTGTCTTTGCCCTTTCTATTTTTCTTCCATTTTCGCTCCCAAGAGAAAGAATGCTTTCAGATTTTTTTTCATGATTTAAGTTAGTAGATTTTTGCAGTAAGTCAAAAAGCTATAGACACCAAAATGAAACCAACTGCTCAGAGATAAGTAGAGGAATTTCCTGAACCTTTCAAAGGACAAGCACAAGGAAGAGGAGAAAACTTCATAAGATATTATTACGCATGAAAAAAATCACGTCATATATGAACAAAAATCTAAGACAGAGTTCACCAAACACTTCCGTTTCTGAAAATATTATATCCATGTTCTGTTTTCTATGGCACAGAGAAGACACATGCTAATAAGAATTTATCCTACTAGTGACCCTACTAGTGTTGTCTTCTCTGCCTAATTTCTCTGAAGTAATTTCTGCACTTCAGAGAAATTAGGCAGAATTTTAGAAGAAAAGAGAATTTTCTTCATCTTTCCATTAATATAAGTATTTTTAAATTTATGCTTCTGACATGTGGTCACTTTGATTCAAGTTCAGCAAGTTGGACATGAGTCAGCAGTGCCCTGGCAAGCAGGAGGGCCAACTCTGTCCTGGGGGGCATCAAGCACAGCATCGCCAGCCGGGCAAGGGAGGGGATTGTCCCGCTCTGCTCTGCACTGGGGCGGCCTCACCTCGAGTGCTGGGGGCAGTTTTGGGCACCACAACATAAAAAAAGAGATTAGAGAATATCTAAAGGAGGGTAATGAAGATGGTGAAGGGCCTTGGGGGGAAGCCGTGTGAGGAGTGGCTGAGGTCACTTGGTCTGTTTAGCCTGGAGAAGACTGAAGGAAGACCCCACTGCAGACTACACTTCCTTGTGAAGGGAAGAGGAGGGGCAGGCACTGATCTCTTCTCTCTGGTGTCCAGTGACAGAATCTGAGGGAATGGCACGAAGCTGTGTCAGAGGAGGTTTAGGCTGGGTATCAGTAAAAGACTCTTCACCCAGAGGGTGGTTGGGCACTGGAACAGGCTCCCCAGGGAAGTGGTCACAGCACCAAGCCTGACAAAGTTCAAGAAATGACTGTAAAATGCTCTCAGGTACATGGTGTGATTCTTGGGGTGTCCTCTACACAGACAGGAGTTGGACTCCAATGATCCTTGTGGGTCTTTCCCAACTCAGGATACTCTGTGATTCTATTCTAGGATTCTAAAATGCAGGTCAGAAACACAGCCTTTGTTATCTTTTTGAAGAAACTACCATAGGTAGCTTAACACAATATACTCTGGTATAATTATATGGCACAATCTGACACAACAGATCAGCTATTTCACATACAGCTGAGTTTCCCTGAGGCAAAAAGCACTTCTATGCCATGGACAGTAATATGTGGAATAAAAGCTCCCCCTCCTGTCTAAGATAAGAAAAGTTCAGCTGGGGAAGGATACCTTGTGTGAGCAGTATTATCCTGAAGACAGGCTGTAACAGCACAACAAGTGCTGTTCCTCAAAGTGTTCCTCAAATAATGGTATGACTTCACTGTTGCTATTTTGTGTTATACAAGCATAAGTGCCCTCAGCACTCCTCTACAGAGCCAGCTCTAAAATGCTGCTCTTCCTAATATCCTGAAAGTGACTGCAGAAAGTGCTTTAGCCAAACTCCAATTCTTGGTCACTTTGATCTTAAGCAGTCCATGACACACATGGACTGGTGTTTAAGCCATGTGGCATAAATACAACCGTGAAGACAGACTTTTTAGAAGCGCAAAATAAACTATTTACATCTTTGGAAGTTGGTCTCCTTCCCCCAAAATCCCTTTCAGGTTAACAAACCATCAATTTTATAAACACCATTTTGCCTTTGGTATCATCTCAAATATCAGCCGAGCACCAGAAACCATGGCACCACATAAAAGAGTGGTGCAAGCACTAACACAATCTTCCAGTTTTTCCCACCAGTTGAAAAAAACATATATACCTGTTCCAACAAATGGATCATATACAACATCGTTGGGTTTTACTCTTGCGTGGTTTACCATGATGAAAGACAGGCAGGCATCCATGCTCGTATTTCCAATAAAGTGTCTCTTCTTTACACTGTAGGATTCAATGAGTTCTCTTTGGCCATCTGCAATCTGTTGAAACATTTAAAATCCCTGTCAGGTCCTGGATACAAGATATAAACACACACGCTAGCAGACTTGCTTAAATGACACCATCCAAAACCACGTAACTTCACTTCATAACACATCACCTTGCTTTCTGACATCTGAAAATATGACAGACTTCTTTCCAAGCAACAGATATCTTGGTTCAACACCTAGGTAAATTCTTCAAGACAGAGGTCAAAAACATACAAACATTTCAGAGGGAAAATTCTTTCAAAGAAATTACAATTAGAGTAACTTTGCTATTATTCTAAGTATCAGAAAAACAATTCCTGGCAATTCAGAGTTAAAAGGATTTCAAAAACATGAGGATTATAAATGCACGTTAACACATGCGTGCACACACACACACACACATGTTTAAGGTCATATAGAATTTCTTCACTGGCATTTCTGTCCCACTCAAAAGGATAGTGTTGACAGACCAGAATTTAAGGGAAAAGCAAACAAAGACCAAATGCTAATATTTTTACTTCAGACTTCCAAAGTATGCTGGAGAAGACCACAGCAATCTGGAACAAAACACAAACATTATCCAACACTATCCCCCCCACCTCTGCTCAGCATCAGTCTGACTGAGTAAATAAAATACACTTGCCTCTTTTTTTTCAGGTTGGTTTACTTATTTTTAAACACTTCAGGAATTTGGCACAGATGGGACAACAGCTGCAATGTTTTGCAGCATTGCCACAACCCAGGGTGTCTGCACATTAATCAGAGGCATGGAGAATATTCACAGGCCCTAAGAGATCACTTGAATCTCTAACTTCCCTGTACACAGACCACTGACCATGGCTGTATAACCTCTGCAGTGGTTCTCCCTCCTTCCAGCTGCCCTTGACCTAGGACACTGCAAGCACATATTCTCATCAGTGGCTAGTGTCATTCTGGGAGATTTCCTTTGAGGAGCCAGTTTTTCCTCACAAAAACATGAAAGACCAGATCAGATTTCCTCAGGATATCCGAATAATGCAGCAGGTTTAGAGTGCATACAGCCAACAGGCAAGAACACTTGCAGCAAAGACCACAGACGACAGGCTCCAGTTTTCATACTTGGTTCCTTCTGCACTGTTGGTGTTCCCTTGGGAAGGTACCTGCCTGTGGGTTGGACTGACTGATGTTCAAAGCCTCGGGGATCAGCCTGCACCTTTCCACGGAGGTGCCTGTCAGGATCACTTGAAGCACTTACAGAACACTCCAGTGAGGCTGATGCCACTCAGCAGGCCCACTAGCCTTCTATAGCTCTGTACACCTTTCTATGTGCTTTAAACAGGTGGTTTCAGCTGCAGCTGCGTCCAAAAAAATGTAACACACCACCCCAGCTGTGCAGTCTCACTGCTGTGCTGAGTTCTCTCAGTGGATGGCAAGATTAAGGTGTGCTCCACGATACAACTTCATTTTCTTCCATCTCTAAATCATTCAGTAAAGCCACTTTATCCTAGTCACAGTAAGGACTCCCAAGACTTGCTTCAGAGTATTATGCAATGGCAGATTCAGACAATTGTATTTTCTGCTTCTATTAAAAGTCAAAACATTTTTTTACATTTAAACTGAAGTACACTCTCCTGAAAATACAAGCTTGTAAGAACTGTAGCAAGCATACTCACGCACCCATCTACCAAAATACAGATGAATGGGCTCTTCTGGAACGTCATTTGGGTTCATTCCATAATCTTCCAAAATCCAGAAGATGTGTTCTGGATTCTTTAAATTTACTTTCCCTTTGAATGGCAGAAATTCAAGGGCCTATACAATAAAGAAAAACAGAGGAAAAAAAAAAGGGTCAATTTTTTTTAAATCAGTACCTTCCCCCCCAAGAAAAAAAAACAAAATCAAACAAACAAAAAACCAGAAAAAAAAACAAAAAATCACAATTTCACTTGGGAGAAATGGTATATTAATATTAAAAACTACATTCAATTTTCTCTGGATTTTTGAAATGCCTTTCTTGTAAACAAAAATAGCTCAAATGATTAAGGATTAGAAATCAGGAACCATAACACTTTTTATTAAATGAACAGAACTCAACTTTAGAGGAAAATAACTGTGCATATTAATTATGCAATGTTCAAGTTATAAAAACAACACTGATGATGAACAATGGGATGTGAAATTTCAGTGACATGCACCTACAATTTACATAGTCAGCATTATTACATGTACACAAAAACTGTACAATCAGGGAAGAACAGCTACTACTAATACAGATAATTGCAGTCTCTGTAAATGAAATAAATTGAATAAATAGCTGCCAAAATAGAATGTGGAAGAGCAGAAATAAACAGTAATTTGGAAAAATTTTCTAATTAAAATACTGATATAGTTAGGAGGAGAGCAAAAGTGCAGACAAAAGCATGATGACAGAATAGATCAGCACATAATCCAGAGCTTGCAGCTGAAGCCACTTGTTCAACATTCTTCAACAATAACAGTCTAATAAGTAGATAAGTAACAGATTTTCCAAAAATCTAGCACCTAACTTTAGCCATTTGAATCTTGTATTTTTGAGCAATAAGCTTCAGTTTCCCCAGCACACTGGGCTGAAATCAGCAGTGATTTTTGTCTGGCTTTGTAAATGCCTTATACAGTTGGTTAGAGGGGAAAAAAAAAAGAATTTGTGAATTCTGAGGGAATGTTAATTCAGACACAAAGATCTCATTTAGACCTGATAAGACATAAGCCATAAACACCCTTAAGATCTTCAAGAAACCCGAACTTAAACACATTGATAACATGGAATAAGAACAACATGAATAAATTAAACTAAACAAAGATTTCTTAACCATCTACTTACATCAATCTTTTTTATTTTCTGTTCTTGGGTCAGTGTTTTATTAAATGTATGAATATGTATTTTGTAAGTAGAGTCTGACTGGAGATATGGAAGCTGAAAAAAAAAGGCAAAGACACTTTCATTAGTACAGATGCAGTGCTATTCAGCAGGCTTAAGGAACCATATTATCCAGATTCCCTATATGCATACCATCTTGTCTGTTGGATAGTTCTTCAAAGATGCATAGAGCTCCCCTGCAGATCTTCCATGGCCCCACAGTTCAAATATAGACCTGAAATCACAAAGTTATTGAGAGTGCAGTCACACAGAGCAGGGAAAATGCCTTGCAGGTACTTACTCCTTTTAACCTTCTTGGCCAACCTATTTTGGCTTTAATTTATGTAGTATTAAAGTGTGGCATTTAACTCTTGGCAAATGTTTTAATTTTTGTTTGTAACAAGGACGGGCTTATTTTTAATCCCAGGCTGATATTTCACTGATGCTTTTCTTTGTTTGGTAACAGGTACCAAAAGCTTCAGAGCTTTTCATATTGATTAGCAGCGCAATGGAGGTGCTCCAGTGATCTTATTCTAAAACTAACACACCTCCCCACCACCAGCAGTAGGCCAGAAAAATAAGCCATGGGCTAGTTATGCTTTCTACATAAAATCAGCATACATTAGCTGACAGAGCACAGTGTGCAGAACATCTGCAAGCTGTTTTGCCATATTTTACTTCCTTAGTTGCCTACAGCTGCTTTTTGAAGTGCAGTGCTCCATTCTTTAGGCAAGAGAGGAGAGCCCAAGTCATTGTAGGTAAAACTGAATACCTGACACAATAAGCACTTAACAGGGACTATGCAACACTCTGTAGAGGGGCCCAAGCTCTGAAGAACACAGCACAAACACCAGAAATTTAGTATGGTCAGAGAGACATAACACACCTATGCTGCTTCTCATCCTGAACCATACCGCAAGGCCTCTCTCACGTGCCTCACTGGAGAGCATGTCATTCAGACACCTCTAAAAAGGACCAGATGGAACAATCACTCTCCAGCATATCCTGTGCTCTTGAACTTCCCAGAAGGGACCTCTGCTGCAGTAGTCTGGGCTGAAGGCTCAGATGCCAGCACTAAGGGAGGGTGACACACCTTTCCCTCCCAAAAGTGACTGTCAGTTTTTACATATCACTGGTTTTCTCTTTTAATTCCATACGTATTTCAGAACAAGCCACTAACTCAACATTATACAAGGCACATAAAACATGAGTGACACTACAAGTACTGTCTCTGGAGTGAAGAACACCATTTCAAGACCCTGAATTGAGCATACACCAAGTAAAGAGGACAGGCATGCTACGTAATCTGTCCTACAAGAGTCCTACAGGCTCCAGTAACATCTTCTCAATTCTAGAGGGAATCAGAGACTCTTTATTTTATGACTCCATACAAAATTGGTATTTGCCACAATATAAGAGAACAAAATTCCACAGCTTATGTTATTATTCACAAGATTTTTCATCTCTTACTTTGCACATACTGTCCGCTTCATTAGTCCCCTTGCCATCTCTTCTGAAGGAATATTGAGAATCCAAAATGGAGACTGCAATCAAGAGAAGGTAAGTGATGCAAGTACCTAGCTGGAAGATGCCACATGAATTACACAACTACACAATCCTGTTCTGTAAAAACAGAACATGCATACTGAAGATCAAAAAAATTAATAAAAAATAAATCTGTTAACTTTAATCACACACAGAACATAGGGATAAAATAATTAATCTGAGACAAAACTGTTTACTCAGCTTGAACCTCTGAGAAATTCTGTTAAGTATTTAATTTTTCCAACATAAATTTTACTTGGTAAAATACTGTTTGCACTCCTCTTGATTATTCATCCTCTAAAGACTGAAAACACCTCATTACACACAAGCAGTAACTAAATCCCAATAACATTCTCTGACCAAGCACTGAGAACAGAATCATACAGCTTCCTAGCTGCAGTCCTCATCCGTCTCACTGATTTAGAGGCAAACACCAATTCCCAACTGCTGTTGAGTGTTTTCAGGGTTTAGCTATCCTAAAAAGCAAGGAGAGCCTCCCAGCAGATGGCACTGCTTCTTTTCGTGCTGGTAAGTGAAGACATCCTGAGGTGCGTAATACGCATTTTTTTTCAGTCCTGAGTCTTTACTGAAATTGAGAACTCCTAATTTTTGGGAAGATTCTTGATTTTCCTAAGAAACTTCAGTATTTATTCAGTTACCCACATTTAACAAAAATACTGTAAAGAACATACTTGCATACCATACACACACTCAATTAAAATATTTGGTCCTCACTTACATTTACACGAATTTCCTGCTCGCCACTGAATTGTCCACCACAAAGGGAGAGCAATGATGTTATTTCCTAAAGTGAAAATATAAAGGTCAGGCTTTAGAATCATTAACTAATAAGAAAGAAAAAGAAAAAGAAAAGAAAGGGCAGCATAACACAAATTCTAGTGCAGATGGTGGATAGGGCAGAAGATCACAAGTAAATTCAGATTGTATATACTGTTCATGCACAGAAAATTAAGACTTTCCTGCTATAAAAACAGCTTTCTCAGAATTCACTGGCAAATGTCAGGCAAATTTCAGTAATCAAATCCCACCGCTTTACATTTTCTCCTTCATCAGAAACTTTACTGTTCAATCCTACACTCTCACAACAATATTCCTCTTACAATATTACCCACTCCTTCTTAATATATTTTCCTGACTAATTCACATAAAACTGATGTTTCACTAGTAACATTGACCCAGCACCAGGATCAGCAGATCATCTGGCTAAAATATCTGTCCTTGCTTGTTTCATAAAGCTTTTGACAAATCATGTCCCTAACACAGCTCATCACAAAACCAAACAAGCTGAGCAGTCACCACAATACAAGAAAAGGGAAATGGCTCTGCTTTCTTCAGCAGCTGTATCAACCAAGTGTCACCAAAACCTTGGTATTAAAAATTATCTATGTTACATATGTATCATCTTCTTTTTACTTTATCTGATGACCTTTCCTAAACAAAAATCAGGTTGATCATAATAAATACATAAGTTCAGGTTCCAGTCCCACAAAGCAAATAGTACAAAGCAATGCACAGAAAAAACCTTAATGAAAACAAGGCAAATAAATTATTCAAGACACACTAAACATTTTGTAACATGCATAATGATGACCTACCAATTCTAACGAAATAACTCTGCATTTCAGCACTATTTTAAACAATAACATACTATCTTGGATATTATTAGCTCTTCATGATGGTGCCGACAAGAGCCCTTAAGATATCAAAACTTGTTAAGGTGTATAGGAACTCTGTAAGTTGTCATGGGAAAAAAAAAATTATCATAAGCCAACTTCACAAACTGCATGGAAACAAACACTCAGGATCACCAGCCAAAAGTAAGCAGCCCTCAGTGCCACAGGTGTGAGGGAGCCTCACAACCAGGACACCACCAAGGCCTTGGAGACCTCTGTTCGATCCCAGCCATGACACAGGCCCTAGGACTTCAGAGAAGCCCCATCCCTGCTGCTCCCCAAATCTTCCTCCTGAAAATCAAGATACCCGCAACCCTCGTGCCTCACACATCTCCATAAACGTGTGGGACAGAGAATCACGGACTCAGTTTGGCTGGAAAAGACCTCTGGGATCATCGAGTCCAACCAATGAGCAAACACCACCCTGTGAACTAGACCATGGCGCTGAGGGTTGTAGACACTGAAAAGCTTTAGTAGAGGGATTTTTCAGCTTTCTGCAGCATTCTGTGAGAACTCTGTGTCTCTCACCAAAACTATGCAAAACACTGCTATGGGTTTTTGTAAACTAATTCCTTATCTTTGCACCTGCTGTTGTTCAGTTAGTGTTGTTACGGTACACTGAGGAAAATATTTTGAGATGGGTGTTGCATAGCCTCCACCAATCATTCTAGGAGGTGGTTGACCAAGGGACCAATAGTACTATGCTACTCTTGTGAATCAAGTTATATAAACCGATTTATAATTAATTAAATAAGCCATTTTCTCCGGATCTTGGTTGTGTCGTTTCTCACCGTCCCGGGTACAACAGCGACAGAGGGCCACATCCAGTCTTTCCTTCAACACCTGCAGGGACGGTGACTCCACCACCTCGCTGGGCAGCCCATCGAGAGGGCACCTCGCGTGTGCCTAGGGCAGCACCAGACATCCCTGCACCCAGGACAAGCTGGCAGGAGCTGACACGTAACTTAAACAAACTCTGAAAGTCACCAAAGCCAAAACCTTGAAAGCATTTTTGTGACCCCAGCTTCCACTTCCCACATGGAGCCCCGAGTACTCTGCTGGCAACCTCTCCCAGCGCCAGAGGCTCTGGAAAAGCGAGCGAAAGGAAAGTGCTGCTTTAAAGCCACCACGCGGAGGCTCTCCATGAGCCTGGGGCAGGAGGGAAAAGAGAGAATCTCATGCCTGGGGATCCCTTCGCACAGGACACGGGGAGCGGCGAGGGAAGGGGCGCCGGGCGCTCCTCGCTCCCGGCTCTTCCCAAGAGAGGTGATTCCCGCTGGGGTCCTGCTCCACCGGGCACACCCGGGGCCGCGCTGCCCGGGAACGCCCCGGAGGACAGGAGAGGAGAGGAGAGGAGAGGAGAGGGGAGGGGAGGGGAGGGGAGGGGAGGGGAGGGCAGCGCCTCGCCCGGCCACTGCCCCTGGCCCTGGCCCCGGTCCTGGTCTCGGTCCCGGCCGCGATCCCGGCCCCGATCCCAGCCCCGCACAGCGCTCACCGGCAGGCGGAACTCGAGGTGCTCCTGCGCCAGCAGCAGCAAATAGCGCCGTAGCGCCAGAGCCGCCAGCGCCATGTCCGGCCCTCCCCCGCCTCCCGCATGCGCCGCCGGGCGGGAGCGGCAGCGGCGGGAGGAGCCCGGGAAGGGGCGTGTGGCAGAGAGACCCTTGCGGCGCCTGCAGTGCCGGGAGCGGGGCAGGGGGTTGCGCGAACTCTTCGGGAATTACTGCTCGTTTCATCTCCTCCTCATCCTCCTCATAGTTATATTTTGGGTGTGCTTTTTTCGCACGCCACGTGTCAGTACAGCAGTGCCTGCGTATGGTTTATAAATAACTCCATGTACACTGGGGACACGCTCGCTCAGGGGTGTTTCACTGCAGGAGCGCGCTGCGGTCTCTCCCGACCACGTTTAAGGACCTGGAGCATTAAATAACATTAACAATTAACAGGTGCCAAAGGAGTCGCGTTCCTTTTTCCGTGGGAAGGAGGTCAGCGCCGGCGGCGTGGGTGTCGCAGCAGGTAGAGAAACACATTCCCAGGAAAGGAGCAGAGGCGTGACGATCTGGCAGAGGGGCAAAAAGGGGTTTGTCTTGCAGATTATATTTTATTTTAATATCTAGTCTTGATAATTGTAATCCCGTAGTCACTGATCTCCCTGTTGTGTTGATCTGAAAGGTTTGCCTTATCCAGATTTTGGTAAGCTGTTTATTAGGACCAAGCCGGCTCAGCACTGAACTCATGTTCTGTGTTTCATGTGCTGATTTTGGACAGCTTTCTTTTTCTAGATGGCTAAGATTTTGCTCATGACCTGCGAGCACTGCACGGGACACCTTCTTTATGCATCTCCATAATCTCATCCTGCAGCTTCTCCAGTTATCCCTTCCTGCAGCAATCAAAACTGAGGTTACTGTGAAGCTTTAGCCCTGATGATTGACAAGAAAACAATCTAAAGTGACCTGGCAGCTAAATGTGAGCTTTCCTAGAAGAGAAAGAAAAGAAGTAGATATGGATCCGGCTTGTTCACCTCAGTAGTTGAGTGCTGAGACCCAGCAATAAACACATTGCTGAACTGCTGACAAACCCTGCGAGCCTGAGATTGCTTACAAAATCTTGGAATTGCTGAGAGAGCTTTAGTGGAAGAAGTCTGCTTTTATTTTTCCAATCTGTCTCAGTTTAAATTTCTTAGCTGTATTGTTTCCCTTTTAGAAACTCCTTAGAAGGAGTTGTTGGTATTATTTTAAGCTTAATCTCCTTGAAACTGGCTTTGGTTACTTTATCTGCACTGCTTTACCTTCGGGGGCACTGCTGTCTGTTCTCACAAGGTGAATACATGTTTTTCATTGATACTGTTTCCTACAGAAGACTTTAGCAAAAGCCCTGGTTTTTTCTTGTTCTTGGCTTGAGGATCCATGCAAAATCTCTGGCAGTGTATACATGTTGCTCAACTTAGTTTGAAAGTGAATGTACATTACTAAGTAAGATTTAGAGAGTATTTGATTCTGACATAAAAACAAAATGCTTTTCGGATGCTGTGTTTGGAAACGGAACATACATTCCTGTAATGCCACTGAGAAGAATCAAGCAGTTTGTTAGTGTGGATGTGGGGAGTCATCTTAAAAACATTACATAACTCTTTTAGGGAGGGAAAGGAAGAAAAATTACCCTTTTTAGCCTTCAGGAGAGTTTTATATATACAGAGTGTAATTACTCAACTTGAAATTTTTCCAGGGAGCTAGAATTAACCACCTTCCTCTCACAAAAAATATAACAACGGGATCATACAACAATCACGAGTTTCAACTTAAAAGTGAGAGACCATGAATGAAAAGCCATTATTTTCATATGTGCTATTGCTTATTATTCCCAATTCCCTTCTGTAGTGATCGTGTTACCACTCTCTGCTCACCCCATGCACTCTTCTAGGCCCAGAGGCAGCACAAGTGTTTTTTGACTGACGTGCAGGTTCTGCTGGGGAATTTCAGGAGCCCTGTCCCTGCTCATGGGTTCATGTGCAACATCAGCAACATATGTATGTGGGCAGATGCCCATGAAATCTTACTTTTGAAACAACGATCTTTTCAAAATACAGAAATACCCGATCTATAATTCAGTTGTTAAACTGTTCAGAACTTGCATTTCTGTCCATTTCCCCGTAGAAAATCCAGGTCTAATCCTGTGTTTTAACTTCAAATGTCCGTGAAAATATCAGCTCTACTTATGTGCTACCTGGAAACTCCGGTTTGCATATTTTCAACAGGTGGGCGATACGACCCAGCAAAGACATGGTTATAGCACATTGAGATCTCTGTAGATATATAAAAGTCTGCCCCTGATTCATCAGAATACCCACGTCCTGCACAGATAGTCCATAATGTAAGCGCGTGGAATGCCACAGGTGGTGGGCAGCCCGTCTACCGGGAGCGGTGAGGCACTTGCACCTCTGCCTGCCCGCGGGCTGTAGCCGGCAGACGTGGCTGTGCAGCACAGCCTTTTAAGGGAGAACAATCTATTCTGCCTTTGTCTTCTTCACTAAATAGGGTGCTGCCGACAGCGATGCGCTCGCTAACTGGATTTTTACTTCTCCTTGCAGTGCCTGATGAGGAGAATCCCCCTGCTCCCACCATGTATTGGCGTTTCGGCTCCAGGTAGTATTTTCTGTGCATAGTAACTTCCACAGTCCGAGGGAACCTTGTCGGCACGGCGTGAATTTGTCCACCTTTAATCAGCGTTCAGGCAGGAGAAAGACTTCCCACCCCCGTGCATGGGTTGGTGTGCCGCTGCTGCCGCTCGGGGAATGGTTTGCTCTCTGCCCAGCTCAGCCAGCACTGCATCAGATTGTCTGGGAAGTCAGCGAGGCCGCCGGGTACCAGGATAAAGTTCTTGAAAAAGCGTCATTGCAAGAAGCGTGAGTACTGCACTATGTTAGTGTTGCAGGGAGGTTTGCTCGCTAACTGCGGGACCGGTGGAGCACCGTGTACGTAACCTTGTCAGCATAACTTAGTGCCCTGTGCTCCTAAATTGTTTCTGAATTTCAACTGAATCACTTCTACTTTCTTCGTTTCTGTAGAATTATGAGTGGACTTAAAATCTTCAGATATTTCAGCAGCCTTGCCGCTCACTCGGGCAAAAGTCTTGCAAAAAATATCCGGCTGATTTGTTGTTTTTCCTTCACAGCTGACAGTGCACACAGGAACCACTGTTACAGCCAGTCACTGATTCGTTTCCTCCTTGAGTGCCTTAAAACATTTTCAAGAAATGGAAGGAGATAAAGGGCAAAGTGCTAAAGCTACCAGTGCAGTGGGTGACCTGAGGAAAAGCTGGCAGACCTGGGCAGAGGATCACATTGAGTATCAGAGGAAGAATCCATTCAGCGGTGATGACAGGCTTGCGTCTAAACCTGCACATACTCACAGAGGAGATCCTACCTATGGGAGACCACCTGAAGGGTCTCGGACAGAGCAGAGAGGGAAAGATGCTCACTCACACGTGGGTAAGGAAGTAGAAGAGCTGTGCTTGATCATCAGAAGAACTGGAGAGGTGGGAGAAGATGGACACGTAAGTGTGACATTCGGGCAGCTGTTCGAAACGTATGTGACTATTTCCAATAAAGTAGTGGGAATCTTGTTAAGAGCCAGAAAACATGGTCTGGTTCATTTTGAAGGTGAAATGCTTTGGCAAGGAAAAGATGATGATGTGGTCATCACTTTACTACAATAAGGCTTTGTCCTGGAATGAACTTTGCTGCATGGTTCCCTTTGGAAAAACATATATAGATACCATCTTCACAGCTTTTGATTACAGAATGTCAACTCAGCTACCTACTGGGACACAGGAGAGGAAATGGGCGAGAAGGATAAAGCGTATTTTTGTAAAAATGGTAGAGATTTGGACAGAAATCACAACTTATGAGCTACTCCATCATGCTGACATTGGATTGTCCTTATTAACACCTACTACCAAGTATATGACAGTTTTTCAAATAACTCTGCTGGCTTACTGCTGTTAGGTTACTGAAAGTATAAATTATTAACTTGCTATCCTACAACACTGATTCTTGCAGGTTGTGAAGTACTTACTGCGTGGGAGAATGGGATTTGTATAACATGGATTTCAAAACTCTTGTGGGAATTCATAGACTTCTTCAAACAAAGAGCCTGGTATATAGCAAAAGTTTAGGTTCAATTTCACATGGTTAAACTGAATAAATTGAAGTTATTTTCATGAAGTAGATGGAAATTCCCAAACTTAGAAAAATACCACAGCAAGGATACTTGATGATTCCTAAATTAGTTGCATCTTGCTTGTATTTTGGACAGCTGCACTACTTCTGGTATTTAATTGTCTAATCTTACAATCATATCTTCTCCAAACCTTCTGTGTCTCTTGTTCTTTTTCTTCGCTATCTCACATCATTTTTACCTGTTCTGTTTTTCTGACACTTCAGAAGAAGTCAACAAAGCTCTGTAGCCTTTTTGGTGAATTCAGCTATAGCCCTTCATAGAAGGTAGGGTGCCACAATTTAAAGATGCAAAAGTCAACAGAAACTCTGTATTGGGGCACCTGTGCATTCATAAGGAAAAAAAAAAGGCTCTTTTTTTCACCAAAATGTAGCAATGTTTTTTACAAGAGGAGAGTAGAAATACTGTAGTGCCAAATGCATAAATAAAAGTCTAGCAGCACAGTCCCATACCTCGTTTATCTGCTTTCAGAGCACAGTTGTGAGCTCTCCAGACTGTTTAAAAGAAAAATAAAGGATAGGTTATATAAAATAGTTGTAATAGTGCTATGAAAATAATCAGGAGCTGTATTTAAAAGAGTTCCCACCAATAAAACTGTATAATTAGAAATCTAGAGTTCTGGTTTTTTATCAGTGCAAATAAAAGCTTCTATGTGGTGTTAACTACACTACTTGATGGGTCTTTAAAGTAGGATACTTTCTTGCATCAAAAGGATATTAAAATTTAATATAAATTAAGATTACTTGATAAAAGTCATGTGTTATTTTATGCTATTTATATAAAAAAACTCCTATTGCAAAAAGCCTAAAAGAATGGGGTTTTGTTTTGATGTTTTCATCCAATGGGGATTTGCATCAAACTAAGTCTTTTGACTGAAGGATTTCATTATTACCCTGCCTCCTCTTTTTTTCTGGTGAAAAGACAATGAAAATAGAAAAAAAAGAAATTAATGTGCTGAAATAAGTATATCTGGGGAACAGGGGAGTCAGATGCAGGTAGAGAATGGGTTTTAATCACCATATAATTTTACCACATTGGAAAAGGGGAATATGTGCTGCACTGGGCACTGCTGGTTTGTTCCCTTAGGTTTCAAACCCACTGTGTCTTTCTAAATCTACATCTTGCAGCTGGAAACAAGATGTGGTTTGTGATCTTAACATATTTTAAATGCTTTGTTCTTTTTGGAAACGCACTACTTGCCAAATGACATGAGCACACCTCAGGGTATTTCAGCTCCTGTTAGAAGAAGTCTTTACAAACATTCAGATTTCAAAACAAATTGAGCTTTTTATGGTGCAGCTATGGAATGAGTTTTGTTTAATTCTAACAATTCTGAAATCCACTCAGTTCTGCTGAAGTGTTAGCGCATGAATTGCAGGAAGCAGCATCAGGCACTTCAAGTGTCACCAGCTGATTAACGGGATGGCAGTATCAGGAAAAATAATACATTGCTGGACATTGTACAGGTAATTCATTCTAAGACACACGTGTGAGGCAGTATGTAGCCTGTAAGATGCAAGTCCAGCCCATGTAAATTTACTAGATTTTAATTACGGCTGGCTCAAATAGTTAAATATCAGTAATCTAGGCTCTCACTGCCATGTAAGTGGTAGATGCTCGAGTACATCTACAAGCACTTTAAGTACACCTCTGATCAAAACAGAAGCAGAGCAAGCCCTTAACAACATAGTCTTACCTAGTTTGTAAGCAATTAAAAAAAGTTTGCTCTATTATTATATTTTTAATAGAACCAAGGATTACTATATAACAAAAGTATTATTTATAGAGGGATGTTTTGTTTTTAAACAGTTACAGAGCCATGATTCCTGCCTGCCAGCTTTACATGAGCATTCTGGAAAGAGTGACTGAAATGTATCTGTGTGCCCATGCAATGATTATAAACACCGAGCTGCCGAACTGGCTCAGCACACAGGTTGACAAATCCAGTCTCGTGCTTCCAGCAATAGCCAGTATTTTAAAAAAAAGACTAAAAGATAGATAATAGAACTGGTCAGCTTTCCCACTGGTACACTCCAGAATAAAAAATTACTCCTACAGCCTGTCTAGTCATGAATGCATCGTATCTAATGCACGACTCAGTTTAGCTACAAGTTTTACAATATTATGCTTCGTCATCTGTGATGTGATTAGATTAACATGTACAGATGAAACAGGAATTTAAACTTTTCAAAATGGAACTTTTTTTTCAGTAGGCTCCCATGAGAATAAATGGAACAGAATTCATTAAATTATTTTTGCAAAAATTGTAGCATGTGAGAGGTTTCAGATTATTTGGAGTAGTAACTCCAACCTTCTAAAAGGTGTTCTTGCCCTACTAAGTATCTCTCAGCTCTTTAAATCTCTCCTAAACTTCACATTGTGACAGATTCCCTCAGTGACCTTTCCTTCCACTTGAAGCCTGTAAACTCTGCATCTATTTTGGACTGTACATCATATAAGAATTATCTGTGGTTTGTCTTGTCAAACATTGAAGGCACTTTCACCATTTCAATAAATTTTGCACATTAGTTTGAAATGACTGAGTTTTTATGCAGCATTTTATTGTTTCCAGGTTTCTCAAATTTCAAATACAATTTTCACTAGTTTGCTCCCATTTTCCTACTTTTATTTACAACAACTCACACTTAAAAAGACTTTGGAATAGTCTGCGGAGTTACTACCAATTTAAGCACAATTTATTTTTAACAGCATTATATGCGTATCTGTTTCATCCTTTCAGAGGCAGAAGCCAGTACTTCAGCATAAAAGCATTATTCTCTGTGTTCGCATTAGGTTGGGAGTTTATGTAAAACAATTGAGCAAAACAGTACAAATAAAGCTTTGTCATTCCTAAACATGAGGTCAAAAAAGCAGCTTTTCTCAGGACTGCTAATACTGGATCAAAGAATAGAGCCAGCAGCAGTGGCTAAACCACCTTCCTGTGCTTCTCTAGGCTCTTGGAGAGTAAGAGCTTCTGAGTTCATGCTCCTTATTGATCTCTGCTCCTTGGAAAGCTCTACAGATGATATCTGAAGTTTTAAAATTACTAAAAGCTTCTATAGAAGACGGTGACATAGTTAACGGGATCTGCCCACTGCCTCTTCCAGGGGCTAGCCAGTAATTCAGAAATGTATTGGCAGTATTAGGATAGGCTTTTCAGAAAGTATTTCTTCACCTAATTAAAAAAATAATTTGCAGAGTCCAAGAATGCTTGTCAATGCAGAAGAAAAACAGACCACAGTCCTGTGCTGAAAAACATTAACGAGAGGCTGAGCATTCCTCTCAGTAATTAGTGTGCCTCTGTTTAATGCTTTGTTATTTCAGCTGTTTTGAGGCCTGTCCATTGCTGTCGGGGAACACAGGAATTCCCCATCTTTCTCATCAGCAAAACCCTGGAAGCGACATTATACCCAGACTTTTACCTTTCCAGTCATGTCATTAGTGGGGCCCTTCTCCAAAGTTAAGATATAGAAGTTGGCCTTTGTGCTTTCATGTACATTTGGCAACATACAGAGTCTGGCTGGGATGGAGCTAACTTCCTTCTGAGCATCCCAGGTTTTGGGTTTGACTGGAAGAGTGTTGGTAACACAGCAGTTCTGGTGATGGCTGAGCAGTGCATGCACGATGTCAGGGCCTTCTCTTTTTCCTGCTCTGCCCCTCCGGTGGGCAGAAAGCTTGGAGAGAGCAAAACCTGCACACCTGGCACAGACTGGCCAGCAGGGATATTCTATGACATATAGTGTCTGGAATGAAAGCTGGGCGGGGGGGGGGATTGCTACTGGCCCAGCTGTAGGAGGTCATGAGTTATTACCTTCGCATTGCATATCTTGGCTCTTTTCTTCCTCTTTCCTTCACATATTAAACTGTCTTTCTCTTGACTCATGAATTTTCTCATTTTGGTCTTTCTATTCTCCCATCTTACTGGGGTGAAGGGTGAAGAGTGAGGAAAGGGCTATCTAGGGTCAAACCCCACAGTCAACTATTCCATTGCACTGGAAAATCATTCCAAGATTAGCATTTATTAATCCTTTTTGACAACAGTTCATGTTGGCATTTTAAATATTACATTATGTCACAGTTCAGTATAGTTACATAAATTAATTACAGATCAGAACACATACAGTTTTAACTCTTCAAAGTCCTTAATGTTCAGGTATTTCACAAAGTTAGAAGCCAGCTCAAACCTCCTCATCTATTGCACAGTCCAAGTTCAGTGGCTTTAAGTCACACTTTTCCTACCAAACATAACAAATAAAAACCCTATAAAGGGCTGCAAATGACACGTGAGTGCCCACTAATAAGAGTAACAAGACATTAGGAAGATGATCTTACAGACAGAGAGGTGCAAATGCTGCCAGGTAGAAAATGCTGTTCTTCAGAAGGGTGCAGACTCTCTGAAGTACTGTAAGAATATTACAACACATTGTACCACTAAGGCAACAGGTGCTGGATCTGTGGAAAACACAGAACGTTATGTTCAGGGAAGCTTTCAGGTGCAACGGACGTTCTCATCTCAGCTGCATCTGAATGCATCAGGCAAGGGCACTTGGTCAGTTCGGCACCAAGACATGCTCTGTGAACAAACAAAATCCGTTTCATGTGTTCTGGAGTTTTAACTTTCCAAACAGTCTGCCTTATTATGGTACTAAAAAACAAGTGCAAGCACTCCTGATTAGAGTCACGCAGCAAAGGCAAATGTTCAGCAGGTTCCTTAAGCAACTTGGCATGTTCCAATTTTGGGCTGAGTCCCTGCTATCCCAAAGTCAAATCACATTGCTCTTATGTAAGTCTGACACACACACACTGTGTTTCAGACTGGCTTCTCTTACTGCTTCATTTAGAATCCAAATTTGGCCAAGGCATTAGTAATCTGCAAGGGACTTCCAGTGAGAACAAGATCAGAAAATCTGGATTTTTCTATCTACTGCCATGCAGAAGAGCAGTATATTAAATCCATTCTTCTGAACTCTTCACATTCTTTGTAAACATACAGTAACTAATTTCAAATATTGTGCACATAAGAGGGAAAAAAATCTTTACGTCTATTTACACATAAACGATATTCTTTGTTAATAACAGCATTATCACATTTTGGGCACGTATTGTATTGACATTTACTGTGTCACTGCGATGCAAACAAGGCAGGTAAAATTGAAGTGGTTCAGCACCAGCAAGTCAGTACTGTACTTTCAGCAATGCACCTACTCATCACTAGGTATAAGTAACATATCATACAAATGCAGATGGGAACAAATGTTTGAAATGTTACATGCAATCCCAAAACAACGCATCTTGAAAACAAAAGCTTGATTCTGCAACAAATACTCCCTTTGGTATCATTCACATGCTGTTAGTTTTAACTAGTTGCCTTGGTTGCAATACAATCTGCTGCTACACTTTGCCTTTTAATAGGAAGAGTTCTCTGCCTGTGTGCATGTGTGTGTGTATTATGTATGTATATACACAAATACAAAATTATAACTAAAATACATCACGCTACTGCCAGGGAAGTATACAGACTGATGTATCCAAATGGAAGAATTAGGTTGGCAGCTACAAATTCTGTGTGTATTTCCTCATAAGGAACTAAAGCTTTTTTTATCCTAGGATATTATTGGCAACATCAAACTGTGCAACCTTAAATCGGAGCTCAAAGACCAAACGACACAAGCTTTCAGGTGGCAGCATTTTCAGTTTGCAGTCTCTCGATCAGCTGTTCAGCCTATGAAAGAGAGAAAGCAATGCATTAACTACACCATGGGCCTTCAGCTTACTGAAAATTCCATTTTAAAAACAGGAACACTAACAGAACATTTGCTTTTCACTTTTACAGACAAAGTGTACAGGAGAAGCAGAATACCACAATTCCTTTCAACAGCAGACTCACAGTTTCCACCAAACACTCATGAGGTGATCAGAAGAGGAAACATAACGTATGGAGGTCAGAGGAGGTTTGAGCAAATAAACAGCAGATCTATTAAAGCACTGTGACTTTACAGACCTCAGAAGACAGCAGTGATTGGAACAATCAAGTGGTGAGACCTGGGATTCTCTGTGAGGCACTCCAGAACACTGTGTTGTGACCTCTCATCACCCACCCAGCTGCACCACCAGCCACGAGCGTTGCTGAGGGATGGAGGGTGTTCACGTGTGGCTCGTGTCATGAGCTACTACCTCCTCCTTTGGTTACATCACTGCACCAACACATACTTTTGTCATCATTCACGGCTATTTATGTATCATGGGCAGAACTGGGACAGCTGTACTTCGTACATGTAACAGCACCAGCTCACAGAGCCCTCAGGAAGGCTCAGGGCAGGAGGAAGTCTGCCAACAAGCAGGCCAGATCAGGCACATGGAGGCTAACAGGAGCACTTCTGGAACAGATCCATTTACTGTCATACTTTGCTTTTTTTGCCAGTCCTACTGAATTCATCTTTTAATTTGAGCTAGTGCTTGAGGCTTTATTAAGATCTCCAAAGGAACTACATTAAAGGTGAAAAGCTCAAGTTTGGCATATTTTAAATATAGACAGTAAAAAAGCAATCAGCTACTTCAGGTTGGAGCAACACAACAGGACTTCAGTACTTACTGCAGTTTATTTACAAATAAAGCTACATAAAGCATGCAGCAACTGAAAATGACATTATCTGAATCCTGTTTTGCGTTCTTAAACAAGTACCACATTCAAGACACTATAATTGTAAAAAAAAAAAACAAAACCAAAACCACCACCAACCCAAGAACATTTTCCAACTTTACAACAGGGCAAAATACCTTTCAAAGAGCATTCATACTGGATAACCAGACTTAGTATGGATCTGCCTGAACTAATCCAAGATAATAAGCAGTAAAACTACACAGCTCTATGTATTTGAGGGACAAATATCTGTAAGATGCTCAATAACACAGCAGACACATCTGCTTTTTTTGAGCTAGGTGTGAGCTTCAGGAAGGTCCCACTGTGAAGAAGCCGTATTTCTTCTCTTTAAGAAAAAGTGTCTATATTCTTTAGATGAGACAGACCTTTTTCAGCAACTTTGATTTGGGGATGTGCAATGAGACCAGGATGCTGCAGCAACCTTGCAAGGACAGGTGCTTTGCTGTATCAAAGCAGTGAGAGAGAGGTCTAGATCTCGAGAGAGAGAGACTTTCAAAGTGCTTTGATCAGTGTCAGTTCAGACTCATTGCTAATCCTTACTGACATAAATCAGTACAAACAATGTTTTTGTAAAGCAGGCACTTGGTTTAGTCTAAAGATGACAAGATGAGAAAAACCACATGAAGTGATAAATGCAATCATTAGGTGGATATGTTTTCACCTACACTGGACATCAACCAGGGTATGTGCAAAACAGCCCATGAGAGCTGAATATATCCTTTTATATTAAAACCCAACTATTTAGGAAGTGTCCACAGATGCATATCACAGAGCCTGAGCTTCAGGCAAGATCCAGAACTACTGTACTGTTTGCTGTTAGTTATTAGCACTCCATTCCCCTTAATAAGCACGAACATTAAGGTTTTTACCTTTATTTTTTTCTCAAACAGTTAATGCAAAATATACATAATTGAGAATTAAAGTAACAACAAAAAAAATTGGTCAGAGAATTTTTGGACACAGTTAAAAGGTTGGAAAGACATGGCATTTTCAGCTAACAACTGAAAACCTACAGCAAAGGTCATCTGCATTACACGTACCGTGATAAACCAGTAGGAATTGATTCTGTAGTAGAGCCTGGAGAAGAATCCCAGCTGACTGGCTGGGGCCAGGACGTGAAGATGCAAGTGGGCTATCGAGCAGAACGGAGGCCAGTGAAAACCCATTCTTCAGAAAAGGAAAATACAAGATAGTGGTGATGTTAATTCAGGAAGAAGTGGAACATCGCAGGTTATTTAACAGGATCCACAGAACTAACAATTCATCGCATTTTTGTTGTACACAAAAGCAAGAACAAAAACATGCCCTTTCATTATAGCAAAAAAAAAGCTTTTCAGAACCCCATTAACCTCCTCCCTCACATCTCTGTATTTAAGACACATTTTTAAAATATGGAGTTAAAAGAAAAAGTATCTTAAATGTATACTATCTAGTTTTCAGCTAGAAAGCCAACTATCAATTTTAATCATGAAGGCCCAGCTCACTATTTCTCTACAGTGCTTAAATTTTGTTACAGTTTATTTCAGCTATCAAAGGCCTTAAACTAAAGTGTCCAGCACTAAAATCCAACGAATGCTGGTATGACTGAAAGACAGTGTAGTGCCCTGCTTCAGTAGGCCAAAGTTTACCTCTCTTCTGGCATCTAGGATTTAGAGCATATTTGCAGCACATGATCAAAGAGCAGCCTCTTAGGTTGAAGTGCCTTCCCTATTCCAAGATGTGTTCAAGAAAGAATCCCAGAGCTGAAACGCAATTTGTGCCAGAACTTTATCAGAAAAAAAAGTTTATATTCAATGCCAGCAGATTTTAATAGAGAATTCATGCAATAACCGAATGTAGACCTGATTTCTTCCATAAATCACAGTGCAGGTTCTGCCACCATCTCTAAAGTAACATTCTGAAAAGTAAAAAACACACTCAATAGAAAGATGGAAGGCTTCTATTACATACCTTACATCATTCAAGTCACTAAAATTATTCTTCTGGAGAACAGCTTTTCCAACTTCCATCATTCTCTTCACTATTAAAACACACATAAATTTCATTTAGAAAAGGCATTCTTCAGAATACTAAATTCAATAGATTAATCTACACTGAGATCACAGACATGGGTTTTTTGAAGTATGAACACTGTAACTGCTCCTAGTCAAACAAAAGACAATCAAGAGTGTGTGCAATGATTTACTTGAAAATTGCCACTGATACCAACTTCCACACCTACATTATTCTAAGAACTCTGGCCAAAGCCATGCTATCACCACACCCTTACTGAAAAAAAAGAACAAGTACTGATTGGTCACGATGATGATTTTACACTAATTCCAGTGTTGTATCTCTACACAGCTACAGGACTTTGATCTCAGGTCCTGTGAAGCCTGGAGTAAGCTTCAGAGACAATACATAAATTAAAATTAAAATAAAATTCTCAGTCTTACTTACTACCAGGAGAGTTTCATTGCTCTATCACTGAAAAATGCAGCAACCCTAATACAAAAACTTAAGGCAAAAGTCAAAGGAATTGTCTTGAGGCCAAACACATACAGAAGTTTTTGTCTGGAGAAAAACACCCTATGTTTAGAGAGAGAACTACAGTGATGCAAGATTTGCAAACTGCAATTATAACTCTTTTCCTGCACCATGTATATGTAGATTTCCCTAAGATGGAATCTCTTCATGGCTGCAGTTTCTTCTGTTACTCAACACACTTAGCTAGCCACATCTTGTGAAACAAATTCCAGGACAATGGCTTCTTAAGGGGAAAAAAAAGTAATAAGCCTATCAACAATAAATCATGGCTTCAACATTACAGAATTTTATTTTTTAAAAAATTTTTGAAGTTTCCTGGAACACCATTTCCCTTTTTCATCTGTCACTCCCTTTTTTCCTGACAAAGAAGGCAGCACTTACCTGAAAGTATACACTTTATAAAATTCTTCTGTAAGCTTTTAGAATTGCATATGTGTATCTAAGAAAATGCAATGAAGCAGCACATAAATGCTTTAAAAATAAAGTTGTACTTCCAACAAAGTGCAGAGGCATCTACACTCCATGCAAACAGACAAGATTTCATGCACTAGTGCAATGTTTTTCCAGAACTGCACAAAAAAATGTGCCATTCTAGGACACAGCACATAGAAGCTCCCAGAAAGGGTAAGTCCCTATCTACACTTACTCACATCAGCTATTCCCATTTTTACAAATGGCGTCCAAAGTTGTTATTTACTTGACAACACCCTATTTCAGGCTGTGAAAAATGTTTTTCCTTTAGGTTAAGGACACACTTGCAGCCTCACCTAGAGGTATGTGCTCTGTCTTCAGTGTTTTGCAATTTCCCATGTGCTTCACGGGCACCACCAGGTAGTGGTGGGGGGCACCAGGTTTTATATCTCTAAAGCAAACAAGGTCTTCATCCTAAAAAAGGATGCAAACATATTACAATGGATTAGGACGAGGACACTGAAAAAGAGTAGGTAACAATATCCGTATTCCCCATATCGATGCGATACCTAATACCATAGGGTGACGCAACTGGCAACAAAAGCTGAGGGTTTTGGAGGCAGCCTCCAGGCACGGTGCGCGTCCGCTGCTGACCTTCCGCAGTCAGGATTCCTCGGCGCCAGCTTTGAGGCTTCCGGCTGCTGTGCCAGAATTTACGGAAGGCACGGTGTTTTCCGTCCGAGCGATGTTTCCTTGCTATGTCCATGCAGGAGCTGAGAGCCCTCAGAGCCGCCGCGCCCCCGCCCAGCCTTAGCCGCGAGCCCTGCCCGTGAGGGGGCGGGGAAGGAGGGCGGGCGCCCCTCACCCACCTCGCAGGGGAGCAGCGCCGTGCCCGGCTCCTCCCGGCGGGCAATCCTGCAGAACACGCACTTCCCGTCGTAACCATCGCGGCCGCCATTCCCGGCTTCGCTCCCCTCAGCAGCGGCGGCAGCAGCACCCGCGGCCTCAGGCCCGGCCATGGCCCCGCTCCCACTGCCGGTCCCGTTCCCGGCCCCTGCCGCTGCCGGCGCCCCGCCCGCCGAGGGAGGAGCGCCCGGCCCCAGGAGGCACCGCTGGCACAGCCCGGCTCCTCCCGCCGGGTACAGGCGTAGCTGCCCCGCGGCTCTCCGGAAAGTTTTCACAGAAAAAAAAAAGAAAAAAAAGAGAGGAGTAAAACCAAGTGAATGCATTCTGAGTTCATTAAAAGTTGAATTGCCGCGGGGAAAAAAAAAAAAATAAATAAACGCGCGGTAAAGAGGGCAGACAGAAATATAGTGAGTGCTTATGACGCTGGATCTTTCTCGTTTTTCACCAGAAAGCTATGTCCAGCAATTCATCGATCAATACAAAGCAAAAAAACCTTCGGGAAACTTAGACATTTTGCCCCTATATTTCAAGTTACTTGGATTTTTCTACGTGCACAAATAATCTGAAATACCATTTCAGCACTGTTGCAGCTTGTTCACGGTCACTAATATCACTAATATAATTCCAGAAATTTTTCTAACAGAGTCTACATTTTTTCTTCTACACTCCCAGCAGCGAGGGCTAAAGTCCGATGTTAGTTCTAACTGCATAAACTGACAGCCCTGAAATTGTTGCCTGCTCATGACAGCTATGCTAATTCACAGTCAAAGTAAGATATTTCATAAAATCACAGAATGGTTTGGGTTGGAAGGGACTTTAAAGACCATCTAGTTCCGAGCCCTCTGCCATGGGCATGGACACCTTTCACTAGACCACGTTGCTCAAGGCTCCATCCAGCCTGGCCTTGAACACTTCCAGGGATGGGGCATTCACAATTCCTCTGGGCAACCTGTTCAGCGCCTCACCACCCTCATCCTATCAACTGCTTCTGAAGCTAACAGAGGGTATTGGTAACTGGTAGTTAGCCTTCAGTTTCTAAAAATGCTTTCTTAATAGTTTGTATTTAAAATCATTTGCACTGTTCATTAGACTAGAGCTGGAGAATCACTGACCCTGCAACTTAAGTGTATTCTTCATGCAGCTCAAAAGGCACAGAGTACTTGTCCCACAGATGACAGGCTACAGTGTTTAAAAAGGTAATGAGATGAAAAATTTAGACTGAGATTTTCAAAAATGCTTGTTTTTTTAAAGCAAGCTGTGCCTGTACAAACCAGGACATGGTTGGCTATTCTACCCAAGGCAGCTCACTTGCCAGATGTGCCAACCTGCAGAGTGTGAGGCAGTCCCTTTGCAATGACCTAACCTGCTCCTTTTCTCTGTTACAAACACGCAAATCAAATCTTGAGAGTTTACGAATGAGGATTATTCTAAAACTAACTAGATGTTCCTTTGCTCTAAAGCCAGCTTTGTGCAAAACATCCAACACAAAACCTGCACTTAAACCAGCACCACATAAAACATCTGCTATTACCTGGGTACTGACAAGCCTGATTTGTGTGTGCATTTGAACACTGTCCTGAATGAAAAATCTGTATCCAACTAGCACTGAAGGAACACATGCTTGATGTTGCAAGAACAAGCTCTTGTTCTCCCTGAGAGAAAAATTACTAATGACCATAATTTTCCAGTTACTTAAGGAAAGTTGTTACTGCCATTTCAGTCAAAGCAAGGCTCATGGATAGCACACTTGCTCAGTTTCAAAAGTAATTGTAGTTTGCTTTCTCTTAATGCCACTTCTGTATACAATGAAAACCAATAAAACCCAAGAACCAGGTACTTTCAAGACATCTTTGCTTTGCTTGGCTGGATATAAAAATAAATAAAAATAAAAATATATGTGAACACTTTGGAAATATGAAAAGGGTGTATACAAAAATGATGCACATGGACATTTGACTTCTGGTAAGAGGATGGTCAAAAAAGTTGAGGGGATACGTGTGATTCACTAAAGCTAAGAGTAGCAGCAAGAACTACCAGGTCAAGTGTTCAACTGTTTCCTGGCATTTCTTAGCCCTTTGTCACAGTCTGTGGCAGAGGGAATTCAAAACACAGCTCTCTTTTAGGACACACCATACTACACACACAGAACAACCAAACCCCAACAACAACCCCACCAAAATCTCCAACCTCCTTATCTGTGTTTGTAACATACAGTGTTGCTGAAATTCTCTTTTTATGAGGTGGCACAGGTACTTGTCAGCATAACCTGTAACTTAAGCTGTATCCTTTCATCTTTAAAATATTCTAAAGTTTGTGAATAAAAGAGAAAGTGTCTGTAACAAGTTTCTGAATGCATAAATTCCTTTATTGAAAATATTGTGATAGCACTGCATTACATATATTCAATATTCATAGTTTCAAGGGTCACAGAATTTTGATTGAACAACACTGTTTTGAATATAGACCACAGCGTTTAGATATGCTTTGACAAGGATAATATAATGGAGTAAGTTGTAGGTAGCAATAGTGAAATGTATGCAAAATGTTGAACTTGGTTTCATTTTCTTTGTTTCTTTGGGGATTTTTTTGTTGGGTGTTTGTTTGGTTGGGATTTTTAACTATTAGGTGGTCTTCTGCCACCATTTAAAAGAGCAAAGAGTGTTAGATATTCTGGGTATCTTCAAAGCATTATGCTGTTAGCAACTTCCAAAATATTTTAAAGCATTACTAGTAAGAACTTTATTTATGGCTGTAGTAGACCACAAAGAAAGGAAGTGTGAAAAGCTCATGTGCAGCGTGTTACAGGCTTACTGTATATAGCATTGTTTCTTTAGACTGTGAAACTTCTGTGCAGGATTAAGATTTAGAAATGCTTTTAAAAGAAAAGCAATAGGCTTTTTTAAAAATTATTATTTAATCTATTCAAAAAGGAAAGAGCAGTAACTAAATTGAGTTGTATTACTCAGTTAATAATATTCCAACATTAGATTGTACTGGTTTAATGCACACTACTGTCTCTAAAACCTGCCTTTCTCAGGACAATGAAACATTCAAGTCCAAGGGCAGGACAGCATCCTAATATTGGTTAGGCCTGGATTGTGTAAACAAAACCACAGCTTAATGGCAAAGCAGAATTCCTTAGCAAACAGTGAAGATTGCCAGTCTTCTCTCACACTCTCCCCATTTACCAAAATTTTCATTTTGTAACATAGTGTCTTTTCAGCTTTGGTGGGGGAGTATCTGATAATTTCATTAAAAATCATTTGGTGGTGATACAGAAAAACAGTTCTCTCTTACAAATGTCCTTTGTAAACAGACAAATAATACTCGGGCAGGTGCTCAGATCATGCTATCCCAATTCTGTGGACTGCAACAGAACTGATAAAGTCTACACAAGGGGGCAGTTGCCCAGTGTCTCCATACACTGCCAAAATAGTAATCTGCTAACAGGATTGTGACAGCAGAGTTAAGAAGAAGCACTATCCACCTTCTCCCTCATTTCAGGAAAAGAAAATGAAACAGAATTATGCACTCAGGTGTTTCTGCCAGGAAAAGAAACCCTCTAATTAGGGTATAATGAAAACCAAATCTCATTTACATAATAAAAATATAAAAATTAACTTCAGAAATCAAATAAATTGATTCAGAATAAATGCCAATGCATAAGAAACCTACCTCAACAGTAATTATTTATCAAAATGAGATTTGAAACATTAAACAAAAAAACTCATAGTTAATACATTTACAAAAAAATATATTATACAATAACAATAAATAAAATAATTTTTAAAACATGTTCCCTTAAGTGCTGTGTACACCTATTTCTGATTCTTTTCCATGGCAAACAGTATGCTGTAGATTTTGGTAAAGTAACCTTTTATTTTTGGTCAGCATTTGCATGTTGAACATAAATACACATGGAATGTACTAGACAGTTATAGTTCTTCCACAGGAGCTTTTTCACAGTTACATAAAAAGTTTTCAACTTATACATCATGAATGTTTTCATAAGCATTGTATCTTCAACGGAAGAGTGCTGAAGAGGAAGTAAAAAACACTTCAGAGTGATCTCTTACTGTTCTTACTGCCTCTCAAAACCAATTCTTTTCTTCTTGGGTTGGTTGTTTGGGTTTTTTGCGTAGTCATGCTCTGGTACAAACTTGAGGAAAAAGCGTGTAACGTTGTGAGGCAGCCTGCACCTTCTATATAGCTTTTAAGTGCCTAATGGATCCAGTCCTTAAGGCAGTCAGTGTTTCACTCAAATGTCCATACTTCTACATCTTGTATTATGAAATCTTCTTTCTTAGTTAAGATGTCATTATTGAAGGTGCTGCAGGAGTTGCTTCGCCCATGATACAAATCTGCATCTAACCATAAACCAAACCGGCCACTAGAAAGGAAATACACAACAAATTTGGTGTTATATGGAACAGTAAAAACACTGAAAGCTGTATAAACAGTCAAAGAAGCAATCTGGAAGAATCCAGGTGACTCTGAGGATCTCTTAGGCCAAATGTGAAGAGCTCAGTCCTGGCAAAGCACTCGTCAAGAAGCTCATGGAGCAGTCCCCTTGCTTTTGTTTGCACCAGTGAGCGGAGCAGCGCATAGGACCCTGCGAGTGCCCGCAGCCCCTGCGCCACCCAGCTGCTCAAACTGCCAGCTGTGGCTACACCAGGGCACAGACCTTGGGGTCCCTTCCCTGGCTGTCTGGATGTGGACAGAGCACCTGCTGCTTAGAAGGAGGAGGGGGGAAGTTTATCCACTCCCGATGCAAACCATGCCCAGCTGTCCCATGGTGCAACCTCCAAGTAAGCTTTAGTTGGTTGTACAGCCTTAGCCCTTGATTTCGTACCTACTGACCTTTGAAACTCATGACCTGATTATGCCCTCTCTGTATCCTTGCTCTGTGCATTAGCAGAAAAACAACTTAGTAAGGACCATGTGATAAACCCTAGAAACTGATGGCAGAATTGCCATTAGGGATTATCTTCCAGTGACAAACCTCTTCCTCTTCAGCAGTGAGTGATGTATCTACCCAAAACATCTGGTTTTTTCCTGGCCAAAAAAAAAAAATCAACCAACAAAACAACTCTGCAACAAACCCTACTTGCCTAACATCCGTCACTCTAAGCAAACAAAACTGCTCTCAGTCTGTAACAGAAATCAGATTGCTAAAGTATCTTCTTTAAACAGCTTACTAGAAGTAAGTTCAGCCGTTTTACTGGCAAGTTTTTCTTGCACCTACCATTGTCCCTATGTCCATTTAAAGTAAAAAAAACCCCAAACTTGGCTATATGATTTGAAAACCAAACACTCACTCACCCTCCACCTCCAAGCTCCAGAGAGGTAGTGTCTCCATTGATGAAGTAGGTGTTCTCTCCACTCCATTTGAATACCTGAGGAGGGGAAAAAAAACCAAATGTATTTGGACTGCGAGGGTTCTTGTACTCTCAAACTACTGGGCACCTAACTCTTAGCAGCTAAGAGGTATGGTCATCTTTTATCTTTTTCTTGAAAGGGGAAAAGATAAGGTAGAAAGTAAAGAATGAAAGCATATTTAAAACTATGAACAAGGCATCCTAATCTTTATTTTAAATTCTGCTTCCCTCTCTAAATCAAGTGGTAACCTGTTAAAAAGGAACAATGTGTTCAATATGGAAAAAGTACATAAGCCATAAGCATTAAGGGGTATTTCAGTAGCACTCTTATCTCTGTTTTGTTGTCACTGTGATCCTAAGAATGCATGAAATTATATCCTATTCTTGATATCATTGCCTTCCAAGGTGAATCTTTGACAGTCCACTCCTTAACTGCTTCCTGCTTCCCCCTTCAATCCGCTTAAAACCCTCTCCTCACCCTTACAGACTGTCCACTCTTCAGATAATTACAGACACTTTAGCTTAAAGTATTGCATTGAAGCAATGAATGATTAACTGCATTCATCAACATCTGGCCCATCTCCTACACTCAAACATGCTGTCTTTATAAAAATCTCGTAAATGTTTTCGAAGTGGAACCCAAAAATCTTATTTGAGGAAATGAACACTTACTTACCTTGAAATGTGGACTGAATGTGTAGAGGAATGTTTCACCAGTGCCATAGTAATGGTCACTAAACCTGAAGGGATGTGTAGCATATGCTCCAAATATCTGTCAGAATAAAATCATTACACTACTTTTGTGGACAGTGCAAAATTCAAGAGAAAAACCCCCAAACATTTCAAAATACTTTCTAAAAACAACTGAGCTGATTTTCATATTAAAAGAACCAACTAGTGAAGTGTATCAGATGTGCAAGTATTCCTCCACATCTTCTGTATTCTGCAAGTTAAAAGCCAGAGGACAATAATGGCAGCAGGATTGCTGACTCTAGGAGCTACTGAAGAATGAGACCTCCAGGGAGGCATGGCTTGGGACAGCTTCTTAACTGAGATACCTAAGATACTTCCAAAAGCACTACTGCACTCATTGCAATTCTAAAGCTTTTATTACTGCTGAAGTACTTTCCTGTGGTAACTCTAGTTTAGGCGGTAGAAAATACAAAAGAATACAGCAATGTCTTATTGTGGTATGCCATCACTTCATAGTATGACTAGCATTTCATAATCACTTTTCATAATGCTGCCCTTTCAGTTCAGCTCCCGCAGAAGTGCTCCTTACCTGGTTGTCCATATCCTTGATGACAAGGAGAACGGGACTGTCGAGAGAAGCCGATTTGCGGTACAGAGTCTTCAGGCTGGTGCCGTGCTCCAGCGTGCTGTATGCCAGGCGCCATGGGTAGCCCTGCACCCGCGCGGGCAAGCGCCGGGCAAGCTGGGCGGTGAGCAAGGAATGAGGGAAATGGTTACACAAGCAACACAGGCAGTGCCCCAGCCTATTCTCTTTCTCGCACTCAACAGAGACAGCACATCTGCTGTCTGCTGAAGGAAACCTGAGAGTTTTTCCAGCCATACCTGCTCTATGTGCATGTTCTCCAGGAGAGCGCTGTGATGCTTTAAGATAGGCAAAGTATCATCATCATCCTCTTCTTCATAGTAACTGCAAACGCTCTTTCGTCGTTTAGCTTCTTCTACAGTAATGATCTGTGGCAAGAGAACAAGTGTCCAAGCTAAAGCATAGCTCTTACACCATCAATCCTCTGTTGAAGCCAATTAATTTAAAACTTACTCCTCAGCTGTCACACTGTATGGAGCAAAACCACCATATGGGATGGTTTCATCAAGCACAGGTACCCTTAAGCAAATGGGGAAAATCTTAACTGTCAAGGTTTCTTTGTGACTGGGGGACAGTCAAGGTCTTTATAAAATACATTCTTAGTTGAAAATTATCAAACAGCTCTTTGGAAGCTTCTGTTTATTCCTTTGTTTAAGACTTTATAATATTGTAATATTTTAAAACATGAGTCCATATAAATATTTCTAATACCAGGTTTGAATTCACATACTTACAAATCAAAGCACAGACTTCTTTCCAGTAAATACAGATAAGCCTCACTAACTTTTCACATAAAGCTGGAAATAAAATGAGCATGCGAGACCATACATCTGATACCTGTCTATAAAAGGACTCAACAACCTACAAGGTGCTCAGAGAGACAGGGGACAAACTCTGAACTCCGCATGGCATGAGTAGCAAACAGGAGCCCAAATGTGGCACGAGGCAGGAGCTCCCAGGCTGGCAGCTCCCATGGTGCCCAGAGCTCCCTGCAGAGAGGAGGACATGACCTCACCCATCAGCGGAGGCAGTCTAGGTGTCCTGGCTCCGGACAAGCTGGACACCTTGACACCTGGACACAGGCTGCTGGGGTGCTCAGCCTCCTAGCTGGCACAGGGCATCATCTGGCACAGCCGGAAAGCTGCCAACCCTTCAGTGCCACTCAGGGCACTTGGTGAGTGCCAGGAGCCTCAGCTCTGCCCAACAGTGGGAGGTGAGATGAGGCTCGCTGTGCCCGGCAGTGGGGCTTTGGCTGGGGCTCGGTGCCACCATGGCACATAGGAAGCAACAGCAAAAGCTCCGAAATGGAGCTGATGAGAAAGAAAAGGGGGAAGCAACGAGGCCTAGCTACAAAACAAACAGGAAACCATAAACCGTCTTTTCCTTCCATAAGTGTATCACCACAGTGGTCTTGTCTTGGAGCAGGAATCTCAAGATGCAGCTTCAGAGCCCACTGTGCTCTGCCATGCACCTCACTGCCAATGAGGCTTCCAAATGGCTTTCATGTTACACAGAGATCAAGTTTTGCATAATTCCTCCACGCCTTCAGGATCACTGCTTGAACTTGCAGAAGCTGTCAACAGTCGAGACAACTGGGAAGAGATGCCTGGAGGTCCTACACACACCTGCCCCTCAGGTGAGAAAGCAAATGCGCTGGACTGACTCCAGGTGTGGATTTAACCACACAACAAAGCACAGAAGTTTTTCATGATGACCAGGACCAGTGAGGAGTTCACACAGCCCTAGTACCATCAGTGACACCTGGCATCCCCAGTGGAATGAGAGCTACACATCTGCTGCACGCATTCATGTCCAGCGCACGCTCTGCTGCAGATGCTTGGAGTTGAAAGGCACCTGGGCACTGGCACTCCAATGCAGGGTCAGGTAAAGAGAGGAACGCAGGATCACAAGGCAAAATCCAGCCTGCAGAACTAACACTGCTATGTGTCCCTGCACACCTGAGCAGTTACAGGTATTCCTGCCCAGGATACTGCAAGAGCTCTACAGCTTCTTCCTGTCCCTTCAGCCTCTCCTTCTGAGACAGCAGATAATCCTGTGCTGGAAAATTTTTCATATGGTAAATTTCAGGAAAGGTTTACACTGCAAAATTAGCATAATTACAAAACAAAAAAAAGCCCACAACAAACCGTTCAAAGAAAACAATCTTTCTACTTTTATCATTGTTCTTTTTTCACCTTCTGAGTGGTTTGCCTTCCCTCCGCATCTCCCACACTGTTATTGCATATATTTTTTTCAATTAACAACTTTTTCACCTTACATTAAAAGTACCCAACTCCCCTTTTGAAGACTTTCTTTTAGGAATAGTCTCCCTTCCAGGAGTGGGGGAAAAGTATCAACCAACAGCAAATCAACCAACAAGAGGTATCTGTAGCAAAATACAACCAAACTCACACAGGCAAAACCTATTAACACTGTTGTAAATCGTAAATTGACTCCAGAGACAGACAGGCCCCCCGTCTTCTCTGCATACACTCCTATTCAGTCTCTGTACTGCCTATGTGAATGAAGTTGAGTCAACAACTTTAGAAGGAGGCATCTGCAAGATCAGGTATTTACAGACCACACAAAAGCAGAAACGGATGAAAAGAACTGACCACTACAGAAACCGTATCTACAAAATCTTTCAAAGATTTTATAAGACTGAGGAAGGAAGATACCTGAGGTAGAAATGCCCCCCACCTGAGTACGGAGCACATTTATTGCTAGGACAGAAGTGCTGTCATCAGATCCACACAGTTCAAACGGGAAACAATTCAACATACCTCCACAAAAGGTTCCCCCTGGTCTGGTCTGGCACAGTAAAGAATTTGAATATTCAAAGGCATTTGTCTCTGTTTCATCATCTAGCAGTTTATTCTGCAGTACCCACTACTCTACCCCTGCTCTAGTGGCAGAGTTCTCAGCCGCAAGTGTGAGAGACGGCTACCGGCCACGGCATGCTGTGATAAAACTGCTTATATGCTTCTCTACAATTAGTTTCTGTTTCCCCGCAAGGGAGAGTGAAACTTTCACAGTCATCATGCCCAAATTTGGACCTTATTCAATAGCGATTTCCTGGCAGACCTACTTTAAATTGGTAAAGCTGGGATATATTACAAATAAAAGAGACACACCTTTAAAGCAGTTTCCAGCTAATTCTTCCTTCCAATAAATATCTAAATAAAACAATGAGAGACAAGCTCCCAGTGTGGCCAGATCTCTCCTACATCTGTTCTTTGGATCACTGACTCTCCTTCATTTTGGTTTTATGAAAATGGCATGCAAATAACTGAACAGTAAAGTCTAGTGCAATGTATGACTGCCCTCAGCTCTAAGCAAAACAAGGAAGGTTTTTTTTTTTCCGTCTTTCAGTTTACAAAGCACCAACATTGAGAAACTACGAAACTGTAAAAATATTAGCTTTTTGGGAATAGAATTTGCTGCATTTCAAATGACAAGTCCCACTTCCAAGCTCCATTTTTCAACAGAACATACTCTGAAGATAAAAATGCTCAA
>VZTE01000892.1:1542333-1569502 GCA_013397775.1 Eulacestoma nigropectus | reverse complement strand
AAAAAAAAAAAAAAGAGGGTGGTAGAATTTAAAGAAAATAACTTTATGTTTAAGACAATTAATCAGATAACTTTTTAAATCACCATCAACATACTTCCCACTTTGGGATTTGTCTTTTCCATTTATCCCATATCCTTAGCACAGAAAGTGTTTGAGCATACAGAAATATGATTTTTTAAATGTGTGCAAGCTTATTTCCCTTAGAAACTAGGCTTTGTATGCAGAAGAAAGAGATAACAAGCACAGGCATGCCAAGTGGTTAAAACAGATTGCAAAAGACCATACATAAAAAAACCAAAGTCCAATGATAAAACTTATCCCACTTACACCCAATATTCAAACAGTACTGCTGTGTGCACCAGAGAAGCAAGGGTCTGGCACATCACCACACACCAATCCCTTTCAACCAGCACACAGGAGTCTGCGCTGATGTTTACTTGCATATATACATTTTGAAGATTTTATTTATAGCACATAAATACATTAGGAAATACATCAGGAATTTAGCAATGATGATGACATATGCCTGTGTAGCTTTGCAAAAGACTAATATCACATGGTCAAAATATTTACACATATAAATGCACACCAGAGAGCTCCCAGTTGTTTACCTGCTCCTTCTACTGAGAGAAGAAAGGAAGACTGAAGGAATTTGAGTACATTTGTGAGACAGATACAAGCCTTAAGGAGACCTCTATATGAAGCAGCAACTGTTATAAAGAAACACCATGAAAATCCTCAAAAGAACAACTGCTGAGATTCTTAGCAGATGATGCGTACTTGATATGCACATGCTTCATGTAAAGGCAGATAGCACTCACCTCCCAGCTTTTAGTAGTGGGCTCACTAAAGAAGTTGTCTATCATGTCAAGCTCCTCCTTTTCTACCACAACAAAACCTTGCTCTTTGGCATCTTTCCCATATATTTCTGGTGACCACTGAACAAAAAATGTGTACAAGTGATCCACCCTGTGAAGAGAAGAAGAGGAGACAACCATTGTTCAGTGGTCCATGAACAAAACACTTGTCATGTAACACAGAGGTTTTGCCCAATGACAAAGCAGGGACAACCACACAAACAGGATACCTGTGTACCTCCACCCTCACCACACAAGGCAACAGCTCCCTCCAGCTGGCAGCCTGAACCACTTCAAGGTTTCTCTGCTTTCGCTCCCCACAATGTATTTTTCTCCTCCCTTTGCTATATGTGCAAGGCCAAAGCGTCATGGTAAAGTAATGTGGCTTGTCCAGTCCCGCACAATTCATTTAAGCAGTCAAATTGATTGATCTTACTCACATACTCACAAAAGTTAACTCCATAAAACATTCACTTTATCCATTTAGTTTGACCTCCAGCATAAAACAAGCCGTGAGATCACCAGTGATGTCTACACTACAGTTCTAGCTGCCCTTTAAAAGTTATAGAGGCTAACCACAAAACAATCTTCATTCTCTTAGCATTATGAAAATCAGCTGTTACTGACAGCTTTGCTAATGATATAGTACCAGCAGCAAATGCTCTTTCATAAATGTAGTCAGCTCTCAGCCACTGTCTTTAAAGAGATGTTCCTTGACAACATCCATAACAAACCATGAAACAATTTCTGAAGAAGGAATTCATGTAATAAGTTAAAATGAACACATGCAATTTCAGACAGGAATACAACAGTGGATCCACTATACAAGAAGTTGAATTGCCAACAAAAAAATCATACCCACAGTAAAGAGGGCAGATAGAAAGATAATAAGTGCTTATGACACTGGATCTTTCTCCAGCTTTTCACCAGAAAGTTATGTCCAGCAATGCCTTGATCAATAGAAAAGAGAAAAAACCTTAGAAAAATTTAGACATTTCCCCCCCCGTATTTCAAGTTACTTGGATTTATATGTATGCACAAATAATCTTAAAATACCATTTCAGGACTGTTTCAATCTGTTAGGGTCACTAGTATAATTCCAGACTTTTTCAAATGAGTCTACAAAAAGAATAAAGGATTTACTTTGCTTCATCATGGAAATAATGAAAAAGGAATAAATTAGCATTGCTCATAGAGGCTTCAGGAAGAGCAGTCTGATCATCTCTTTGCTAACTAATTTGCGCTTTAACTGAAAGAGACAATTTTTTTGAGTACTGTGTATTTTACGTACAGTAGTCCTACTCTGGAAAGCTAACTACTTAATTCCTACAAATCCCTAAGAAAGGACAATAAAATAGTGGTTGCTGCTGTCTGGCTAAGATCACTTTGAAAGCACATTTATGCAGGTGGATGAAGGAGAGCAGCACACTTTTATCTCAGAATCACAGAATGTATTTGTGTTTTAAGCCACCTCTGGAGATCATCTAGGCCAGCTCCTGCTTATAGCAGAGCTAAGTTCCAAGGTAGAGGAGGTTGCACATTCTTGTCCATTTGCAGTTGGAAAATCTCCAGCAGTGATTCTACAAGTTCTCCATGCATAGCCGGTCTCCTGGGTTTTTTTTCTCTTTTATCTAATCACAATTTCCTCCGAAGCATGCAGCACATGATCTGAGAAGGGTCTGGTGCCATCCTACGTTTTCTTTTTCTTGTCCCCTCCTCTCCATTTTTTAGCCAAGTGTCTAAAAGGAAGAGGGGAATAATGACCACCCAGGTTATCTGGCTGTTCTTCCTTACTTGAGCCAGCAAGAAGTGAAGCCTTCGTTACCGCAAGGACACACCACTGACATGCTGAGTTTGCTCTCAACTTCCCCAGCTCCTTTTCTGCAGAGCGACTCCCCAGGCCACCTGTCCCCACCCTACTGCTGCAGGGACTGCTCCATCCCAGGTGCACAACTTTTGCATTTGCCTTTTCTGAACTGTCAGCCCATTGTGTTAAGGCCCCTCTGAACAGTAGCCCTGCCCTCCAATTATGAACACTCCCCAAATTTTGTGTCATTCCCCAAAATGACAAACGTGCATTCTGTCTCAATGTCCATGTCATCAATGAAAGCATTAAACAGTATCAGTCCCCAAGAATACCACTTGTACCTCGCTGCTACTCAGACTAACTACCAACCCTTTGAGCCCAATGGTCTGGTCAGTTTTACAACCACCTGTAGTCTACCTGTCCAGGTCACATCTTGCCAGTTTGGCTACAGGGATACTATGGAAGATTGTGTTGAAAGCCTTAGTAACATGATGATAAAACAACAATCCTTTGCTCTCTCCTTGCTCAAGGAGCTAGCAATCTCAAACAGAAAAGTTATTTGGTCAGTAGAAAAGCAATTTGCCCTTGGTAAATATACGACAGCTGATCCTGATGACTTCTTTCCCTCTATGTGCTTGGAATGGTGTCTAAAAGGACTTTCTTCCCAGGGACTGAGGTGAAACTGACTGCCCTGTGCTCCTACAGGTCTTCCTGGATTTTTCTGACAATGGTTGCAGCATTTGTCTTTCCAATTATTAAGGAACACTGCCAATGAACATAACCTTTCAAAAGATGATAGAAAGCAGCTTTCTAATAACATCAACCAGCTTCCTTAATATACTCAGAACACTTCCTGTCAGGCTCCATGGACTTGTATATGCTCCATTTATTTAAGTAATACATAACTAAGTTTTTCCTCTGCAATGGACAGTTGATAAATAAATCCAGACACTCCAGATTTAAGAAGCAGCAGCATAAAATAGAAATAGGTGATTATAAAGGTGATGTCATTCTGAAAAGGGATGCTCTGCTAATGAAATTCATTATGCTACAGTGGTATTTCCAAGCTCACAACGGAAAACATTTGAGCAGATTTTTAAATTGAAAAACCACTTCATGAGGAACTTTCTTACAGCCAACTTGACAGCTGCGAGGAAATTTATCCTAGAACTCAATAGCTGTTTTGGTGATCACATGCTTATGAGTGTATCATGCAGTAACAGAGAAACATCAATAAAACAAAGTACTTGGAAAGAGACAACTATAGAAACCTGAAGTTATTAACTCCAGAAAGAAAATATTCAAAAGGCTCTAAGTCCAACCATTGCTCCTGGCCCAGAGAAAAAAAATAACCCAGAGGAGTCCTATGACTTTGTTATAAATGAGCCTGACTAAATGATGATTCTTCACAAATCTTATGTGGGCTGAGGTATTGTAAGCCCTCACATGCTTTTATGAGCTCATATAGACTTCTATGACCCCTCATTATAAGACATTAAGCTATAGATACAAACAGGTTTTCATAGATTTCCTCTATACAGTTTGATATCTTATTTACAGGAGTCTAAGAGTACTCTCCTTGTAGAAGGCTAATTCAAAAGGATTCTAAATCTAAGTTTTATGCTACCCATTCCATTAACAGGTGCACGGAAAAATGATCCTTCAGCAACAGGATCCTCTTAATCATTTTCCCTTTACGCAAAGCCCTGTGTAAGTGCATGAAAGCATCATCTAGGTATTGACTCCAGATAGTTGTGCTGCAAGTTCTTCCAGGTCTCAGCTTCAACTGTGTTAACTACAGGGTGTTACACACTAATAGGAGTCACAATCCAGCAATATCTTGCTCTAGAAAAGGAAATCCCACAGAAACAGTAACAAAAACCCAACTCCCCAAACCAAACCAAAGAAGTCGATGGGGCAAGATGCTAAAACTGAAAAAGAGAAGCAAAGCTCAACTCCTCTTACTTTTCCTCCTTGAAAATCTGTCTGCTTTCAAGAAAGAAACTTGCAAAAAGTAGATGCCCTCTCAGCAGCATGATCGCAGTGCAGTGTCTTTTACATCAACTTCAGTGCAAATTATGCATTCATAAACCAAACCTGTTGGCAAAATTTACACTATGGACAATTAAAGAGATTTATTTCTTGACTGAGGAACTAGTCAATGCTATTATTTACAAACAAAGAAATTCTGCATTACTATCTCTGTCTCAGCATTTTCCTCTGCAAGGTTCTGAGGAAATGTGTGACCTAATTACTGAACTACTACTACTCAAAATCCACTCGGGTGGGAAATCTACATACCATTTAAACATAAATCCACGTAGTAAGAGCACACACAGACTTACCCTCTAATACTGTAAGCTATACCCATTGCAAAACTTCCCAGCAAGAGTCAATCTCTCTATTCGTGTCCAAAAGCATGGGTGCCCCTCTGCTCAGCTGAACCTGGCAAGAAGCTGCCCTAGACTGAATGATCTGTATATAAGGCAACTCAAGATGCCCAGCACCCCCTCTGTGTGCTGAGGTGAGCACTGCTGTGACCAAGGAGGCAGCACAAAGCAGTGCTGCAGTCACTGATTAACTCAGCCACACTGTGCTGGTCTCGGGGCGACGTGCACCAGGACACATGCGGCACCTGGGAAGCCACGCATGAAGAGAGAACACCTACAGCAGGCACAAAAGGCAAATGAGACTAAGGAGTTAGTGACAGCCTTTATAAAGAATATCAACCTCAAATTTCTTCTTTCTGTATTAATAGTTTCCAGTGATGCCTTGACAGGCTACCTAGAAACAGAGACTAGACAGGAGTAAGGAAATAAAGGTGGATATTTATTTGAAAGGCCTTCAAAGGTACACCCTGGGGAGCCAAAGGCTACATCAAAGATGGACCCCAAGCTGGACCCCAAGATGGACGACGAGTCACGAGTTCTTCACACTTTTATAGGTTTGGTTCATCTGCATATCAGCATAAATTCACCAATTAAAAATTTAGCTAATGATGTAATTTCTTTGATTTCTCCACCTCTCTAGAGGCCCTAGTTTACACCTTTTGGGCCTAGGACAGCCTAAGTGTCCTTGAACAACAAGCTCAGAGAGGCTTTGTTATGTCTATCTGGCATAAGAGAGCAGCAACTAACAGGCTACAAGAAACTTCAGAGTTACACACTAGGCAGTACAGGATTTAAAAATATAAAAGCTAGAACCTAAGGCATCACCAGAGGCTTCCAATTAAAAAAAATCAATTTAAAAGTACTGGGCCTGGAAAGCAGCAGCACCCTGCACATGGAAGAGCAGCTCTGCTGGGAGTTGTGGGTTATGGGGCCCAGGCTGAAAATGAAGCCATTTTCACAACTGATGACAGAAGCTGTTTTAACAGCAAACACAGTGACCATGGAAAAAAATGTAATTAAAACCAAATCAGAGGAAGATTTAACTTACACTAAATACAGGCATGCAGACTAATTTTTTCACAATCTCTCTCCAGGTTTGGACTGTTTGTTTGATTTTGGTTTTTTTTTTTTAATTACTACAAAGCATTAAGATGCTGTACAAGTTACTGTGACTGGACTGGACAAAGTGTTTTATTTATGCCGCTTTGTGTCCAACAAGATGAGAGTGACATTCTTGGTATTTTCACACATGAATACAAGTTGCATTCCAAATAGTTTTAAATTTAGTAAATTATCTCACATTTTGTCTAAAATACATTGCAAAGCTATCCCAACCAACCTACTATGCATGGCATTCTCAAGATGCAACACTTATGCTTATATTCTACACAATACTGATGCAAGAATATTCCCAGCAGGTAGGAAGTGTTGTGTTTTGCTTTGGGAAAGCATCCAAGAGCTTGGAGAAAACTGTCTTGTTCAAGAGGCAAAGACATGTCTTGCATTGATACAAAGGAATGGGTCTCACATTTAATTTCTGCTTCAAGTTCTACTTGATCTTTCATGCAAATCTGTGGTGTTACAACAGGCATGAATAGCACCAAAAAGACCCAGTCTTGCAACCAATCATTCACCACTACTTTTGATCAAGATCCAAACAGCAGCCCTGACATCAAAGATCTGGTCTGTCAGCCAGCATGGCCAGGTGCTGCTGCAGCAGCTCACTGCAGAAGTTAGTTTTTTCTTATTATAAAAACTGAAGTACAAACTAGTTGTCAACATTTCAGTTTACATATGGATTAGGTCTGCTCACCATTCAGAAAGTTTCTGCTCATAAAAGAACAAATAGAAAAGCTGTTTCCAAGTCTGTGGTAAGAAGCTTGATAGATTTACCTGTTGCACAGAGCAATGATTAGAGACAACATCGGTCAGCCCAGCAGCTTTATTCACTGTTAGCTGCACTATCCCCAAAGCACTAACTGACCTTGTGTTGTGTTACAGCATTGCTTCAACTCCTTGAAGTATTTACTCACACTTCACCCTCGATTTTCTGAACCCACTCTTTTGCAACCCCTGAGGAGCCAAGGATTGAGAACCACAGATAGCAAGCAAACCAAAGTTATCCAGCTGCTCTCCCAATGGCCACATTCCAGCTGGATTAAACCTCTCCCTCTCCTCCAGGAAGAGTTCTAGGACAGCAACTTCCACACTACTATAGACAAGCAAAACACTCTTTTTTAAACCACAAAAAATATAAACACTTAGATCAACACACATGCTACATATTTGAAATTAAAATTACGAAATAAAAATTATTTTTAAAAAACTGACTGCATCTGAAAGAGACACCTCTGAGATGGATCACAAGTCCAGACTCCTCCTTCTTGGTATCTAATTTACCAGACTCACTGATTTTGGTTCATCAACAGACCACAGAATTGCTCTAGCTGCCTTCTGTCAAAAAAAGAATCACATATTTGATTCTTCACAGCCAGTGAAAATTCTTAGGTGATTTATGTGGAAAATCACAGACCTCCACTTTTCTAATTTGTTGTTTGCTTTTTTTCTAGAGTACTATTTATGCATTAACACACACCTACAGGAAAACATTTATGTTCCTCAATTTTACTGCAAAGAGACTATTTTTTAATGGGACAAAAGACAGAAATACTCACACCTGTTTAGTTAGGAGTGTCTCCCTTTTCCCACATGATGCCCTTTGCTCATGTGAAATAGCTATTTTTTTAGCACTGACACCTTAGTGCATTCCATGCCCCTCCAGCCACCGCTCCCTTTTTCCCCTTTCCCTCACTTCCTAGACTACAGCTGAAACTCTGATTACCTCCCAGTTCTTTTATCGTATGTTAGCTGCATATATATCACTCTTTCCATCTTCAAGTGGCACCTGAGCCCTTTTTCCTTCCCACTGAGAGCCATATTAGACCAGCAACAAACATTGTTTTATGTCGCTGGCATGCAATGAAATGAGGGCACCCCTCAGCATCCCTGCTGCACTTCACACCTTGGACCACGTAGGGAATGTCAGATTCAACTCTAGAAAGCATTACACATTTTAAAAGTAACAGACAGATATTTTTGTGCTAACAGGAGTGCAGCTTACCTCTCCCGAGGAACAGCAAACCAGTACTCCGGTTGCTTTATCTTTTTACTGTATTGTTGAGACATGGTCGTGCTCTGAGACACAAAGGACTTTCTCATGGGCTTGCCTACTTTAATGCAGAGAAACATTGGAGGAGTCTTGCTCTTCTCCTCTTTTGAAGGAAGCATATCTGAACAAGACACAAGAGAAATGGTCTGCTTACAGGAAAGTACAAATACTGCAGCTGATAAAACACTGTGACAAAGATTAACAATCTTGTGCAAAGGAATACTCAGAGGCACCATACACAGAATTACACTTGACTTCAACAGCACAACTGGTTTAGTAAAACCACGTTCATCCTAAACTGAGGCCATTTATTCCCATTTTGTCACAGCCTGTATCCCCCTCAGTTGTACAGCTATGTAAAGAACAGCCCTGTAAAGAAATAGCTAAGATGACCAGGCTGGATGCTGCCTGTAACATGAAGCAGGCAAATAAAGGGGACATGTTTGGATCCAGAAAACCCATCCAGCTGAAGGGTAATCTTGCATGCACACACACACACACAAAAAGCCCAATCAGTTTCTCAACTCTGTCAGCCACACAGCCATACAAGCACCTTTTGGCTGCACAAGATAGGGCCAAGCCTAGAAGCAGTTTAAGCTCCTTAAATTGCTAGTGTGACAAAAAAACCTGCTAATTAAACTACAGCTTCAATCACACTGAAGTTGCCTTGTTTTAGGCATACACATACAGCCAAATGCAACCAGCAAGATATAAACCCTTATGAAAAAAAAGGAAGAATCATTTTAAGAACAACTGTTCTTAAAATAAAGACTTCCATTTTAATCATCCCCCACTACTTGATGTGAATCAAGGGTATGTCCACTGGTTCATTAAATTAACCAGAGAGGAGCATCAGTGCTCCAGGACAGACTAGTGCTTAGAGGCACTGGGCTGCCACAGAAATGGTAATACATGTGCACACACTCTGAACAGAGATTTCATTCTGTTATGTGCTTTCCTGGAACAGCTTGAATTATTTCTGATAATGCAATGGCCAATCAGGAAAAAAGTGATCAGTCAGTAGGACTATACATGTGTTCCTGTTTATCACTTCTTTCCATAGCACGAGAGACACCAGACACATGCAAATAGTGTGAAGAATGCTGTGGCACCCCCCTTCACAGCAGTGCTCTATTACTTTGGATACTATCAGAAACACACTGACAGACTTCAATGAGGCAACAGTGGTTACCAATATGGAGTGACAGTTCCTAGGCCATGAAGTGTCCCTGCCAACACTGAAACTGGATGACATTTCACTGTCCTTAAAGCCAGCAAACAGAAGTAAAGATTATACAAACAGTGATCACTGAATGTGGAAAGAGCACACAAGCTACTTATCAAACTACAAGCTTAGAGAATTTGAAGATAGCAGGTAATATAAAATTGAAATACACAAAGAGTAAAAAAGAGACCAGATATTACAGAAAGAGGAAATTTAGAGCAGAAGGCTGTCAATTCAAAGGTTACCATCATAATGCTGTCCAAGTCTCAGAGGAAACAAGGATAACCAGAGACCTACCTTCAATTGGCACTTGAATTTTCTGCAGCAGCCACAGTCTGATTTCTGATTGATTGTCTAACTCTGTTTCTTGACAGGTCTTGTCTATAGCTGGTACTAATGAAGAGTCCACAGACTCTTTCAGATCCTTTTCCTCTGCTGCTGCTGAGTTGATTTCTAATGAAGGTGCTTGCCTTTCAACACAGCAGGAATCAAGCTCCATACTTTTAACTGTATGGACTTCATTAGCTTGGGACTTTGAACAGCTAAGTGTAAGGTCTATGCCAATTGCTTTATTGTTTTCACCTTTCTGGATTTCAGCCTTGTGTAAGTCTTCAGATGACTGAGACCCATTTCCATCTTTATTGAGGTAAAATTCAATAAGTTTATCTTTCTCTAGCTCTTTCTTAGTGTCCAATTCAGTCTCCACCTTACCTGTCGGGGAACTGACACATTTTTTTACTTCTGGAATAACATCTTGCTTTTCACACAGCTCTAAGTCTAAGTCAGCTTTAGGTTCAACACTGTCCTTTTTTTCCAAGGAATCAACTGTCAAGTGCTCCTGGACTTCTGTAGTAGGTTTGGTTACCTGCTGCTTAGCTTTCAAGTCCCTGGGATCAGCCAGCAAGCCTTCCATTACTGAGATTTTCCTGTCCAACCCTCTATCCATATGAGATGATGTCTTTTCCAGCTCAATTAAGTCATTCTCTCCTTCTCCTAGAAGGGATTTTTCTTTGGTATCTGAAGCATTTTTTTCCCTGGAAGGGTCCTTGGTACATGAATCCACCTCAAACTTTTCCAAATGTTCAGTGGAAGTGATGTTATTGGGAAACTCCAGAGACTTTGATTTGATTGAGCCCGTACTCTCCGATGACTGAAGAACTTCAAAATCAGCAGACTTTTCCTTATCTGAAGGCTTTATCTGTTTGGCACCCAGAGCAATGGATGCATCCCCATTCTGCTGCCTCTTTTCCTTGCTAAGGGATTTGAATTTGCTGAAAGGATTGATATCTTTCTCAGAGGACAGGTCTTCCCATTCTCCTGGCCTGTACAGAGGACAAAGATCCTTTGGTATGTCACTGTCAGGGGAAATGATGGATGTACATACGATGTTAAAAGCAAAATGGAAACAGAAAAAAAAAATGAAAAGAATAACTAAATATCAACTTAACTTAAACCATGACACTCAACGAAAAAGAACTTTCTCCAAAAGAAACATAAAGTACTGGAAATAAGTGACTTTAAAGACAATGGAGAAAAAAAGTATAATACCAAAGAAAAATGAGTAAACCATTTGGCAGAATATGCCATGTGGGTGAAGAAATGTTACACATGTAATAAGAATGTGCAAGTCACCAGAAGTTCAGCAACAAAAAACCACAGGACATGTATTAGCTGCTAGAATTTAATTCAAATCATATGAATATTGTAATTTCCCACACCTGACAATGAGTCAACATCTACAACCATCCATGCTTCCCTAGTCAGTACAAATCTATTTCTCAGAAAAATAAATTGGAGATAAGATGTATCCTGTTTGAACATGTTTACTGCAAAACAGTAACAGGCAACAGAATTAGTAGCTTTCTTCTTTTATTTGTCTCCATTATTCAAACATACTGTTTGAATGCAGGCTTCCCCAAATATTTCTTTTTAAAGCAGGACAATCATAAAACATTTCAAAATGGAAAATTCTGAAAAAACGTATCAGCATAAAACTTGAGCTCTTCGTTACTGCTAAAAAGTCTGAGGAGAATGAGAATACAAGATTCTCATGACTTAAAAGTTACTAAGAAGTTACAAAACACTCCAGTAATGAGTGTAACAAGTATCTGGAAAGTTTTTCTTGAAATGAGAAAAGGGAGGGAAGTTAATGAATTTCACTGATCAATCAGGTATTGCCTATAAGAACAAAACCCTGCTTAGAACAAATAGATAAGCAGTGCCTGGTCTGTGCACAAATGAAAATAGCCCATCCCAGAAGGTCTCTTATGTATTATAGATTGTAACTATCAGTGCATTTCTGGTTCTGAGATAAAAGTATTCCACAGTCCGGTGGTTCTCCAAGTCCTGAAGATGGCAGCTAAGGTGCTGTTATCTTCAAAAGGTTCAAATACTCCTCTGATAGCACAATAATGGTCCAAATCTAAACCTCTTCACACCCACTGAAATAGCCCTAGAGACAGGTCAGTGCAAGAGCCCAACCATGGCATACCATGCTTTTATTAATTACTGGTTTGTACTGGTCTCCTTCGCACTTTGGTTCTCACATTCATGACCCATTTGTGTTTAATGTAACTTTAGTGTTCTAAAGAGAAAATGGAAGAACAACACAAGTGAATCATTCCTTTGCTGGCACTTTACTGCAGTAAAACTCCTCCCCTCCATTCCCCTCTCCCCCAGCCCTTTTCCATGACCCTTACTGAAAATCTGCAAATGTAAGTTGAGGGAAGAACACTCCTTACGATGGCAATGCATCTTTAATCTTCATGTGAGAGATGTCATTGTAGAGAGCTATTGAAACAACCTCCTCCATGGGGCAGATGAGCCCATATTCTTCACAGCCATTCTCAATTACCAGAGGATCAGACTTATGTGGGTCAAACATGATATTGTTTGGAGTTACTATCATAACTCCTCCAACAACGCCCTAAAACAGGAGAAGAAAGAGTCAGCACATCACATGTAATGCACTTATCACTGGGTATTGGATTTTAGGCTACTATCCTAAAAAGCAAAACCACTTTCCTCCCTCTTTATACTGTGTCACACAGTGTTTGGTAGCAAAATACTTTGCTTTCCAATTGCATCAAGCCAGACATTGTAAGGAGAGCAAAGAAAAAAATTTCTCAGTAACATCCAAGCTCCTGGCTGATAAGGAAGCACATCTGAATTATTCAACTTTCAGCGCTGACTGCTACAAGCTACAAATGTGATTGCTAATCAGTCTCAGACAAAACAGATTAGTGGATTTATTTTTTAAAAAAAAAATTATAGCATTTTATTCTGGATGCAGCCACCTTAATTTGATCCATGAATTTACATACAACCAGCACACCTGAATACAGTCTTACTCATGGAAACATCCAGGTTACTATGCCAAGCTACACTACAGGTTCCCTTGATCTACTTTCCCAGAAGTACATGCAAAAAGCTTCTCCACACAGGGATCTGAGACAGCTTCTTCCCAACCTATAAACAGCTCCTACCATTGGTCCAAGCATATTCTGCACAGCTGTAGAGGACTGATTTAATTCTTCAAAATGTGCTCTAGCCATGGATTTGATAAAAGGCTGCTGCATCAGCCACTCTCCAGCATCAATCCACGACAACTGATCATTTTTCAAGGTTGAAAAGGAAGATTTCCATTGTCTTGCTTCTGCACCCTCTCCTCCAGATGAACTACAAAATTCACCAGACCAACTCAGAAGCTGTGTGTAAATCATGTTATCTGACAAACAGGATACACAGATCAACTGGAATGACCCACACTGCAGATACTACTAATTATCCAAGGTCATCTGCAAGGCAAGCCAAGGAAGGCTTATAAATAGGCAGGTAAAAGACCACAAGCTTGGTTTGTGGGGTTTTTTTTTAAAGCAGTAAGATATCAAGCTGATGGTTTGGCACTGGCAAATGAGCACATGAATGCCTGCTCCTTTATAAAGCAAAATCTGTTGATATTCCCCATTTGCTTCTCCTGTATGATTCAGTCGACAAGCTTGGTTTGTGTTTGGATGACAGAATCAAAACAAAGTGCAGAGGCCTCTCCCAGAAGCCAGAAGACCATACATCAGTAGGCTGTATTTCCCACCCAGCCACTGCAGGAAGCAAGGCAACAAGGGATTTTAGCTACTCTGGCAAAGAAGCCATCTCATTTTTGATTGCTCTGACTGCAAATTACTTTTTCCATCCTGCAGCCATAAAACTGGCAATCTGTGTCCTCTGCACCTAACAAGCATCACATAGCAAAGTGACAGTATTGCCCTAATTTACATGCGAGACATCAAGTAGTTCTCTATTACGTTCTACAAAATAGCAGACTGTAAAATTGAAGAGTTGTTAAGTACAGTCTACATCCACTCAATGCAAAAAGAACACAGAAAGTGTAGGTGTAAACACATCCATCTTACAAAAATCAGGACTAAGGGGAAAAAAAAATGTTGAAACAACAATGATTAGCATCTCTAGTGTCATAAATTCCAGAGAACTTGAAAACCCAAACATGCAGACAGCTAACTGAAACCAGAGTCAACAAGGACAGATATATCAAAGCAGGCAGTTCAGGAAGACAGTGTCTCGCAACCCTGAGAAGAGGACTAAAATACTACCCCAAGTTTTGTGCCTTTACTTCTAAAACAGTTGCTGTAATTTAGAATTGCAGTCCTGGCATGTTACAAGAACGCTTACAAGAAACAAAGAAAAGATTGTATAATGCAGTATTTATCCTTTTATTAGGCTTGCACAACATTCATTAGCAAGTGCAGAAGCAACATAAACATATTTGGAAACACTGGTCCGGAAACAGTTAAAATTTATCTTCAAGTCATAAATGAAATGGATTGGCATGTACTTGTTTTATAAAGCTGTTGCTCAATTTGATGGAACTGGACAACTAATCCTGACATGTCATAACTCTGAAGTGCAGTTCTTTCTGTGTATCTAGCAACACGTAACTAAGAGAATAAAATTATACAGCATATTATCACAGTACCAACAAACACAGCAGTAATAGATAAAGCCAACATAACTTTTACAGTCTTTAAAAACACGAAGCACATTTGACTCCCTGAGTATTCATCTCTCACTTATCCAAAGAGAATAGCAAACAATGCCCAAAAATCAGGTTCCACCTACCTTGCCATCTGTGAAGTAACGACAATTCATTTTTAAAAATTTGACAACCACAGGTTCATCCTCTTCTGAAGTAGAGGACAGGACTCGCTCCACTGGTTTGAAAGCCTTTCTTGCCAAATCAGCATCCTTAGAAAAGAAAATGTTCAGTGCAGAGAAACAGGACCAGAATCATATACTTTTAGATTTTTGAAAACTAAAGGCCAGGTTCAAACAATTATTTTCCTTTTGCTTAAGGAAGAAAAGCAGTGGAAGAAATCATGTATATAGGTATATATGTACACTTCCCACAGTAGCTTGTGTTGAAAAAAACCCCTTGTAACCTTAAAAGAAACTCCATACAAATAAGAGGCAAGAAATTAAAAAACACCAAGGCAGGTCAGCTCACGAAAATTCAATTATACACACTCATTAGGGAGAGGGCCTGCCCTGACATCATCTACACTGAAGACCTCTGCTCACAGAGCACTGGTGTGATTCCCCATGCAGAGGCATAAGGGTAAGGTTAAACACAATTATTCACTCCAAGTTTCTCCCCACTTTTGATTAGTGATGTATTTGAAATAATTAATTACTTTAACCTCAGCAGACGTTAAAGATCTTAAAGGCAGAAAGACTGTCTAAAGGTACTATCTAAAAATCATTGTGGCCAATCACCCTTGTAAAGAAAACAAAAGATCAGCTATACCGAGGCCTTTCACAAAGATTAAATCCAGCAGTCTTGTCCAAAGACAAGTCTGTATATGGGTATCACCACAATTTGTTTAACTAGAAAGAAACTGACTGCTCAGACTAAACCAACAGCCTCCCTATTCAAGGAGGCCAGTGCAGGATCAAGGCTCTGGACTACAGAGTAGCATAAAAATCTCCAGTAGGAAACACGAAATAATTTTTTCATATTTAGCTTTTTATTCTTTCAAGATTATGCACTGCACTATTTTCAGTAGCTTTGACAGACTCAGGGCCCAACTGAATTTGTAATGGGTTTCCACACCCAGAATTCCCTTTATTTGGAGTATTTTTAAGACATGGTAAATTTTGTAGTACAGCAAACTATTTTTACACAATACACTACACACAAGGCCTGTAAACACAAAAAAAAAAAAAAAAAAATATGCTATTTACACAGCCTGGATTCTCAGCTTCAGAATCAGAAAATATTTTGAGAGTTTAAGGGCGGTGAACCATGTTTGACTTACAGGGAGTTTATCATATTCAGCATCTGATGATGAAGGAGAAACAGGAGCACCAGGACTAGAAGACAGCCTCTCAGCACTTGTTTCTGGCACAAAGAGAATCTAAATACAAACAGGTATTTCAAAACAGTGAGGCACAAGCTTTAAAAGGTTATTCACTATGTTCTATTAGAAAGACAACACAATACTGATCACTCACATCTGCAATGTACGCATTCAGAAAAATGAAACTAATTTCCTTATTCCAGCTTTTGTCTGCTGGGTATTCTTAGGCAAGTCACACCATCTCTCTGTGCCTCAGTTGCCCTATCTGCAAATCAAGACACTTCAATCTCCTCATGGCTGTGAAGCAGAAGTAGAGATCTGCTCTTCATGAACCAGGTGTTAGTCTCCACACGTGCATTTCCAGTCCTGGACTCTCCTAAAAAGTCTCTCTCCATTTATTTCTCATCTTACAGGAGACTGACTCATACCCAACATAATGGCACAAAGCCATTTCAATTTCTGTACCTAACTCTCTAATTCTTTAATGCATTATAGATTGCATTTATCCAGACTTCCCAAGAATCCAACTCCCCTGCAACAGCTGTATTATCTTCTTGAGCTTGTCATCTTTAAGCTTTAGTGACAGTACATAAATAACATGTCAGATATGGCAATTACAAATCTTCCCCCCCCTCATCAATTCCAAGTAATAATCTACTGAGTTTCACTTTGAGGGAGGACTTTAAATTACCGTCCATTATCCTTGTATCCAAGTACCTAGAAGATACATGTAAGTAGTAAAAAGCTTTTAAATACATAGCAAATAATCATGTTTCAGGTATTAAAAAAACCCCAAATAAATAAAAGATTTACCTGGCCTGGCACAATCGTCTGTGTGAAAAGCTTATTGAGCTCCACAAGCTTGTTTGGGGTGACGTTGAACTTTAATGCTATGCTGTTTATGGTGTCCTGATTTCCAGCCTGAAAAAAGAGTTGATGACTAAGATACCATACTGAACACAGCACCACACATGAACTAAAACCCATCTAACAGACTGTTTGCAGGGAATAGACTTGATGACCTCAACACCCCTTCTATTTAATATCTTAAGTGATAAACCAGTATCAAAATAAAGGACAGAAGTATTCTCTCACACTATACAGTAGATAAAATGTAGAGGTACTTTATCTCACTGAGTAAAGTAGATGCGATCAAAACCACTACAAAGTGTTACAGATGTCCCTCTCCTTTTCTCTTAAACTTTAAAGCAGCACAACCGTATTCAGAACTGGTCTGGCAAGAGGGAGAAGGTCATACACTGCAAAGGGCACTACACCTCCAGCAGCCACAGCACGTCAGGCATTTGTGCAGTTCCCAGCTGGGACACCACCTTCCACAGAGGCTCTGTATGGTAGAGAGTGGAATGCACTGAGGGCTCACGCAGACGTTTTGGGCAGAGCTAGCACACTGCTGCCCTGATCCAGCTTAGAGAAACAGATCTCATCAAACACAGGTCAACTGCTTGATGACCTAAGCAACACCATAGAATGGGAGTAGTTTTCAGAACAACAAAACCATTGCTCTACTAGAGAGCCATAATGCAGAAGTAAAAATGGAACTGGCAGCTGCAAGAGGCAGAGAACCTGCGTTGAACAGAGATTCAGGACATGACCCTAGCTCTCCCCATACGGTGGTATTTGAATGGTATCAGTAGGGGCAATCCCTACTGAGATAGGTGCAAACTGAGAAAGTATTAGTGCTTTCAGTTTTGTGCCACTGCCTCCCTCTCAACCTCAACAACTCCACTTTCAAAAAACAGGCATGAACACACCACACACCAGTACTCACTGTATATTCTATGGTACCATGGGGTTTCTGAGAAACCATTTTCTTCTCTTTCTTTTCAGTGGTTTTGTTTTGATTGCCATCTAAAAAGCAAAAAAAAAATTCAAGTAATTGATTGTCAAAATGTTTGCCTTTCAGGACGTTTTGAAAGAGATCTACAGTATGTGCCAATTGCAGCTGTGAAGAAGAACAAGAGAACACATTAAAAATGCCTCTTAGGCCTTAAAATTGCATTGTAAGGCAAGAAAACTTCATCAAGTACAGCAGGTTTAGTAATTGTTCAGGAACTCTACAAGAGTAATGCATATATGATACCATATCAATACACAACTGCTCCCATGGTTTCTTCTGTGATTCCTACACAATTCAGCTGCTGGATAAAAGTACTTTGTACTGTCAGGTACACACTACTACTGCCTTGGTACAACCACAACAAATACTGGTTAATCACCACTTCCCCACAAGTACATTATATTTAAACACTGTTTTAAACTCTGAAGGTAAAAGTGTGCCAGGAGTCCAGCAAAGCATGCATTTATACAGTCAAGCATGAGGAAGCAGAAGGCTTGTGCAGAAGACCTTTTCTATCAGCTGCAATACACAGAACTCACTGCAGCTGCAGAAACCCTTGCAGGACCCAAAAGGCACTCGCGAGCTGTCAGCAGCATGAGCAGGGTAGAGATTTCCAATTCTTACGACAGTAGCAGGTGAGCAAAGCCAAGGCTCAGGGAGGATGCAGCTGCCCAGCCAGCCCCAGCCCCACGGGGCTCCCCTTCAAACCCGGAGCCCAGACCCGCATACCTGGGGGCGGCAAGGGCAGCATGCAGCCCCAGCTCCAGGAACGGGGATGGGGTGCCAGGAGGCAATTCATGGCAATTCAACTCCCTGCCTGACCACCCCCAAGCCCTTAGAAAGGTCCCGCTGCCTCCAGCAGGGTGCTGCAGCCCGGACAAGGTGGGGAGAGGCGAGAAGACAAGGAAAGGCTGGGCCCAGCAAAACCAGCAGCCAGCACCAGGAGCACGGAGACACTGTCCTCCCGGGACAACTCTTCCTGTGGTCCAAGCCGGCAGCTCTTGAAGATCAGGGAGGAAAGGACGGCGAACGGCAGCGCAGGGCTTCTGACTTGCATTCAGGCTTTGCTGCAACCTTTGCTATTTCCAGACAGCAAGAGGCAGATAGTAAAAGGAAGGGTGAGGACTTGCCTGCCTCACTGTAATGTACACAAGAAACAAGGAGGGGCCCAGTACGCTGCACCTGACCCTTCTTCTGGCCCATGTCCACAGCAAGATTAGGGCTGTGGGGCTGCCTCGGCGTCTTCCAGAGGCTACACAGTCAGGGATCATCTCCCTCAGCCAGAAGAGACTCACAAAAGCCCTGAACATGCATCCAGGTGTTACTACTGGCATATCCCACCCACTACCTGCTAGGGATGCAGTCATGAGAAGTGCATTGGTTAGGGATACTACAGATAAGGCAACAGAGGCAGAAAGCATGTAGGAGCCAAATACACACAATTTAAGAACATGCACATAGTATATAAGGCATGAAGGACAGCGGGAGGAAGAGGAAGATCAGGATGATGCTGGCTTTTCCCTGATAGCATTTTGAAACACGGCATCACTCAATGATCTCAGATACTTCATCTCCGAGACTGGACACCCACAGTGAAACTTTTAAAATTAGCTTTCTTACTGCCTGTTTCTGACCATTTGTATTTTCACCATTGCCACACCACCTTCTGCTGATCAAAGCAAAAGCAGTGTGTGGAAAAATAGGTAATGGCAGCATTAGCAGGGCACAGTATTAAACAATCAGAAATACAATGACATGTCAGACAAAAAAACTGACAAAATACTGGATGTTTTCTTTATCCATTACCTACATACAAGGGCCAATATGGCACAATCCTGCCTGAAGAAACTCTGCCAACTACAGGAGTTCACACTGTTTTGTGCTACCAGGAGATAACACTTCAATTAGTCCAGGATAACTACAATTACAACTACATATCACACCCATGTAGGCAGACTACCTGAACTTTTTGTCACCTTTCCCTGGAGAAAGACAAGAAAGGTAGACTTCACCTTCTAGTAAATTATCTGGTCTAGCTGGAAAAAGTAGACAAGTTTTCAGATATTTTACTCTTACTTATCTCTGAAACAGCACACAAGGTAGGAAACAGTTAAGAGCAATAATCTCACACTAATTAGACATGCACCAGTAAGACCTTGGAGGAGTGGGAATAAAAATAAAGTAGGCCAGAGAGATGTAGGTGTAGAGAGAGAGAGATTTTGAATGTGCTGAATGGGAAAAAGTTTAAGTCTGGGTGTAGATGAGACAAATAACAATATGCAATAAAAGCAGTTTCACTGAAGAGCTTATAATATTTGCTATTTGCTAAACATTTTTTGTTACAAAGACTTGTCTTTGAAAATGGGAGAGCTGACCACAACAGCAACCACTACGCCACTGTGGCACAGGAAGACCACAAAATCGCAATACAGACAACCTTCTCTCCTACAGCTTCCTACCTGGGAGGTAGGACACCTCTCTCTCCCACCAGAAAAATGTTATAGTCTGAAATACTGTATTCACAGGAGACATATAATATGCTCTAGTTCTTGGCTGACAGGCCTGCAAGCCTGTTTGTTTAGTAGGGACCTGAATACAAGCATGGTACAATACAGAAGAGTGAACTAAATATGCACACATAGTTGAAAATCCCTAACCGCAAGACAAGAAAAAGAGAAGAAGTTCAAAAGACAAGCCGAGTTCAGATTAAACAAAATATTGTCCTTTTTTTGTCAATAAATGTTAATAAATCCTAAAGAACTTGAACAATTAGACACTTTTCTTTCACACTTATGTGCAAGAATATATGTTGTACAGTCTGTGTGGCTACAGGCTAAAAGAAGCAGTCACAGTCTGTGAATTTATTTGTCTCCTGAAACTAAAATCTGATATTTCGTGTTTGGATATTTTTTTTCTTCTACCCCCTGCCCCCCCCTTTTTTTTCTGCCCCAGCAATGAAGGGTTGAGAACACTGTCCACACATTAAGCCTAACTCCTAGTCAGGTTTCGGCAATTCAAAACCACATCCTAACTATTTTGAATAGTGTGAAGTCTTACCCAGTCTATACTTTTAATTGTGCATATAAAGACTTAAAATAATAAATTAAAAATTTCAGACCTTCAAAAGAAAAAACTGCAATGAATCCATTAACTCTGACAGGTACTGATAAACCCATATAGTGCACACGTGGTGAGGCCGAGGTCACAAATCGTGCTCTACATGAACGGTTTACAGCAGAGTGGCTGGAAAGCCTGGCAAAGCAACACACCACAATATAATGTCTCTCCAGGTCCCCTTATCCTCTCTCGTTTCTCCTCCAGGAAGCCAAACATTTTCTGACATGATCTGAAGGCAGGTAGCTCTAGTATAGCCCCAAGGGCACCCAGAGCACACGTAGGCATGATGGAAGCCTCAGGAACCACATTTCTTTCAGTCAGAACTAGATGAAGAGCTCCACAGGTTTTAAAACAACTGCCTTTGGCTACTTTTTGAACTTGAACATTTTCTTAGTGGTGAAATGACTCCCAGTTCTGTTTCCCAAATTTTCCTGCACTGCATGTACACTGGAGATGGGATTGCACACCATGAGAAGTGACTAGATGTTAATGCAAATTTGATCACACTGCATTTTTAGGCAAAGGGCAGAGTGGGTGGACCAAACCTCTGTGGTTTTGGGAAACTTGTAAAATAAGAATTATGTAAAAATAGTAAAATAATGAGCAGTGAGAAGAATGCCAAGTGAGAACAGGCAAGAAAATACAGGCTTACTGAAAACAGACAGGTCCAGAATGGGAATTTTTCTGCCCTTAATGATGTATTTGTATCTCAGTTTCCTAGCAGACTCTTGACATTTCGTTTAGCAGTGTTACAAGAAACCTTACAAAAAAAGAGTTACCTAAGAGTAATTTGGAAAGCAGTTATTGAAGGAGTATGATAAAGAGGTCAATCAGTTTATCACCCAGAAGACCTTGAGCATTATAGGAGAATTACACCTCTGCAACTGTGTAAATAGCTCTATAAGTAGATAGAATAGGTCAAGGAGCACCAGCAGTCTCCTGGGCTGCCCACACAGAGGACGCGCCATCACCCCTGCAGGACAATACCATCACCACCGACGCTACAGACCAACCTGCTGCCAGCCCAAATCAGCGTGAGGTGTCGCAGTGCTGGCAGTGACAGCTGAACCTGCTGGGCAGGTCCCAAGCCACCAGTCAGCCTCATGTCTGGTAGTGCTAGCAGGAATGCTGAAGCAAAGAAGGGGACAAAGGACTGACAACTTTCCACACCTGAGAAACAAACTCAGCAGCCTGAGAGGATAAAGGCAACGGCATACTTGGTGCGAAAGTCCATTTTACTCATTAATTTCCATCTTACCAAAGACATGTAAATAGGGAAATCTTTCCCCTGATTAGCCCCTTGGTTTCTAGAAATCACAGATTCCCCAGAGTAACAGCATCCACTAAACGGCGCTGTTCTTTCAAGACCTCCACACCTCTACGCCAATGAACCCCACACTAACATGATGTGCCCATAAAGCAGTGTTTCCCTTCTCGTACTTTATAATTTCACTGAGCATCCTAATGAATGCTATTTTAAGGGTGAACAAATAAATAGTCATTTTTCACCTTCTGCATACCATTCATGATGTCACAGATTTCCAGCATCTTTTTTTAGTTATTTCACTTGTTCCAACTGACTAATACTGCAATACTGTAGACTCTCCTATTTCTCTAATCACACAGGCTGGCCTTCTTGTTACCTTTTCTTCTCCTACTACATCCTTTTGGAGATGGAGAAAGTAAAACCAAACACAGATTTTAAGATACGAAAACACCAATAACCTGTGCTCGTGACAGAAAAGAGGGCTTCCTTAAACCTGTATGATACTAGCCATTTTTCCAGATCACACACTAGTCATTTTTCCACACTGCTCAGTACGTCACTGCTGTTTCAGGACATTCCAGTCCCACATCTCTATTACAGATTTGTTAGAAGCAATAAAACTATATTACTACAGTCTAGCCAAGCACCAGGACAAAGGAGTGAAAACCTACAGGCAGCTTAAAACAATCTGAAACACAATAAATTCAGGGGAGAACAGTTATCACTCAGAGTAACCTAATCAGGGTACTGATAAGAAATTAGGCAAACAAAGCTTCCTGAGGTAGTTTCCTTATCAGTGAATGAGGCCTGATACCAATTATGGTGACAGAGATGGAGTACTGTAAGTATCACTTCACCAATTCTAAACACAGAGATCTCAAGAATATGAAAGTCCTACTTGGGATGATAGAGGAGGAAGACAGATCAGTTTATCTGAAAATTTTTTTCCATTCCTACTTTCTACCCTGATATTTTAATAACTTTCAGCAATTCTGCTATGTGCAAAGTTGTGCATAGGACGATCTAATAGTGATTTAAAGCATCTTTCTGGCTCTTCTCATGACTCCTAAAGTGATGAACTCAACAGCATTCACATTAAAATTACTATTTTTAAATAAAAAGTCTTTCTTTCAGCTCTTGTCAAGCGCAGGTGAACCCCACCACCACAGGGGCCAGATTCCTGGTTTGGGACACCTTCCACCCACTCTGACGTTTTAGCTGCAGCAGCCTCTGAGAAAGACGTTACCCCAGCCCCATTCCCTCCTTTAGCCAACTGCAGCTGTTAGGGGATACATAAAAAGGGTTTTTGGCCATCTGATCAGGCCTATCTTCCTGAAGAAAACCACCAAGTAAGACAGAAACATTCCCTACCCAGATTTGAATAATGTACTGCTAGCATGTTAAAAGAGAGATGAAAAAATCCCTACACTTTCTCACCAACTCCGGTATCTGTTTTTCTTTTCTGCTTCCCACTTTCCCCACAGTCTCCTGAAAAGCCCTCACCTTTACTTCAGCATATTTTTACTCTACTGAATCATATCAGTTGGCCTCCTCCTTCGCTACTGCTGAAGTCACTTGAAACAAAAGGGCAGCTGTAATCCATCACGACCACACTTGTGCTCCTTCATCAGTGAAACTTCTCCTGACATAGGAAAACAGCAATTCCCTGATCAGTAAAAATCCAGACACATGATTCTGAAATATCTATGCCTGGAACAACTTTTCTCCATTCTCATTAAAAACTGATTGTCCACTAATTATTTTCCAAGCAATTCTTTCAAAGGAATAAAGAGATCACCAGAAAATACAGAGCCTCAACAAAAAATGACAATCTGTTCAAAGAACTGATAAAGAATATAGTAACTCCTTCTGCTATTAGGTATTCTTAGGCACACTTCAATAAAAATTTGACTACTGATATTCATGCAATATTCACATACTCCAGCTTCTACATGAAAAACTGCAAATATTTAAGGAATCTATATTCCCTCTTTTATTTACTTCATCCCCAAGAAGGCTTTAACTCCTTTGTGGTCTGACAGAATTACTTGTGAATCCTGTTCAGGAACATGTCAGCATCTAAACACATCTTTCACAAAAGTATCACCATCAAATTTCTGACTATCCACTACATCAGGTACTCAAGGACAACAGAGTGAGGAAAATCAGCCTGTCAACAAAGCAAGGCTGAGGGAAGGAATACTTAGGCATCACAAGAGAAAATATGGACATTTTAGAAAACTGTTAACACTACACATGCTGGTTTTCTTCACTTATTTTGCTGCTTGAACACACCATAGCTTGCCTGGGAAGGCTATGTCATGTAAGTCAACCAGGACAATGTCTCTTCAAACAGAACACTGCCCTGTCTTGTCTACTGATCGGTGATTACAAGGTCACAGGTTGAAAATAGAGATGAAAATCACAAGGATTCTAAAGACACAGGACACATGCCCTATTTTTGTGTCTGGAGATGACATCTGCATCTGATGTGCTGCTGACTGTCAGCACTTCATCACGCAGATCCTCAGAAGCCACAGAAAAGAGCAACTCAGTTTATACAAGCTACTGATCCCAAGCGTGACCCAACGAGTCACATCAGAGACATCGCAACAGACTGAGAAGATATTAGGAAATGTCAGTATGGAAAGCTGGGGGCGAGGGCGTTACACAATCAAAAAGATCTGGCTTAACTTTGTATTATTATTTAAATACAGGTGAAGAGAGCTCTGCTTTTCAGAGCATTTATGCTAACTTTCAACAGTGTTTTTCAGGCACAATATGGGAACTTGGTGAAGAAGAGAAATTAAAAGCCTGCCTTGAGGATACCAGGCTTGAGTTATGCAGACACCCTAAAAACAACTCCCTCATGCCTCTGCTTGGAGACCAAAAGATTTGCAACATGATTTCAAATGCACTATATTGTGCTCCTTATGTATTTAGCTTATGAATACTCCTGTCTTAAAGAAGAATGTCTGAAGCTAAAATGAGAATATTCTGCCCATTCCCTGAGGGCAGAGATCCCAAGAGAGCTATGGTGAGTCACTGGGAAAGGGAGAGAGAGAGCTGATACACTTGGGTGCTGCAGAGGACTGCTCCACAGGCACTCAGGGTACAGGTCCTGGAAACCGGGGTGGGTGAAGAGACAAACGACCCAACCTGCCTATTTGACAGCCCTCCCAGGAAACATGGAAGGGAAAGACCTGTGAGAGTCCAACTCTTTATCCCAGCACAGGATACACCACCAAGACCGCCTCCGAAGAGCTGCACATGCCCTTCGGGTACTCAAGAGTAACTTCACAGGGCACCCGTGCTCAGCAAACACAAGACCCAGCAGGCAGCCAGCACAACCTGGGAAAGCAAGACTACCCCAGGCATGATGAGCCAGTGGGTCCTGGAAGTGACAAACTTGCTAACCAGAAAGACATATTTCCCTTCATTATCCCTGGCAGAAATATGACAACTCTTTTTATTAATTCTCCTGACATGCTTCCTTTTCACCTCCTGCACACGCACACCTGTCACAGTCTCACCATGTGCTATGGGACCAATTGCTCCACAGCTTTCCTCTCTTCCTCTTGGGACCCCTTTTCAGAGATGTTAAGTGCATCTGAATTTAAATTTAATTAAGAACATCAGTGCTCACTCCTTCTGAAAATTCAGGCCTTGGAAAAATAGACAGCCCTAGGAAACACACCTGGGTCTTTCAGCAGTGAGATCAGTTTTAGCTAACCAAACACCAGCCCTGTCATTCCCTAGTCTGACCTTTGCAGAACAGATCACAACATGTCACTACCTTAAATCTTACTCTGAGCAATTGCTATAGTGGAACGTAACTTTGTAAAATAGCAAATCCTGGTATTTTTCCCCCTATGACAAAAACACCACTTTTTAATTTTCTGCCTCAATAATTTATGCTACTGTTAAAAAGGTATCCCTGATTTCTAATCTCTTCTTGTTTCCCTCCATGTCCTGGTCTGCTGAGCCTGCCAAAACTCTTTGCTATGATATTTCAATTACACAATTAATTTAGGATAAGGTTCTTGGTTTTTTTCCCCCTCAAGAAGAAATATAACCAAAGTAGTCTCCTACAAATCTCTCTAGTCTCCAACATTTTCCTTCTTCCCTGAGCTGTGCTAAACAGAACTCACAGTAACCAAGTCAAAGAACCTGAATTAAGAGTAAAAACATCCCCTGTTCCAGAATCCTGCATCCTGGAGGTTCAGAGAAGGCTAACAAGGACAAGCAAAGCCATGAAACAGCTTAAACGTAAGGAATGCCAAAGTTCTTCAGCCTGGAAAGGAAATTATGGAAGAGGGATATTATATAGAGAGAAAAGAACAAACAAAAACCCAACCAACCAGCCAGAAAACAACAAAGAAATGCACAAGTAAAATCATAGGAGTCTTGGAAATGGTGAATAGGGATTGACTGTTCAGTTTCTTATAAAAGAACCCATGGCCACCCAACAAAGCCAGCAGAAGCAAGATTGCTCTTCATGCAAATGGTAGCAAATCTGTGCACTCTTCACCGAAAGATACTGCAGACACCTGCACAGGCCCAGGAGAGGCAACATAAGCGTATGGCAGAGCACTCTAAATGCATGAACTATGAGCAGCTGAGAAGAGGACAGTAGTGTGGACACTTTTACAAAATTCACTGTGTTCATAATCTTTCCCAGACATCCAGGTGTGGCCTTTGTGGGAGAACATATGCAGCCACTCAATGGGCTCTGGCCTGAAATAGCATGGGCTTTCCTACAGCCTCTCTAGCACTTCTTCACCCTGGAATCACACACACCACCAGGCTTGGACACGGTGGTTCAGCAGCAGCCATGCAGTCACATCATAATTCCTTTTACTCCCTTGCATAAAACTTTCACATACTTGTACTGGTTTTTTGCCTCCAAAATGATGTTCTCCAAGTTTATGGTCAGGTAAATACTCAGATCAAGTAACCCATGTAATTTTTCATAGTTAACAGGCCACTCATCCCGGAAAGCTTTGTTCTACAACCTACCTTTAAAACATGTAATCTGCCTGTACTCAAGTTACCAATCAATTCACATAACTCAGCATTGGTAACTTGTGATGGGCACTTCCCCCCCC
>VZTE01000892.1:1496811-1542325 GCA_013397775.1 Eulacestoma nigropectus | reverse complement strand
CCCCCCCCCCCCCCCCCATAAAAGGTTAAATCACACAGAAAGCAACTGACTCCTTCAGAGCTAAACACACTTGGTCATCCTACCAGAGGGACTTACCATCCAAATTTTAAATTTGAGACATTCTAGAATATAAACTCACGGGCCTCACAAAATACTAGTACATGACATCAGTAATGTAATGCTTACAAATGTAATTTGCCTTGATTGACTATTTGAAAATCAAAGGAAGGAATATAAAAATCTTGTATCAACCCTTTTTAAAGGCTTACTGAAAAAAAACACCTTAGTGCTCACAAATTCAGCAATAAACTCTCAGGATTCCTACATGAAAAACAGCTCTGCCAATAAAAAAAAAAATTGTATCTATTAAGCTACTGCTTACCTTCATTTCTAATTGAGTCGAGACAATCCCACCACAATACATAAATAGATCAATTCTCCTTCTATGTCCTTTCACCTTCCTTGCTGTCAGAAGCACATCAGAAAACTACCAAAAATTCAACTGCTAGTATCACATACTAGGCTAAAATTATTTTTAGTTTCTCTTTTGTTCTTAACACAGTTAAGAAATCTCTTAATTTTTATGTTCCTGGACAGTTTTTGTGTTCTGTCCTTTACTTTCTCATTCAGTTCTCTTGCTTCCTACTAGAAACATACATTGGATTACTATCAACAAGTGAGTTTACAATTTGATTTTATATATCCATATAGCTTCACTGCCTTCTTAAAAACAGCTCAGTCTTCTGCCTCAAGATTAAGTTGCCATGTGTGCCAGTGGGATTAGCTCAGTTGCTTAGAGCATGGTGCTAATAATGCCAAGGTTGTGTTGATGGGCAATACCTACCTATTACATACAAACCACCAAGTTTCAACTATTTGCATCTTTTACTTAGTTTTACAACAAACAAAAGCTTATCCATCACAATGAGAATTTGAAGAGGACATCACACATGGGGAGCTTGCCCAGCGTTAAGATATTTCCAGGCAAAATTTCAGAACTTAAATGCTAACAACATTATTACTGGTACTTACTGCTCAGATCGAATTCTCCTGCCTGCGGACGAGGCATCCCTTCTCTGCGCAACTGTTTCTAGCAAACATCTGTTAACAGCACAGCTTGAATATAACCTGATGGCCTTAACACTGATCCACTGGGATTCCTAATCATTTGTTCTCATTCCAAAACAAGTCACCTGAAAACAGCTGCCTTTCAGTCACTTGTCCACTTTATTCTTTCCACATGATTTCTATAACAATGCTAATAAACCAGCTTCCTGAAACTTCCCAACCAGCCACTGCCCAATCAGTACCTTCCGTTTACACTCATATGCAAGTTATTCCAATCCTCTTGTTATTCTACACAGGCAATTATAACCAAATTGACTTCTTCCTGTGCTGCTCCAATTTTATCTGAGAACTTCATTCTGAAAGAAAAATATTATTTTCCTTTTCACCTCTCCTTATGTCTACATTCATTTTTGGCCTGAAGCACAAACACTAAGGCAAGGTCTCAGAACCTGAGAAAATTTAGATCCTGTTCTTACTGTTTATTAAGCAACTTAACACAACACTGAGTAGCCCACTTTGTAAATCACTTGGATTACTTAGAATAGGGAGTACTTTGCTACATGAATAGGGCTGACCAAATCATGCCCTCAGAGGTTAGGGCTGATTACAGTTAGCTAGCTACAAGAAAAAATTTTTATGGATTTTCTCTTTTCTTTTTTTTTTTTTAATTCTTTCTTTTTTTTTTATGAGTAGCACCTCAATTAGGTCCTCAACTGCATCTTACTGTTCTGTAGCAGGTAATACAAAAGACAAAACCAGGACTCATAAGCGGAAGGAAGTTTCAATTTTTAACTCAATATATACTGAGAAGTCCACTTCAGACTAAGCCTACTTAGCAGATGACCTAGCTGTTATGGGGTGTGTTCAGTAAGTGGCCCACCATTTCATTACATACAAATTCTCTAAATTTTCACTGCATTGCAAGCAACTTTCAACTTTGAAACAAAATACTTCTGGTATCACAGGAGCTGCCTCTGCTGTCTCTGTGCCAGTCAGGGCAAATCTCACCACATAATGACTAATGAAAATTGCTATGCCCTCTCTGCTTTACTTACTAAAATTTGTTCTTGGCCATTTACCCAGAACATTCAGAGGTAACTGCACACACATTGCGCTGCTCCTGTATCACTGCCTGCTCAAGGATGGCAGGGAGGACGAGTCAAAAAAAGGCATCTGCTTTCTGCCTCTAGGGAGATAGTCCGGCGCCTCCTGCTCAACATGTGCTATACTGTCTCATTAAATGGACATATACCACTTTCCTTCTCATGGTGTTTAGGACTCCTGTTTGTTTTGATGTAAATCAGAGCTACAATAAGAGGGGGTTTTGCTACTCTCACCTCCCACTCCTGCAGAAACTGAACACCTAGCAGTGAATGAGAAAGGATGGCTTTATGATTATAGAGGAGAATGATAAGATAGTTAACTGGATTTTATTTCGTTGACAGAAGTAACTCTGTGATATGAGACAAGCCACCTAAATCAAACTTTCTTTATGACAAATCCTTTAATGGAGACCAATTCCTCACATTTGTTGACTGCTTGTATTTTCAATCAAAATCAGTGGAATCTAGGAATATTATGCACATCTGATAGAAAGACACATTATATCATGCCGGAATAAATACATGGATGAAATTTAGCATCATGTTTGACCACTCTTACACTGCTTGTTTTTAGAAGGTCACAGTTACACCTGTTTCAGTGTCTTCAGTGGCACAACACAAATGTTTTCATCCAGTTTAGCAACTCCTGACAGAAATCATGGTTTCCTAATCTCACAGGAGTCAAATCAACATCTTTCAACAAAAACAGGCTTCCAGAGAAAGCATGCCAGAACCAAGCAGCCAAGCTGCAAAAGTAGGTCAACTATCCCAAGAAGAAGGGGAGAGCATCCTGGGCACAGAGTAGAGCAGCCAGAACACCTACAGAACCACTGTACTGTGCCAGACAGACATATCTTTGAAAGTCTGAAAGCTGTTTACTGCAGCAACAACAGCAAAAAGGGGAAGACAAAGTTAAAAAGCAGATTACTACATAAGCCAAAAGATGAGGCAAAAATAAGGAGAAAGGAGTGTAATTTCCATTGGTCTTCAGGAACAAACAACAAGCAGTATTAGCATCTCAGTTGTTTCAAGGCAAGAGAACAAGGGCTGTAACTGCAAGGCAATGTCTTATAGGGTGAGATATGGAGACTGAATGGTGCAAATTATTATGGAACTATAGAGACACTGAAGAACAATGCAAGTGCTAAGAGGAAACTATGAGGCTACACTGGAGAAACCTTCTGGCAGTAGGACCTGTTCAGCCATTTAGCAGTGCCTCAAGAAAAATGATCAATCCTGTATACCTTCAGGTTATTTGTAAGGGTACCACCACAGTGCAAGCCGATATGCAATACTGAACAGTCTTGGCTAGGAGAGGGATGCTGGAGGATCCCTTTCTAGAGGATGCCCGAGTCGCACCTCCTCCTCCTCCTCGGCCCGGCGGTGCCACCCGCCGGCTGCCGGCATTAACACAACGCCGCTCCCCGATGCAGGAGAGGAGCTCCTCGCTCCACCGCCGCGCTTCCACCTTCCTCAAATAATCCAAGTCTTTTAACCACTCTCTTTTATACAAAGCGTGCCAGGGATAACCACCTCCAGTTCTGCACAGCCTTCAGAAGCTGTGTTAGTCCTTCCGCCGGAGAAGAAGAATTTACTGAGTCAACAAAATCCTCCTGACAGCATTGGTGCCTGCAGGAATCTATTAAAAAACACAGCATTCAAAGTGGGAGTAAGGATGTCACTGTATTTACAAATTCATAAAGGCAAACACATTCACAAGCCTCTAATGAAGGGACGTGGTGTGCAAGGAGCAAATTATAGTGAGATGTTATGTTCCTTCCCCCATCTCTTAGAACAATAAATAAAGAAGGATTTATTGTCCTATAAAATATGCAAGGGAGATTATTCAGAGGACAGTGGTCTTCATTCTGTTAGACTGACAGACACAACTCCTCTGGACTCAAATCATCTAATGACTCATCTAAGAATCTCCATTAAGCCACAAAGTTTGGGTGTATCATGGGGAATATGCAAGGCTGTTGCTACATTTAATAAATTTTTCTTCTGATGAGGAAAACTTAAGCATTTTGATAAAGTGCAGAAAGCATTTCAAAACAAACGAAAAAGTAATTCCTGTGTCAGATTTTCATAAAACTAGAATCATAGAACTGTTTGAGTTGAAAGGGACCTTAAAGATCACCTAGCTCCAACCCTCCTGCCATGTTCTCGACATTAGTCAAAGCTGTATATTTAGGCAGAAACAACCACCAAAACCTCCAAGCCCTTGAGGAAACATAACTAGAAAATGGTTAGCAGAGAGAGAGTGAATCCATGCTTTTTAGTCAGAGCACTTCAGAAACATCAATAATAGGATAAGTCAGAGGGGAAAAAAAAGACAGGGAAGGGGGGAGAGGGAAATGAGGTAGCTGTATCCCTAACTTTAAATAATGAAGATATATGTATATGCGTGGATAATCCCTCTCAGACACTTTCATATGAAAATATATCAACAATGAAAAGATAAGGTCTTTACAGATTTGGCACTACCTTCCCACCACTGCAGCTGACACAACTGCCAGCAGAGAACTGCTGAATGTACACCTGGCAGAACTCAGCTCAGTGAGACAGATGGGTTTGTCCTCTGCCACGCCTTGTGCAGGTAAAAGGCAAACTACTTAAACAAGTCCAGCACTTTCAGACCACTGTGGGTGTACAGACAGCTCTCAGAAACTACGTGGGATGTTAGCAACAGAGGCAGCTTTCAAGAGAGCACCAGTAACAAACAGCTAAGCAAGTAACCCTGCAAGCTACATCTGCAGCGGGTGAAGGCAGTATAAGCCATGTAGCCCAATGCCATGGCAACTAACAATTCTACTGAAAAGCCTTCATTTTGAAAGTTGCACAGGGAACACAGAGCTACTACGCTTGTTTCAAAATCAACTCTTTTCTGCCTCTATTTGAACTTTCACTTCCATAATTTGATGCTCCAGTTGGGTGAAAGTCTCTAGGAACAACTGAAAGAAGGCATTTAAACAAGAATGAGGTTTTTCCCTCTCTATGGATTTGCCAGTCAGGTCTGTGCTCAGCTCAACAGCAGCATTAAATTACTTTATTTCTCAACAGAAATTCTGCATTTCTACAGAACCCAGAAGCTTTGCACACCTACACGATGACCAGTAACATTTCAAGTTACCTTGTAATGATGCCAGTTCACACGAATCCCAGGAAAACTTATGAAACAAACGTAAGTAAAACCTGAGTTTGTACTGACTGTTGGATCACAAGTCAAAGACAACTCAAAGACATCTTTACATTCTCCTTTGCCAGCATTGCCACACTCTTCAGTGACAGGGAGTGCCCTGTCTCGCCACCCCAAGTGCCAACTGTTGCAGAATTTTTGAATTTAACTCCTGAAAAACTTGAGAAAAAAAATTCAGCTACCTCACAAACCCCTAAATTCCTCTAGGCACAAATCAACAAGTGCTTCTAGCAGAACCACTTTACTAGGAATGCGCAGAGGTTTATATTTTGGTGTGTTTTGTTGGTTTTTTTTTATATCAGCATACTGCCAAAGCAGAAAGAATTTCCACGTTTGTTCATTAACAGTTCTCCAGTCTTCCTTTTACAGATTTTAGTTCCAGAACAGGGCGGTCAGAACTTCAGATAGAGAGAAGAAAGTTTGCCTTTAGTTTTAAAATTATCTATCTCATCACATTCAAATCCGCCAAAAGTTGCAGCCTGATCAATAAATCACTATAAACCCTTGAGCTTGCTAGGAAACATTACTATCTTCTTTATGGCAAGGCCTGTACTGCCTCAGAAAAGGCACTCTTCAGTTGTGGGCTAGTCTGTATGACCACTCAACACGTAACAACATTTTTACTGCAGATTTTTTTTTTCTCCAAAAGAGGACCCCTCCTTAGGGGTCAGCCATCCATGCATACTCTGTGTGAGCAGTAAAGTCTGCTTTGAGGATAGCTACAATCTTCTGTTCCCTTCCCTCTCTTTGGAAAAGGATTCCTTTTCTTGCAAAATTAATTGCTTGCAATTGATAAATCTAAAAAGGAATTTATAATTAATTCAGTTACTTAGCTGGGGGTGTGAGGGGGAAACAAGCCATCACACAAACCCTTTGACATCTTGTTTAAAAATATGTAGTTAATTTACTTACTTCCTTGCACTTCAACAGACAAACATAAATATGAATTAAGACTGAAGTCTTAAACAGTATACGCCAATTTATGAAACAGCCCCGCCAAAAAAACTGAACTCCATGAACCATTGAAGACTAATCTCAAAAATAACTAAAATAAAATGCAATAATAAGCTAACTGCTGCCTATAACAACACTGAGTTTTAGAACTAAGAAACAAGATTATAGGTATTTTTGTGAGAATGAAAGGTTTACGTCAGAAGCAGATGATATTTTGAACTGTATAATTCTATTTGCTTTTATAGGAAGGATATCCAAAGTCAATTATCCTTTTAAGAAAGGCCTACATAATATGAGAAGAATACAGTAACAAGCTATCAAAACAAACATATTTTAAAATACTATAGCAGTAACATAACTCACCAGTACTATAGTATCTCTTAAGTTCTGTGCGTCTGATGTCTTTCAGTTGATTGTACTTTTTCTTTTTCTTTTCCTTGTCTGGAGCAGTTTCCTTTTCCCCAGGAAATTTACAGTTGTCTTCAGAGGAACTGATTTGCTCCAAAATAACCTTACTTTCATCATCTTTCTCAGAAGGTGTTTTGGAAACAGGAGATCCAGGGGAATTGGCAGAGACAGTCTCGGTGGTTTGTTTGACTTGCCTTTTCTTTTTCAAACTGTGCATAAAGAAAAGAAACCCACATTAAGATCTAGCCAACCTCTACAGACAAGTCAACTCACTTTCTAAACTGATCTTTTTAAAATCAAATTTGATATGAGAATTCCTTACAAACCTTTAAAAAAATCACACACTTGGCACCAGTAACTTGGTAACTAAGATTATCCTGCCTGATACTCTTTCTTCTATTATCATAATCTCAAGGATACCTTCTCAAGAATAACAAAAAAGGTAATAAAGTTTTTACTGTTGTTTACTGATGAGAAGCAACAGGGAAAAACAAAGAAACCATTGAAAAGCTGGTTTCTTTTAAAAGTACCATACATCTAAATGTAGAAACAAGACACAGAATTTGTGTTTTCAAGATGAAGCTTGGGATAAAATAAAACCTCAGATCACAATGTATTATAACACAACAGCTAACAACAATTCCACAGTCCACTGCTCCTGCTTTATAAAACCATCTGTTCTCATATAAACTTGTTACTTTTTTCCGTTTTGTCCAAGGTTATCTCCTAGAGGCCACTCATGCTACTCCACAGCTGTTCCAGCACAACCCACACTACCTGGTATTCCAAGTGTCACCCAGGAGCTCCTTCTGCAACACGATCAATGTGGCCACAAACTGCTTGTGCAGAACATTTTCCAGCTGCCTAGATTTCTTCTGAGAGAAATCTTAATGAGCTGCCTATAAATCTTCCAACTTATCACTATAGCAACAAGAGTATTTTCTTTTTAGAAGACTGCTTAAAGCACAGTTCAAGCAAGAAAGATGCTTCAAGAATCCTAACATAGAATTTTCTGCTAAATCACGATCTATAGCACTGAGTTTGCACTGAGTGAGAGCAAAGACTGACTGTATGGGTTGAGGGTCACTGTCACTAAAATAGTTCCCAGTTAATCACTGACTCATACCATACAAAATGAAAAACTAATCTATCTAATGGTCCTTCTCTTCAGTACATTAACTTCTTGGTTTCAAGGTACCTAAGGGAGTGAGTAGTGTATTTATCTTGTTGATGCTAAAAAGTTCGTTTTGCGCACAAGAAGAATTATGCATTGAAAATACAGACAACCAGTGAGTCACTACAAATAAGAAAAGGTTATGTGATCTCACAGCAGCAGCTTACGTAAGTGAAAACTTAATACATTAAGTTCTTAATATAATGCAGGAATTTCAAAGATTCTTTCTTCCACCTTTTATGTTTATATGCTTTTCATGTATTTTTATAGACTACAACATAAAAATAAATACACAGAGCATTTGAGACTTTTAGAAAGACATTTCAGGCTACACACCTTTTTTTTAAATGAAATATTAAAACCAGTTCCAAGTTAAGAATGTCTAGACTGAGACTTCTGAGAAGGGTCACACTTTCTCAGACTACATGTGACCAACACTTTCCAGTGAAATACCTCAAAATACTGTCTTACAAACTGTGTCTATCACACATGTATGTATACATATTTCTTTAATGCTTCCCAAAATAGGAAGATTCACATCCTGCAGCCAACCCAGTGAGGATGCTGTGGTTCCCCATTCATTCAAACCCACAGATCTGTAAGACAGCTAACAGTAGTAGCTCATGCTCTGCCCAGCAAGAGACAGTTACTGTATATGACACTTTATGGATTCAGTCCTGACTACACCATACAGAGATTTATAAAAGATAAAAGTGACTACATCTATATAACAAATGAAGTATTTAAACTGTTTAGACTAATGAAAATGTGCATATACAAAGGAAGCTTATTTTTGACTAATAAGATGCAGCCCTTACGAAAGGCTGCTGTAGCAATCACAAAACATTACAGACACTTTGCATACACAACGTGTGTATTTAGCTCTGGTGTAAATCTTGGCAAAGCAGCCCTCTATGCTGAAATGGCATATTCCTACCATGGTTATACCCGATTCCAGACTTCTAAATAAGCCACATTCCTGACTTTTGACTCTAGTGACTCAATGACCTTCCAGTGTGTGTGCATATCACAGGGTACTCAAATCAGTACTGCTTCAGTAGATGAGAACTAGCAAGCATCCACTGGCACCCCACTTCTACTTACACTGCATCAGAGACTTCCGTCTTCAGATTCACAGTCTATTTGTTTTGATTTCAAACTCTGTTAAGTAAGCTTTCTGTAGTATGAATGTAGTATCTCAAAATAACAAAAAAATGGAAACATAGAACTCTTTTTGGCAGGAGAAAAAAAAAATAAAGAGAAAAACCTCTCTAGAGGTCAACAGTCCTTGTGACAATACTAACAGCTTCTGTCGGTACTTTTCTTAAAACATACTCATTTGAACTGGAGTTTTCAAAGATGCCCCTGGCAATTTTTAGAATAAACAGCTAAACCAGAACTGGTTCATTAGTGATAGAAAAAAGAAAAGCAGAAAGGAGAGTCTGAACTGACTCACTGCAATGCAACTGACTGGTTCTTGTCCTCAGTGCTTAATTTTGCTGCATTCCGACTACTACACCAGGAGCACATCACATAACCTGCAGCATTCCCAGCACACAGCTGCTGCTGCAAATGGACAGTGCCATGGGCATCTTTCAGGTACAAGTGATCACGAATCTGGGCACTCCATAATTTCTATTCCATCCGCATGGCATGCATCAGATTTTCAGATGGTGCCAAGCTTACTCCTCCCACTGCTCTGTTTCAAGGCCATGACCATCCAACTCCGAAGTGGTAACCTTGGCACTAGGAAAAAAGACTTAATGAGGACCAAGTATTCATTACATTCCAGACAGGACTCGGAATAACTGCAACTCTGTCTAGGGTTATAATCTCTGCTTGGAAGATGTTGCTTCCAGAGGTTTCTAAAGCCTGGGCAAAATTAACCAAACCCTCCAACTCACCATTCCTGAAAAGCCTTGCCTGTAATACCCCAAGGAACCAAAACAAGCCTTCAATAGCATTTAAAGCTATAACAGCAGCCTCAAACCTAGTATGCTTTTTGACATTATGCACCCTCTTAGCAAAGCAAAGCTCTGTATACACACGAGGCAATTAATTATTAACACACACTGGTACAGTGCAGCAGAGATTGGGCTGGGAAGAGCACAGCTGGATGGTTTACTGCATCTTAAACTCCATCCCCTTGAGGTACCTCCTTCAGTCTCCACTCACCCTTCTCTCACACTGACCTGTATATCTCACACAAGCTGCCAGTCCTTCTCCCACTTAGATTTCAAACCCATCACCTCCTAAAGAAGGTGGAGGCTAAAAGTCTAATCTGCTCTTCTCCCAGCTCTCAGGTATTTCCCAACCTTCATGACAAGAGGTGCTATGGATGATGGTTTTAAGAACACTATTTGTCAAATTATTTCTTTTTTCAACTACTTTGGAAGGTTTTGAGTGGTTTTGTTCAGTTTTTAAGGGGATGTCTTTGAACAAATCCAACATTCAGTTTTGTCCTAATAGTTATGAAAGTAAAAGGGAGCTGAACACAAAAAAAAACCCCAAAAAACCAAACCAACCTAACAAAAAAACCCCAAACAAACAACAACACCAAAACAAAACAACAACAAACAAACAACTCTTCCAAAATTTAAACCCCTCAGTTTGATCAGTGTCATGTTCTGCAATTAAATCAGCCTTTCAGGCAAAACAAGATGCATAAAGTGAATGCATAAAGTGTTACTGCAGAAAATGCTTGGCTTTCAGTATCATTTGATGGATATGTTGTGTTCCACTAGGAAAGCTGCTGGAGGAAGAAAGAATTAGAAAGAAACAGGGAGGGCAGGTTAAAAAACATCTTATCTGCAAAAACACTCCTGTTTATGAAGAAAGTCTTACACATCTGTAATTTCATTTAGACACCAGATAACATTTTTCACGCTAATTGGTTCTGACAGGAAGGACATTTCTTCTGAGTTTATACAGAGGTGTACTTTTCCAGCTCCTCAAGTGCTTTCTGGGCAATAACCAGTAAGCCATTTTCTAAGTTTGTCCAAATACAAAGTTTACCAGCAAAAGCAAAACTAACTGCAGTACAAAGATCATTTTATTTAATAAAGACTAATGATCTGAAATGGACACAATCACAGAGTAGGCAGGTAAAAATGCAAGGTTAGCAGTGCTTACTTAAATTAATTTGCAACTGACTGTTTAATACCTTGGGCACTGACTTACAGGAAAAGAGCTAGGAAAGATGCCAAGAAATAGCCTACTTCGTCTTTCAGACCCAACTCTGACTGCCTATGAAAGGCAAATAACTAGTTTTTAGAAAAAAACAGCCTGAACTTCCCATTACACTTACAAGGTAGGTGGTTAGTGTAAAAAGAAAACTGCTCAGAGAAAAGAGGGGTGACATTATCTGCCCAGCTTTCTCTAGAAACTACAAACAACCAGTAAAGCAACTCTGACACTGAGACAATAAAGACATGGTAATCAGACAGTAACTTTTTTCCTAGAAATTTCATGTTGTTTCACTTAACATTTATTCAGTAGAGTTATCTAACAGACAATTCAATAGGACCTCATTCAATGCGTAATATCACAGTCAAAAAACACTAGGTTCATATCACAGGATGCTCTAAAAAACTCCTGTGATAATAAGGCATGTTTTTTATAATGTATTAGATTAATAAAACTCATACACCATGTACAACTCTTGCTTTAGAAACAAAACCATCTAACAAAGCGGCCCTCCAAAACATAAAAAAAAGGGGGAAGGGAGAAGAAATCTTTTTATCTTTCAGCTGACAGGTTGAAGTTTTCCTTTCTGAAAATTTTCCACAATGTGCATCCTCTAAAATGTGCCTTGATATTTGGCATACAATCAGCTTAACATCCTGCACAGCACAAACGGATCATGTCCCTAAAATACCATTTTTTAAAATCTGTTTATGCATATATACAATAAGATTAACAGAACTTACAAAAAACCACTTTAAAACACTTCAAACATCTTAATCTGTTTTGTTCCTATTAAGATTCCTATTAATTTACTTCGTAAAAAAATGATATGCACCCCAATTATTTACTTAAGAATTAATCATTTTAATCTTAATCTCTGCACTGATTATAACATGTACTAGTTTCTTTCTACCCTACATGCCCTTCTCCACCCATCCAGAAGAGCTAAATAAATCAAATTCATGTCAAAAAACCCCCATACCTAGGTACAGAAATCTTAGAGTAAAAATCTCCATTAGTCACCCACTGGTCTGATCTTAATCAGCCATTCTCTCCCAGCCTGCACACATCACCCCTCTCCCCTTTACCCAGCTCAGTGCCAGCATGGCTCAGCCAGCTCCAGGCATGGCTGTGCTCTCATCCCATCCAATGTAACCTGAAGAATAAGCAAATTTCAGACAAAATAAATCACTGCTGCTTGCAAAGCCAAAGGAAGTCAGACTGCTTGCCAGACCGTAACGCTGTACCCAGACTTCCCCAGTGCGGCTACTTTCACTTCACCACAGAAACAAATACAAAGCCATTCACCCTCAGAAATCTTCCTAAAACTAAACAGCATCCACCCCAGAAGGAAGCACACTCCATGGAACACCAGCCATTTCAGGTTGGCACATGTCCTGTTTTGGAAACAAGCAAGCCACAAGGCTGCATGTTTACTATTAAAACAGACTATTAAGGCAAATATAAGGGAGAGAACACATCTTTTGCCAGATATTTAACAATTAACCACAGAGAGGAAAAAACTACCAAAAAAAATTCTGAAAAAATTATCAAGGACAACTGTGTGGATCCAGTACGGTGCCTGCAGACACTCAAAAGTGTCCATAATTTGGTCATTCCAAAGGACAAATAGCCACCCCTGAAAGTTCTGATATTAGTAGCACAGGTCAAAGCTGGAAATTTCCACTTGTATTGGAACTCTTGTTACTGATTGACAACAAATACCAGCACCAGGCTTCACAGATGGTCAGCCAGCAGCAATGCTCAAGAAAGCTGGCATGCTCCAAAGAGTGAAGTGCTGTACTGCCAATCCAGGGTATGTCTGTTTTCTTCCCAATACTGCCATTAGCTTAAAAACCAAGTCACCACATCTGTTTCATCATCTGTAATGTGGAGGGAAAGACTATACTAAAGCTGTTCTGGAATTTTAGACACTACACCTTCTGATAAAATGAGTTCTTAGATTAAGTAAAATATGTTAATTTCTCCTCCCCAGTTTTCTGACTTAGATCAGGGAATTTTAAATATCCCATCTAACATCTTTTGTATTTATTTGGGGGGTGGAAATAATCCCAGTTTCCCTGGGTAAAACTCAAAGAGAGTTTTGAGCTGTCAGAAAGTTTTTATTTTCTTAAATTTAAGACACAATGTTCCCCCACATCTTAACAGACTTTCTATTTTCAAAGGCAAGAAGTATCCCCATCTTTTGTGTTTACTTAGCAAAACAGATTATGATGTATTCAGCACTCCATTGCTATGACAACAATTTAATAAAATCTTTTCCATAGGAAAAGGATTCTGGAAAGTTATTTTGCTTGCTTTAGACCTTTATTTGATTCTCTCCCTTACAACCTTAGTTACTGCAAGCTCTCGAAGAACAGCCTTAGTCACAAGGCAAAATGAACAAATCCCTCCCTTCAGATGACTCCTTTAACTTTGCCAGAAGTTCACCGATCAGGCTTATTCAATTAAAGCAGCACCACAGATCTGTTTTGTCACAAATACCAACTTGACTCTTAACACACTCCCATAATGCTCCTCCTGTTTCCTTCTGCTGACAATGCCAGATAACTCTCTCCTACTGTGGTGTGCATTTATCACCCCAAACTGCTCCTACACATGCAAGGAATTCTTCGGGAAGTGGCTCAACAAGACACCCTCCTTGCACTGAAGCCCTGTCAAGGGAGGGATGGCCCTGCCCTGTCACCTCCAGCCAGTGCTGGCTCCCAGCAGCTCTCCTCTATTTAGTGCCAGACCCTCGAGCCACCACTCCCCTCCGTATCAGCTCAGTGAAACTGCAAGAAAAAGGGAACTGCAGTTACACAGCAAGGGAGGATGTTACAGAGAAGCTGCTCAGAAAGAGTCACACCATACTAAAACTTTTTTATTTTGACGAGGACAGTAAGCTCATAAGGCTTACACATCTCAAGTTTCTCCAAAACTCTGATAAACTCCTCACTCCCTGCCTCAACTGAACACTCTCCATAAAACTCAAATTCCATGAAAAAAAGAGGAAGGTCCTTTAATATTAAATTAACATAGGGAAACAAAGTACAAGAATTGAGAAGAACCCCGAAGACAACAATAGGTTACATGGAAAGCTTTAGGGGATCTGTGCTGCTCCATACAGTGATTGCTGCACACCCACTTTCTCAGATCGCCTATGCAGCAAAATTTCCTGATAGTAGAAAGCAGTTTTAGTATTGATTAAACTGACTGAAAGCAGTCAGAAAGAAAATTAGTGCTCAGTGACTCAAATGGCAATAAACATTTGCAAGGAAGCAATAAAAGAGTAGCTGGAAATCAATGGTCAGTTAAAGCAAAGCCCACAGGAAATGTGCCATACATCGTGCAGCAGTAATGTAGGTGGAACCCACCTCCAAGAAAAAAATCTCAAGGAGCACTATCTTAGTATTTCTTATATGAGAAGTACCAAAGACACCAAATTAAATTCTTTCAAGAATTGCATTCATATAAAAGTGAAAAGCAGATAAAATAAATAGCTTAGGCATGCTGTTTGCCGAAGATGCAAAAAGGTACAAAGAGCAAATATGAAAATTCATCATGGCAGGGCCATGGAGAACACAGTGACAGGGATACAGTCTTTCAATTTTGGTGGTTTGGTTGGTTTGTTTTCTTCTCAGAAGGAATGTATGTGGCCTTCTATGTTAGAAGGCTGTACACCTGTGGGCAGACTCTTGAAGGATAGCTGCAGGCACTCCCTTTTTTTTCCCTGCCCCTCATTCTTGAGCATCCCTGCCTGGACCCCAGCAGAAATCAGGTATTGCGAATGCAACAGTAATGAGGCAAAAAGCACAGCAAACTTCCAGAGCACAACACTATTTGAGGAAAAGGAGACTTGTGTCAAAGGCTGTAGCTCAAAGAAGCACCTTTAAGCTACTTTTGTTAGCAAAAGAAGGTGCCTCTCTCTCAGCTCATAACTTATTCTGTCCCTAGGAGTTGTCTCCATTCTTGCACAAACCCATTTGCTGCAGCTGCACAGAGACCAGATCTGGGAAACTATGTAGGTTAAAGGTAACCCAGCAAAAACACCAATACATAAATCGATTTTTCAAAATTGGATTACTCCCTCACTAGATCACACTTGGCTGTGCTACCATTGGTAGCAACACAGAAGGAGAAGGCCATAAGCAGTGGCAAGGCTGCTCCTCCAAGAAGGCACTTTGCCAAGATGGAAGGGCTAGTCAAGCAACAGCCTTGGTTGTTCTCTGTTATGTTATGTGAAATCAGTAAAAAGAGGATGCCAGAAAGCCAAACCAGGCACACACCACACCATGCCAAACAGACCTCTGGGCAGGAGCACTGAGGTGGTCATGGCAGCTTCTTCCCACTTACCCGGAAAAGGTGCTTTGGTGATGGGGCATTTTCATAACACAATTTTCATAAACATTGGCGCTCCAAGGGCTGGAAGATGGGCAGCTTCCCCTGCTGCGAAAAGGAAACAGTGACTCTGCTTCTCCAACAGCAGCAGAGAGAGAAGAAAGTGCTGTTTTCGCCATTAAAAGGATCTTAATGTTGAGTAAGTTGACTCAACTCAGTAAGTGAAGGCACCTGTCAGTGTTTGCTGACAGAAAGAGTTGGGGTGATCTAAAGTGGCTATGGTTGAGAAGTCAGTGAGCAACGTAAAGTCAAAAATTCAACAGTTTCTTTATTTAAAAGACCACTAACAAAGATACCTTAGAGGGGCAGGGGACTTAGATTTAAAGGACCTATCTTTGCATTAGCTTTTGCTTTTCTTAAGAAAGTTACTTTGAAAATTACCATTTAAATGTCGAGGTGCTCTGCATCACTGCACCCATCTGTATGGCATCAAACTACCAATCCAACACCACTGTAAACAAAAGTAGCTTAAAAAAGAAAAACACAAAGAAAAAAACACTTTATCTTTTTTATTATTAATAGAGAAGGCCAAGGTTTTTTTCTTTTAAAAAAAGGTACTAAAATGGAAGCCAAACCAATGGCTTTAAATTCTAACTTTCATAATGACACTAGAATCATCCAAATGTCACCACATATTTCTCACGGATTCTGTTAATAACAGCTGGAGATCATAGTGTAAGAGATGCTGTGCACAGGCCTACAAACAGGTTGAAAACTTATCTATTCAGGAACAAATTTACAGCAAAAAGCACACCAACGTGAGTGTAAAAAGGTTTTATTTAATGTATTTCAGAGTAATTGCTAAAATTTCAACCAACCAACTGCTATCTCATTTCTGTGTTTGCATTCATTGTCCTTAAATTTACATGCAACCTATTCTGCATGTTGAGCAGTTTAATGGCTTTCCTGAACAGACTTCCCATGAACTGGCATGCAGCACAGAATAGATGTCCAAGTGCACTGAAGGTCTTGTTACATGGATTAAAGTTCTGAAAAGACACCCAGCCATGCTGATAACAGGTGGGGGAAAAAAAAAAGACTATGTAGTTTCAGTGTTTAGAATAATGGCTGATATTGTCTCATACAACAGATATTTCATAAGTGAGAATGACAATCAATCTATACCCAGAGCAGGTGTCTGCATCATCTTCTATACAAAATAATATGGACCACCTTTTTAACACTATAGCAAAAAGACCATTAACCACAGGTATAAAGATGAAAAGACAAGGAGAGCTTGTCTGCATGGGACAGTCACATGGCAGGCATGTACAAGTGCAACTTCTCACAAGCATATCCTTAAAATGAGAATTTGACACGGTCTGATATTTTCCAGCAGCCATACCATTACAGTAATGCAGTAGGTCCTCAACTCATAAGAGATAAAATATTTATTAATTACTACATCTTAAAACTCCTCTGTGGGTTTTATATAAAATATTATATTATTTATGCATTTATTTTTGCCTGAAGAATAGTTTGGATTTTTTCATTTTCACTTCAGCTGAAACTTTTAACATGCAGTCAAAATATATATGGCTGGAAGCAGAAGAAGCAATTACTTCAGGGAAAATGGAAAAGCAAAAAGTAAATCTTGCCTCTGTCAACATGATGGAAGAAAGGTCAACAGGAGGACACAAGAGGCTCTGCTCCATCTCCATGTTCTCTGGACTCTGCGAGTCCACGAGGTCTCACTGCACTTGAGGCGGTAGCTGAACTAGAATAATAAGCTGAAGAAACCAGGAAGTTACAGTGCTCTTGAATTTAATCCTGTAAGGCAGCCCTTCTGCTTAACACCAAGTGGCCTCGCTCCTTGCAGCAGCATCCAGGCTGAAGCACACCCAGGAGGCTGAGTGCCACCGCCTCCTCCCTGCAGATGCAGAGCAGGAGGGTGGTGGGAGAAGCAGGCCAGGAGCTATCTTCAGTCTCCTGGTGTATTCAAGGATAACGACCTCCTGCCAAATCAAGCCAGCCCAAGCCAGGTAAGGGAGGTGCTCTGAGACATTCTGTCCTGCTGCCTGCCATTATGCCCACTTGTTCATTCCCTTCTGGGCTGGGAAGGAAAGCTTCCTGGCATGCTGGGTCCTACCCCTGCTATGGCAGGTGGGTAGGGAGCTGCTGGCCTCCCCTCCCCTCTGGTGCCCTGGCACTTCTCCCTGCAACCACAGTGCTCTGGACCTGCTCCCACCACTCGTGCCTGGACAGCTCAGCTCCTACAAACAGCTTTCACTGTTCTGTAAAACTTAATAGTATGGTTCTTCACATGCATAAAATTGCTCAAACGCATCTGTCCATGGGACCAGAGTCATATGCTGTAGTTTTGGATTGCCAAAAAAAAAAAAAAAAAGATCGTTTTGGCAGTATTTGTAACACAGAACATCTCTGTAACAACAAAAAATCCTTCTCAGGCAAGCAGAACTGCTACATGCAGGACCTGCTGTAGTCCAGGTGGAAAGAGCAGCACCATCTTTTTAACATATAGTTCACTAAAAGATAATGAACATACAGATATATCTTCTGCTCAAGGAGATTTGACTTCTAAAGATTGTTTGATTGAAACATGTGATTAACACCTTCAAGCCATTTATTTATAGAAGCATTACTGAAAGCAAAAATCCATGACAGAAATGCACTGTTATGCCAAAACCATACTATAATTTAAACTAACCTTACCAGTGATTGGCTAGCTGTTAAGCTTACACCTACTGAAATAAAAATAGCCAGTCAAGAAAAATAGTAGCAAAAGCCTGAAGTTATTAGCAGTATATTAAGTGTTATACAAGACAAGTTCTCTGTGCCAGAAACTGCTGTCTCACAGGAAAATACTCGGTGTATTAAGACACTCAGAGAGCTGATTTATGGCTCATTTACATTACAGAGGTTTTCCAGCGTAAGGACAATTATCTCTCTCCTCCGCAAATTCCTAACCACTTCTGCTGCTCTCCTTGGGATTTTCTCTCACATAAATCAACAGGAGGAATCCCACAGATCTCAGTGGAATAGCATGAGAGACTTAGAGCATAGCTAACATACATGCTCAAATTTCAGATGATCCTAAGAAACACTCCTTGCCCAGACTACAGAGTAGGACAGAAAAAAATCACCACAAACCTACACACATAACTCACATCCCCATAATCAGACTGGCAGGAGCAGGGTGGGGTGGAAGAAATCCCTTCCAAACAGAGTCTGGAAGCTGGATTAACGCTGAGGGCATGAGAGTTTACCATGGGAACCTAAGGCCACCAGGAATATCCACATAACCTCTTACCCTGTTCAAAGCCCCTGAGGAGGCAGGAGTGGGGAGCCCAACGCCCAGAGGCATGCAGCAAAAACGCAGAACATGCAACTAGTAGTTCAGATACAGTGCAAGCAGACAGGTATCCAGCATACCCACAGAGGATCCACAGTATTTCCTCTCTTACCAACAGAATTCCCTTAGTTAGCTATATAGTGCTTTCCAATCTCTCAGACCGAGGGGGAAAAAACTGCCCCTTTCCAAAAGCATGTTCCTGCAGGTATCATTCATACCTTTCCCTTTAGACATCCAGCACCATTACCAGAAATAGACAATACAATGTAGCACGGCACATGCCAAAACCATACAGGCAAAGGCCTTGAATGAAGGCAGATACAAAGGCAGGCAATTTCATTTGTGAGCCAGAAACACCCTCCCTGAGAGTGCATGTCTAGCTTCTTATCAACCTGTGTTTTCTTCAATCCAGCAAACTAACACAGCTCACAGTGACGACTGTTCTCCTTCTCAAAATACTGTACAGCCCACTCCCTACTACCACGTGGTACAAAGCACAGGAGAGCTGACCAGGACTGCTGCCAAAAGGAGGTAAGACAGGTGCTACTTCTCACAGCGTGAGCAGAAGATGATTAACAGCACCACTAAAAAGTCAGTACCATTGGACATCTCTTTATGTGGCTGCTCCTGGAAGGCGCCTTCATGTTGGAGCAGCTCAGTGATGACAGCTCTGTCACCCATGGCAAAACCAGAAGGCTGAGTGGGACCACCTCCTTTCAGTAGCATCTTACACAACATCACTTTAAAACTGACTGCCAAGTACTACGCTACATTTCCACCAGTGTTTAAGATAGACTTGATTTTAAAACAGTTCACTGGGATTAAGCAGAATTTTATGCAGTAGATACATAAAGCACCTAAGAACAGAAGAGAACACACATCTAGGAGGCTGAAAGGACAAGACCATATCTGCATACACTACAGAAACAGTGCAATTTAAAAATGTAATTATATCAGATACAGTAAGAAGTCTGTATCTCACCTATCCAGAAGGCCATCTTGTGAAGCCTACAAATTTTCTAATCTTTAAGATACGTCATTAAATCCAAGAGCAAACAGGTAAATGGCACAGACCACCAGGAACGTCCAGTACCCCCCTCAGTGCCTGGCATTCCCAGCTGTAGGCCGCGGGGAAGGGAAGTAGAGGAAGACAAATTACGTTGCAACTATGTTAAGAGCAACTCTTATCAAAACTGCACAGATGTCTACATCAAAAGGCCCATCGTGTAACTATTTATGTTCTATAAAGGAGGCTAAATAAGTTTCTTTTTAAAGGCTGATAAGAGACACCCAAAGGTCCCTTTGGGAAAAGCAAATTTAAGGTCATTGCACGCTTCCGTCTAACAATCCAACCTTACAAGAATCTTGCACAGTGAAAAACTGTGAAATTACTGGTATGACACAGACAGAACATTTGAAGATTAAATAAACTCTTTGCACAGTCTGTGATACAGCTCTCAAAGAAATCAAGAACATCACAAAACTCCACCTTTCTTCCCAGTCCTAAAAAAAGCTTCTTCACACAGAGGCCACACTGTTACCCAAGTCTCACTTCACATGCAGGGGAAAGTGAATGGGTGAAGAGGTTAACCATGCTTCCTGTCTTACATAAGCTTTGTATCTCCATAAACAGCATTTCTGGTACTGGAACGTTTTAAAGAAGCCTGAGGAAAGCCTTGGGGCCCCATTAAATACTTTTACTAACTCTGTTACCAGTAACAAAATTCTTCTTTAATCCTAAATGACTCCACTACTCTTGAGGATGAAAGCACTGGAAAGAACCGAGACTGCAGAAACCACTAGCTAGTTTATGTTTCCCAGAGGAGGCACTCACACTGGGAACAATTCTGTGATTTAAAGACTAAACAGAAAATAGTGATTCACTCTCTTTTGCTGAATTCTATTCTGTACCACAGAATTACAAGACTGCTAACACAGAAACCTTGGAATACAGAAAGCAACTCCAATGTGAGATGAGGAAACAGTTCCCAAGATAAACAACTGTTCAACTTTTCCCATGCAACACTTCAGAAAAAGCAGGTTCAATTTCCCTCCCATTCTCATTCTCCAGATTACACCTATGATAAAAAGAAAACTTTATATAAGTATACATCTATATACACACACACTAAAAGGTATGTGAGCAACAAATAGCAAGTGTCTCTCAAGCATGTGAAGTACCTGACCAACCTCCCAAAGCTCCACCCAAAAGGTCCTAGTGATGCTGTCTGTGAAATTGTAGACATTTTTAAATGTCTTACACTATGACAGTTGCAAAGGGCAGCTTAAATATTGACCTACAGCGCAGCAGGCAGAAAATCTGCTATAAACATTGAAACCCCTCACGTGAAAGTACCTGGAAGGTAAATCATAATACTGTACATTTCAGAAAATATTTTATGGCCTTTTTTCAGCTATCCACCATAGCGAATCAACTACCCTGCACACACACACCCCCTAAATAACAGAGCAAATAATAACCATTGCACTCGATAAATCTGAAGTAGTGATATATTCAGCCTTTTCTTACAAAACAGAATGCCTCAGGCAGACGTTATTGCCTGAAACAATGTGAGTAAAATGCAATACTGTTATTCAGTTTCAGTAACAGGATTATGAGGTAATGTTTATGTATCTGGAAGCAGAGTTAAGATATTTTCATTATACAGATGAACTGAAATGACGTATTATTTCCTAGAGTCATTTAAAAAATATTTAAGCATCTTCAGGATCTTGGCTTGACTATTCTTCACACCCAAGATAAACCTCCATGATGGTTTGTTTTAAAAACGATGTGTGGAAAACTTTTCCTCCTAAAAGCAAAAAAATAAATTATGGGTGCTACAAGAAACCCGAATAAACATCAACACGTTGGCTCAGCCCAGTAAGAACAATTGCAAGGAGGCAACCGCTAGAGAAATAGTGAGATAAGGAGCACTCGACACTTGAAGTTTGTTACATGGCTATACTGAGTCTGACCAGCAAGAACCACTTCTAACAGAAAAACTTATGAAAAGGTCTCACATATAGGACACGCCTTCAAGAAAGTATCTTTGTGCATGTATTTTTATCTAGGTTTTCCTCTGTCCTAGCCATCACTGATACCCTGTTTCCACACAGTCCCTCTGTGCTTACTGCATTTTTATTTTATCATCTTACTGTGTCTTAATAGCCACAGGAATAAAAAATATGAAGTGCACAATTACTGAATATGAGAATAAAACAAAGACAGAAAAAGCCCAAATGAGATACTCATAAATCTGATAGCTTGCAGTATGCAAAAGACTGACCAAAGGAATGACCACAGCGTGTCAGACCAAGGGTCTGTGCAAGGCAACATCCTGCCTCCAACAGCTGCCAAGAGCAAGGATCAGGGAAAAACCATAACAACATGACAAGTACGTATAATGCCTTCCCCAGCTAAGCTTTCCAGACCCTAGCTATTTACAGCTCAGTAGCTATGTATCAGTGATTCCTACTGCGGGAATTGTTGTGAATACTTAAAAGGAAAGCTAAGGTTAGGTCATAACCAACCATGTGACTGAAAAGCTGTACGCCACTTGTATGGTTTTATTTATTTTTAAGTATTAAAAATAATTAGAAGAGGAAAAAAGCTGTAAATTGGAGCTGGGAGCAAGTAAACAACAACTGCAGTAAACACTCATATTTTTTAAAGCTTAGGTTTAATGTATAAACTTCATCTGTATGGATGTAAGTTTAGTTATCTAAGCCAAGAATCTAAATGAACTTAAAACGTGCTGTGAATTCCTTTATTTCCCCTAGATACTGACATCATAAGGAAACAGGAGGTGAGCAACAAGTTATACAGCTGGCTTCAGGTTCTGACAAAGTATCAGCAATCTGGAGCTAAAGGGAGCCTCTGCGTATTGGGATGGCCTTTGGGGCATGTCCTAGACATTTATGTAGTTTTCTCAAAAGAATGATGGAAGTAAGACAAACGTAAATGCAATAAACAAAAAAGCACCCAAATCCCAGTGAGAATATTTTCCCTAATACAAGTGCTTCATCTCTGGCTTTCAGAAATCAGAAATCTGGCTCTCAATGGTAACCTAAAAGAAAGTGAAAACTAAAATTTGTAATTCCCCTGGAAACTATTAAGAAATCATTCAATGTAAGTATTGTTTTTACAGTTCATCTCCACATAGATTCTTCAGATTAAGGTCACCACAAGTTGAAGACATAACAATTAATAAAATTAATGTAAATATTTTGGTCAACTTGTTGAAAAGCAGCAGTTTTTCAAATAAGGCATACTTACTTGTTTTCCCTGCTAAGAGAGCTACTTGACATAGGATTGTACAAAGCATGGAAAATGCTCAGTAACTTGCTGTGATGAATGCTGAGACACAGACAACTTGAAACTGAATGCTAAGATAAAGACAACTTGAAACTGAAACAGCCCCTTTTGTCATTCTTTCAAAAAACTATTCAAACTCTTCCCTTATGATTTCTCATTTCCTTCAACTGCTTGACCAAAGATATCCCGTATCACACAACAGCACATGCAAAATATATCCAGTATCACACAATAGCACACACAAACCAATTACAGTTTCAAGCTGTACATTCAGCTTTCCAATTTATACCCAAGGCAATCTTTTCCATGTGATACACAACACTAATTTTGGTAGTTTCTTTCTAAATTAAGTTAAAATTTTAATGGCTACTCCTTTTATGAGGTGAAATACCCCTGAACTCAAGCCTACACAATGGGCAAGGGAAAACAGAGAGGCTCTCCATTCTGTAAGGTGAGAGGGAAGATGCACAGGCAGAGGGAAATAGGAAGTCGTACCTGGGTTCATGGGCATATAATCACAATAAAAAGCACCAAATGTCACAGTAGAGTCCATATACATAGATGTGCCACTGTACATCCATTACACTGTGCCATCTGTTTTTGGACTTGCTGAATACCAGCACAGATGTTGGTCCATTCAGGAGCCAGTGACACAGAAGGCAACAGAAAAGCCTAAAAATATGGTTGGGAAAATAAGGCAAGAAAATTTAACTATACAGAATAGTCTTTAAGTAGGAGTAAGAGTTAAATAAGGACCTATTGCATAAGAGAAATGTATGCTCACATGTTACTCTTATACTTTCACTTCTTGCCTGTTAAACTCCCACGAGCTGTAACATCTTACCTACACAAGAAATCTAAATCACTCCTTAAAAAGTTTTGAAGACATTTCTATTTTGCTCGACAAAAACCACTTTTTTCATTTCCTGCCAACTAAGGCAAAAAAAAAGCCTTTTACCACAAAACTCAGTGGGTGAAGTCGCATTTGGTAAGAAGCAAAAATGGATGGGGAAGGTTTTATTTCAGCTTCACTTGCCACAGGGAGGGGGAAAGACCTGGGAAAACTGAGCCACTTGGACCATAACTACCTGCACTGGAAAGATACATTGGCTGAGTGGGTCTCTTCTACAGAGCAATTTCAAATATTTTAAAGGATAAATGTGTAAACAACAATAAATTTGGGGGACAGAGATGCAGAAAATTTCATGTTCATCTTGATTTTGCAATTCAGGAGCTGGTTTGTCAGTACGTATTTTGGGATTCTCAAGCTAACCCTTCCAACAATTGCAAGCATAACCACTCAAGACACTGAGCACCACCCATACCAAAAGCTGCCCAGGAGGTACCAAGATTACACTACCCTGAAGGCCAAAAGCTGCCTTCTCATGGGAAGTCAGACACTTTGGGATGCTAGCAGGGCAGTGAGGGAACTGTTTGTCTCGCTGCTCATGTTCACACGTTCCTCAGCTCTGCCAACAGAGAACTTGGGTTTCTGTTAGCAGGAGCTTAAGAGAAAAAGCATCATTTCCCATTTTTCAGTTAATGCTTTTGACCTTGTTAACATAATAACCTTTCCCCTCACATTAAAGAGTGAGATTTTCTATTAAGACTTGTGTATTTGCATTTGTAGGTACTTAGTGGACTATATTAAATGTTTTATTCCACCAGCATTCAACATAAATATTTTCCCCTTTATAACCAGGATATAAGCAAAATGGATCCTCCTTCTCAGCCCTGAGTGAAGTCCTTTTCCCCACTCTCCTGACAAGAAGCACAGATTTTCCTCCTGCTGGCAAGAAGTCTAATCCATTTCCTGTTCTCTTTCTTAGTAAACAGTATAGTCTTCTCCCACGAACATCTGATGACAGGCAAAAACAACAAGATTAAAGTAAAGGTGAGGTGAAAAGTCTTTGTTTCATGAGAATGTTTACATAAATTTAGATTTTGTTATCTTAGACTCACAAAACAGTAATAAGACATACAGGGAAAAATACAGTAATGGAAGTACAGAGGTGCACGTGATTGGGAACCAGCTAAGGTTGCTCTTAGCTTGATAAACATGAGCCCAAGCTGGCAGGAAAAGCAGCATGTTTAAAGCAGCACACAAAACTGTATGAGAGCCAGAACTTACCAAACTTGGGTGCTTAAATTTAAGGACAGAACAAGTTTCCACAAATTCTAAGGAACAAAACAACCCCAACTGATAGCAACACCAAAGCATGCATCTGACTAAATTATCTGTGTCCCAATATGAGGCACCTAATCTGGTAACTTCTGTGTCAAGTCAAAGTCTGATTTTTGACATCAAGTCAAAATTTTAAAAAGAAAAAAAAAAAAACCAGGGACATTGTTGGAACTGTCTTTGTACTACAGGAAATATAATCTGCCTATTATTTTCAGGTATTGATATGTCATTTATCTGGGTCATCGTACAAAGCATTTAAACCATTCATCTGCAAGATCCTGTGACACCTGTTTACTACAGGAAGCGTGCTACACTCAGGATGCTAAATGTAAATTCAGTTCTGCTTCTGTCCCTGACTGCACACCCAGACAATGTGCAGGAAGGAAAACTGGGCATAACACCTACTGACAGACTTCAGCTTCTATTAACAAATGACCTGAGGATCTGCAAGGACATTCTTGTAAAAATCATCCATGGGTTTGCTCAGAGAGGGGACTTCACTTAAGGGCCTGTAACCTATATAAAGAAAAAAAGATGATAGCTGGGAGGGAAAGAGACAGGTGACCTTCCCAAAGTTACACAGCAGGTAAGTGCTAGAACTACGAATTTATTTCGGATCTTTTTGAACCTTGCCCAATGTCCTATGCCCATACAAGACATGCTGCCTCTGTGAATTTTTAAAAGAGAACACTCACAAGATGACAGAGGAAAGCAGATTAAATACAGTTGACAAGGACTTTCCTGAAAGCCTCTTGAGGCTTTCCACTTGTTTAGCAGACAGCACTTAGAAGGAACACAAAACATTCCCAATACTAAAGCATCTTACTCAGACATCTGTCTCAAAGCCTGAGTCTTCTTTAACACAAAATTACTTGCTCCTTAGTACAATCCTTTAGCTACTTCTGCTTTATCCTTTATAATGCCTCCTCTGTTTTAGGTGCCATTACCCATTTCCCCTTCTCAGAATCTCAAACTGCAACATTCTGCCAACATCAACATAACTGCATTTCTCCAAACGGAAAGCAAGTCACCAGGCATTAACACACGACCAAAACTTCCTCCAGTCTTTAGCCACCATTACATATAACTGAATAGCAATAAAGAAGCAGCAACTTTTCCCCACAATACTTCTAAATGTTGTGACAGGCATGTCTCTAGATGTCTGTAATGCACTAAGGCTACAGTTATTTAGTACTCAGTGGAGAAAGGATACAACTCTCCTCTTCAACAGAACAGAAAACATCCTTGAGGCAAAGATGTTTCTTAAACCCACTTCCTATTCCCTCCCAAGAGTAAGAGAGTTTTGGTTCTTCTTGTACGTCAGAGCTCAGAAATGATTATAGACTTGATAAATTAACAAAGATAAGTTATTAGGAAAGCAACATCACTTACTTCTTAAAAATCACCAATCATGAATTCCAAATGGTAAAAATGATTGACTGAAAAAATATTGCTTTTATTTGCAAAGATGATATGGTTAAGCCAGCTTACCCTTTCTCAGCTAGTCTTACCCTATGAGATAATACTACTTAATCTGTGCTCTATTTGAAATCAAATAAACTTCAGGTTTAGACACATATATGTTTCAGATATGCTTGTTTTCATCAACACTGTCCAGGAACTCGATGTCAGAAGCCCAAATGCAGTGCAATTTGCAACTGAGTACCCAAGAACAGTTTAATATTACAAATTAGAATTATAATTCAAGTTTCCTCTACTACCCAAAAGAAAAAAATCACCACTCCAACATCAGGGATACAGCAAGGAAAGCACTTTCTAGATACATACTGCAGCATGGGTTTCATATTTATACATACTTGAAAAATCATAAAGCCTTGTGAAAAAGGCAGAATAAGGAGTTCTGTATTTTAATCAACATTGAAATAAGCCCAGTGAGCTTACCGAGCAAAATAGCCTTGTCGCCGTTCCTTCTTCTCTTCCTTGGTCTCCATTATTTACAGTCAAATGGGGAAGGTGAGCAGCCAAGCGTGATGCTCTTTTTCCCGTCAGTACCTCATATCCAGGCAAAGTCTCCTGTATATAACAGTTAAAAACAGGAAGTTCATAAATCAACATGTCAACAACACCTACAAAACCCAACAGGCTGTGGAAATACAACTGACCAAGTGACAATGCGAAGTAAAACTTTAACCAATGTTTGCTGTGCAATATCCCTTTAGTATACAATGAGACAAACCAATAAATGCACTCAGGCCAGTTTCTCAGCAGTGGAAGAGACATTTTGCAAAGCAGGTAACCCAAAGAGGAGCATCAAGTTTTAAAACTCTGGAAAGATTCACCTACTTCCAAGTTTATACCAGAACATCTTCCAGGTCTCATGTGTTTCCTAGACAGGCAGATCAAGAGAAGCTTTGGAAATACATAGTACAAACAGTATAATCAGTAAGACACACAATGCTTACTTGGAATTTAAATTTTAAATTACTAAAAATACTATAAAATTATGAGAGATCTGAAAGTTTTAAAACAATGTAAACGAAAAAAGAGTGATCTACATTCTATACAAGGTCTGACTGTTGTGACCAATATACAAGTTCAAACAAGCATAGAGGGAGAAACAAGATGGACCTCTGGCTCTCCAGATGAAGTGTAATCACCTTGAGATAGGTAGGACTAGGGAAGGTTATCTAGGTTTTCTGAGAAGTTAAAAAGAAAAAAAAAAAGAAAACGGAGACCAGTAATACTGGTCTTCGATATGAAAATCACCACCTCTTGGCAGAATGCTGTACCAAGGCACTTGGAAAACAGGAGTTGAGAATTTCCAAACTGCTTTATAATTACTGTAATTAACAACATCCCACATCAACTCCTGTCCAAGACCCCTGCCAAGATGTTTTATCATTTTCCTCTCCTCAGCATACATTTAACCTACCCTGATGGCTTGTGCACAGGCACAAAATAAGTTAATTTTAGAGTTTTTTATCAGTATTTCAGAATAAACTCAAACTAGAAGTTACTACTAAACATTTTAGTCTAATGGGCTGTATAACAAAGAAATGGAAGCCATATAAATTATGATTCATAGCAAAAGAAGAAAAATTCCTCTGGGACCTAATCAGTTCCCATTATTTTCCCCTGCATTAAAAGATCACAAGCTACAAACTGCCAGATGTCAACAAAAGAGATGATGCAGCAAAGGCAGACTAATCTATTTGAAAAGCCCAAGAAGAAACCATGCTAGAGTCTACTAGAAATACTTGCCACAATTTTCTCTCCTTATTGATGGATTATCAGTCCAGAGCATACGAAGCCCATTGCTTCAAAATGCACTTTTTCTTACTCATTAGTTTTGAATACATCCAGTGCATCAAAAAGAATCAAGCTGCTCTGATTTTCACACATCAGGTAGCCTTACAGTAATGGGTACTGTTTAAATGGCAAATATCTGACATCTTTAGCTTTATAAAGAAAATACTGTTTTATCTCTGCAAGATAACACATGATGCAGTCTTCAGCTGAGCACAGAAACCCACATGACAGTAGCATAACAGCAGCATCAGAACAAACTGGCCTGCTCAGATGTCCAGTCTGTATGAAGACACCACACACTTCCTAAGAATTCTGATGCATCTGTATCTTCCCTGTTGGGGCAGGTTCTTAGATCATCAGAGGATCAAAACTGGTGCCTTCATTAGCACTGCCTTTGAGTTACAGTAAGTCTTTCGAAGTGTACAACTACAGCCTCTCCAGTGAATTACAAAAAGAGTTCAAAGAAAGAGGAACCACTTTTCCCCCTTCACCTGCTTTGCCTTCACTACACTGTGATGCGGCATGAGGGCATTGACAGGCCAGAGTTGAATCTCACACTGAGACCAAGTACTATCACATAACCCGAAAGCATCAATATAGCATTAAACCGATGACCACAAGGACAGCAGGACCCATGGGAATGAGAAGAGGGAAGAGTCCCTCACCTCACTGAAACAAGGTCAGCTGGCACGAACAGAGGCAAGAGAGATCTGTCCTCACTGCCTAATCCTGTGCCAGAGTCAGTGGTATGCTCTTTCTATTCGTTCTCTTCCTCTCCCATGATCTAACATCCCCAGCCAGGAAAGTAACTGACCTGCTCCAGGCTGGCAGACAAAGAGAGCACTACTACCCAGGGAGCCAGGAGGACAAAGCCCTGCCTGCCCAAATCCCTGTCAGGCCCAGCATCAGAGCAGCCACTCCCTGCTCCAGCAAAAAGGGGCACGAAAAAGGAGAGAGGAGGTTAAGCCTGGACCTAACCACAGATGCTGCAGGACGTGCCAGCGCCAAACCAGCGAGGCACTGCTCAGCTCCCCAAGCATGAGGTTTGCTGTTTGCCTTCATCAGTGCTAAACAAAGCCAGCAACGGCAACATGGGTATGGAGCCTGTTCTCACATCAAATAAATGCAATAATTATATTCCTAACAGATGGGTACTCAGAAAATTGGAATGTTAACCACAGACCAGACATAGCAAAGGCATTCAGGCAATTTCTTCTTTTGCTAATAAATATACAGTAAAATAATATCTAGTCACCAATTAGAGTAAACTTTCATAATAGAATAATTTAATGTCAGATACCACCCTGTTGACTTCAAACTTTCTTAGTTTACCTTCTTAGAAGAAACAATGGTGGTGTTCTAGAAAGGCATATTAAAGTCTGAAAATTATACTTTGAAAACATAGTACTAGAAATAGCAAACTGATTAGGAATGCTGACTTCTTAAGTCCTGAGTTTACTTGTGTTGTTGGGAATTTTGTACTAGCTGCCTTAAAGGGAAAAAAGAAGAGAAAGCCTGACAGCTAGGAGGAACATAGCACAGCCTGCAGTAATTGCTACAGAAAACCAGTATTTAGTATTTCTGAGAGGTCCTTTTCAATTTTTAGTTTTTTTAAGCAGTAACAGCACAAAAGCCACATTTACTTTACAGGTTGTCACTGACATTTTAAAGTTACATCAAAAAAGGCAAACCTACTCTACACTTCTCCCCTATCTGTCCTTTGATATCTTACAAGAAAAAAATCCAAGGTATTCTTTATTACCAGCTTAAAACATTATTGAGGCTATGTGGTTAAAATGAATCTTGGTTTCCTGGCAGCTCCTTTCTGGTACAGACGAATACTGAATCAGCAGACTATTAAAAATGTATATATTTGGGGGATATTTATATGCTGAGAAACAGACACCTTACTCATATATCATGAGTTCAGTCCAAACTCAAATGATGACAAAGCTGATTTTATATAAATTTCAGGCTCAGTTTAACACTTTCTACACACTGAAACAGAAGTAGACTGTGAAAAGCTTACATGTCTACAGCAACGCTAATTCTTTAATTAGACATTTTCAAGGCAAACTTGATGACCAAACAATGCATTTCAGTAAGGAGCCTGTTAAAAATTTGCCACTCTCCAAATTCAGCCAGTGTCAGTACCTGATAGTTATATAAAGAAAAGAAAATACATAAAAATATACTATTCTTTCTGATTTTAGTCCTACTGCTCTCGATATATTAATTTATATTTATTCATTTCTGGATACTTGCTTTGTCTATCTAGTCTTGCTACCAGGGAGTTTTGGGGATGTTACTGAAAATTTGTAATTAAGATGGGAATGCTCCAGCAAGGCCACATAAAAAAAAAGTTTTTAAAATATTATAATCACAGGAACAGAGTGAACTCCTGACCATGGATATCCACACCACTTCAACTGTCACCACACTCCCAAGACCTCCAGAATCTGCTTCTGGGTCCTGCTGTCCTCCCTGCAACCTGCCACTGCAGGACAGCAGCTTCCTGCACCGGTACATTCCAAGTAGCACCAGAAGATGCTCTAAGTGCAAGGATAAACAAAGGGAAGGGGAACATTAAAAACAAGTTAGTATGTGAATAGAGCACCCTTTAAAGACTTTGATAAATTTACCAATTTTTCAAAATTATTTTTTCTCCCTTTTCCTTCCCTTCTCATGCATGAAGAATAATGTACCTTGCTACTTGCAGTTTAAGTAGCTCACATTTTCATGAAACAAGAATAACTCCTGCTTGCTGTGCTCAGGGGTAAGCCTCCACAAATCCTGTCTGCTGGCTCTAAAGCATCAACAAGCAATCCTTCAGTTGTGGGCATTATTTTCCAAAACCGTGCACATGAACAACAGTACATCCAACAGCACAGCAACACAGAAGCCAAGGATTATTTTTAGAACATTCAGTGGACTTGACAGCTTGTCTCTGGCCATCTGTGCCCACTGCAAGTCCTGGAAGAACATACAGAGAAAAAGAAACATTCAAGATCATGCAATTCTCTAGACTTATTTTTCATGATCCTGTAGAGTCAATATCTCTCAACCTCTCGTGAGGTAGGAAATTGATATAATTCCCTGCTTTGCAAATGGGGAGCTGAACTGTAAGAATTGCCTCCACATGCTCAAATGAGAGCGGAAGAGGAACGTGTACCCTCCCAGCAGCTTTAATCCACCAGCCTCAATAACCAGCAGCAATGAGAACACGGGAGGAGACTACTTTATTTTCTGTGAAATTTAAACTGACTAACTTTGGAAACCAATAGCACAGCCTCTATTTTATCTGGGTCTGCAGGCATATACATAGGAATTACAGCACAGATCAACAAAAGCAAATAAAAAGCCTAACTCCTCTGAAGATCCAGGCTCACTTGTCTCCTTCAGCATGTATATAAAAAAACCAGTTAATTGACTTCAGGAAAACCAAGTCAAGAGTAGTGTATTCCATACCTTAGCAGAAGCCTCATGATGCAAGAGACAGTGGCAACAATCACACTCTGAACAACAAGCAGGGAAGGTGAGAAGTCTAAGCACAAATTTTCCAGTTAGGAAGGCAGAGCAGATTAAGGCACGAGACTCTCAGTGGGACAGCATAGCCAAGTGGGCATGGCCACAGCAAGGATGCAGCAGGGAGACCCCACTGTGCTGAGGGAACAGGATGCTGCCCAGACATACCACGTAGCCCTCATCTGCTCTCTGGTACAGTGTCCCACACAACAGTAATTTTTTATTTTTGCTTCTCTATTATACCTCTGCCCCTGAGACTACAAACACCACACGCATCTGTTCACAGCACCGCACGCTTCCTACCACCTGCCGTAATACCAACATTCAAAACTAGTCGTACTCAGACATGCAGCATTACTAATGATCTGGCTTATATCTGCAACTCTGCAAGTGAGCGTCTTTTTACAAATAAGAAGTCTTCTGGGTATATGTGCCAATTCTGACCCCTAAAAGATGCAGCATGAGAGATGACAAGGGTTATACCAATAAGCCACTATTAAGATCAAAAAATAGAAAAGATATGTTTGTAGTACTTCAAGAGCAATAATAAAAATATCTATCAAGTTGGAAGAGTAGGAAATTATAGCACAAATCACAGATAGAAGGGAAGGAGTTTCAGCGTATTAGATCTGAAACTGAACCCTCGGGGGTTGCTAGCTGTGCCTGTGATGAGCCCAATGCAGTTACCAGAGCACTGTGCAGATGCAAATAAATAAAAACACACACCACAGAAGGCAACAGAAACAGTTTAACAAAGGAGACATTTTAATTTGCTACTGGTCATATAAATGCCTATTATTAAGCTTCACAAGCCAAAACACTAATAGTAACTCTTGCATTCATTTCTATAGACCTCCCATTTTTAAAACCAGGAAGGTGAATGCACACTTGCACTTCATGAGAAATGCTAAATTTTGCAGCATTGCATTAATGCCTCACTGACTGGACTAAGCAGGTTGAGTTCTACTGCTTTTAGGTTCTGCTAGTATATTTTACTTGGTGTAACAGAAAAGATGAAAGTTTCTGTATAAACACTACAGCATCTCAAGATGAAATATAATAGAAATGCAAAGCCAGCAAAGAGGAGAGAGTAAGCAACAACTTTCTTTAGTCTTTTCTTTAGGCAGAATGACCTAGGAAAAAATGAGATTGGAAGCTTTCATAAAAGTACCTAGCATGAGGAAGTAAAACACAGCACAGACTTAATATATTCATTAGAGTGGACAAAAAATTGTTTATTCTAAAGCTATCTGAAATATGGAATTATTTTAATACAATTATATAATTACATTATAGTTATGATGTAAAGTATTAATGTTTTAGAAATATCATTACAAGCTCTATAAAGGAGTTCTAGTCCATTACATATAACTGGAGGGCTAAACTAACCCAGGAGAGCTGCTCCATCTGAGGTTCACTCAGCCCTTGCTCAGGTGAATAACCCTTCTTTATGCCTTTAATCTTTGAAGTATTATGCCTGCCACGTTTCTTGTGACAAGGGTGCACGCTTAAAATCCACAAAGAATAAAAATACAAAAATCAAGAGACTGAAAATAAATGTGTAAGCAGAAGCAATTTCTAGACTTCTTGTTCATATTAAACACAGAACAGTCACAATTTCTGTGTCTCCAAATAGAGAGAAACAAAGAGATTCAACGTGGCTATTTGCATGCTGTCGGCTCTCAAGGACAGTGAAGATAAGATCTGGAGATAAGACAGGCAAATAAAACAAACACCCTTGCTCTTGAGGAATAGGGTACAATGTTTAGGAGGTTATTATCCCCCCTACAGTGGTGTAGTAAACTAAAAGTTCAAGCATTTTCATTCCCTATTAATGAAGTAAGAATAGGCTAAGCTTAGATCACCTTCAGTTCCCCCACTATATTTCCAACAGTCTGTCCACATGAACAAAGTTCAAATGAAATAAATGAGAATCAAAGTAACAGAAACATTTCTGATTCAGAAACAGAACAATAACAAAACTTGATTCAGCTCCAAAGAACTCTCCAGACAAATTATTCCCACCTTACTTGGGAAGAGGATTTAACCCACTAACTTGGACTGTCACGTTTCACACAGAATAAGGGGAAGCAAATGAGCTAAGAAATTCCACATCACCAGTCAGGTTGTCACAAGACAAAAACATCGAGATTTAATCTTCCCTCATTGGCCGCTGAACATCACCAGATGCATTTTCCATACAGAGCAATGTATTTTATCATTTAACTCAGCTTCAGCTGCTAGACAGAAACTGGTTACAAAACACAGCATAAACAGGCAGAGTGCTATGCTATTCCCAACATAAAAGTGCAGTGCTGTTGGAAATCAGGCCACCTGGGAAGATTTTCATTTTTAGGTCAACAAGAACATTGCTGCAGATGTTTTAAAATAATTAATACCTTCATCTTACTGTATCTCCTATTTCAACCTACCCCAATTCAATTAAGCATCAAGTCCAAGCCCTCTGACTCTGCAGCTTTTCACACTCACAGCGTACAGGTATACACAGTGTTGCCCTCTAAAACTACCTGAAAGGAAGAGGTGGAGAGGCAGCAGTCAGCCTCTTCTCCCAGGCCACTAGTAATAAGACACAAGGAAAAGGCCTTAAATTGTGTCAGAGGAGGTTCAGGGTAGATATTAGGAAACATTTCTTTGCTAGAATAGTGGTTAAGGATTGGACTGTACTGCCCAGGGAAGTAGTGGAGTCACCATTCCTGAAGTGTTCAACAAATGAGCAGATATGGCACTTTACAATATGGATTCAATCAAAGATTGGATTTGATATCTTGGAGGTCTTTTCCAATCTTAATGACTCTGTGCTTATATGAACTATAGAAGGATGAAGTTTACCATATCCAAAGAGGGTAAGATGGATATCACTGTTCCCTTATCTTTGCCTGGAGCATGTAGGCATATACACAAGACTTTTCATTTACGTGCTCCCCAGCACTCAACTGAAACACCTAGTATTTGCACTTCTCTAAAATACAAAAAATCTGATGAACATTCAACACATCAACTAGCATTTAGACAATCCCCTTAGCACTACCTTGCTGTTTTGTCAGTTGACACCATCATGTTCCTTGTTCTTAACAATTGCTAGTTTCGTGATCTGTTTAGTATTTCAACAAAAGCCTTGCACATCTGTTTTGTTAAGGTCAAGACAGATACATACAAGCAACCACATCACACCCAGACCCAAAGAATTACAGGTTCTCTACAAGGTTTATAAGGGACATGATCAAGTCCTCCTTAGATAACCCTCTTCCCATACTCAGAATGCTGCTAAAGGCCACTGGATCCACAGTGTCACATATCGCAGGTCTGGCCACACTCCAGAGTTGTTTCTATGAATTAGCTCACATAGGCCACAAAGTGGGATTTGCACTGGCAAAACAGCAGCATCACAGCAGACGAATACACAGTAAATATCCTTTGGTGATAAGGGGACCCTGACCAGTCAAAGTGCCAAGACAAAGAATTTAGGCTTTCCCTTGTCTGAGGCTGTTAGAATCTGTCCACGGAGCAAGCAGCTGTCAGTTTCAAGTATTACTGCCCTTTGCATTTCTCCCTTTCGCCCACTTCAGCTGCTTGGTAACACTCCTCCACCCAAAACCACCACACCAATGACTTGCAGCAGACTCAGCAGATGTGGCTCTGTATCTGCATTTCAGTTTATATCCCACCATGCCAGCTCACACCCCCTTCCAGCAGGCTTTGCTGCACACCCTCACTTCTGCCACAGTAGGCAGACTTTGGCAAAAAGCTTGGGAAGAAAACCGCCAGTGTGACTCCCCGAGCAGTGACTTTCTTCTGTGGGCATTAGCAACCACACATGCGGACAGATGAGTGCCAGCATTCATGGGATGAGAAACAGACAACAGAATACAAACGCATGACCTCAGCTTCACAGCAAACTTGCTCTCTTCTCAGCTCTTTTCTCACCAACACAAGAAAGGCATTTCTATGAAATGTAAATAAAGCTGAGGTAGAGCAGAAAGAGACTGATGTTTGAAGAGTCTCTTAAATCACAAAGATGTGGTTCGATGCTTGGCATAAATACCTATATTGTCAATCACAGGTACCATAAATGACCTTCTGTTTACAATTATTAATTACTTTAGGTCCCAAAATGCTTAAGCATAAAGTTAGGTTTATATTAAATATTCCCATTGTACTCAATGAGACTTGGTTAACATGTTCTCAGTGCTTTACAGGACAAAACGAGGCAACAAGAAACCCATGCTGAACAAATCCATCAGTATAAGAAGCACTAGAGATGGTCAGTTTTTTACATCTAGCACATTTGCAGCAATACATAACCATGCAGTGAAAAATACTGGAAAGTTCTTGTCAAAAAGTACCCCCTCATTTTCAGGTGTTTAGAAAAAGAACCTCAAATCAAGAGAACCTCAAATCAACCCAGAGACACTACACTGTGAAACATAAGTATTAAAATACTTAATTACTTCAAAAAAGCAACCAGACACAAGAGGTACTTGAAGGAAAAACCACAATTTTTAAGTTTCAGCTCAACACCTCTTTTTACAATTTACCCTGATTCATATAAATTCCAGGTCATCCCTTCTTCTCTATTATCTACCTCCCAGCTGAGAAGCAAGGAGGCTGAGGAGTGGGGGCAGAAAGGAGTCTAGCAGTAATGCAATGCAAACGTTTTCCTATCTGAAACACTGTTAACAGAACCAAAATGCCAGGTTTCCATAGAAACCTGAACTGTGTCACATGCTTACACTCATGTATATTAAGTACATATCGAACAGTTTAATTGTAACACAAAATCCTGTACATTTGTAATGTACAAAATTAACACTGGAAACCTTCACTATTTACTTTTCAACTGCTTAACCTGCAAAATTTATTTCATTACAGTGTGTTTAGTGTGACTTTGTATTACACCTATGCAGCTTCATAGGTGCTCCAATTCTGGCAGTGTTAGGTGCATCAAAATTACAATGATCAACAACAAATCAAACTCTCTTCACACTGCATAGACTGAATCCTGTTTTTAAAAGCAGCAATGTTTCTAATTATTTCCTTCTTCCTTGCAAAATCCCTTTAGGCATTGTGTAACAGAAAATTATTCTGAAACACCCTGAAAACTTCTATTATCATACCATTTTTCCTTCCTCCACCTCCAGACTCCTGTAAACACTACACACAGTTGCTGACCTTGTACTGAGTCACCTTGCACTATATACAGTGCAAAAACTCCCCTCTCAAATGGAATTCCCCTTGCTACACACCGGAGCACAGTCACATTTACCCACTAATTAGAGAGTGTCTCTTGAAGAGCTGCTTGCTTCTTCAGAAGCAGAAACAGAAAAGTTCTTTATACTTTTCTGTGTTCTAATCATTTGTGCACAGCTAACTGCTCAAAATTATTCAGGTAAGTAAAGTTACCTATGTCTAAGTATGGAGGAAAGATAGAACAATGTTACGAATCATGCAAAACTGTTACATGCCATCCTTCCTTCAGCATATCTAATCTGCCTTTTACTTGCTCAACTCTGCATGTGTTCAATCAGTGAGATGGTTCAGGGCTTAGCTAAACAACAAAAAAGTTAAAAATACACCTGAATTAAGCTTGAGCACTGTTGCATAAAAAACAGATGCGTAGAAGTTTTCTGGTGAAGCAGTATATATTTTACTTTCAGATTACTCAAGTGTTTTAAACATTATTATAGAACTGAGGTTCTCTTGGTGAACAAACAGACTGATTTTGAATCTAAAATTCAAACATCTTACACTGATAGTATTGACAAAGTAACTCAGCATTCTGAAACTAGGTGTTTCCTTTTACTGGGGGGAAAAAACGCAACCACCACAAAGTCAGAAAAATGACAAATAGCTTCAATTCCTACGGTGTTGCATTTTCACAAAAGCCATCCATCTCAGCCACATCAACCAGGTACCACAACAGAGACTCTGAGCTCTCTACTCCTGTACCAAGTGCATTCAGAGGAACTACTCACTCACTCAGATTATGCTTGTGACACCTAAGCACACATGTGCACAAGTGGGGCCCAAAGGTGAAAGCTGCTAAACTTCTGTTCACCACAAGTTATACCTAACATAGCTGGTAGCATTTCAAACAGAACTTTGTATTCTCTTGTTTATAGCTACATCAATGTAATTGCTTGCCCTTCTCACGTTGAAGCCAGCCAAAGCAGTTAATGCATTAACAAGCCCTGGATTTGATCTTGTTTTGCTTTTTTCCATGTCAAAGCACCTATTTTTGAGGGGCTGTAGTCTTTCCATTTTTGGTGTTAAAACTTAAAATTTGTCTTTGAAAATCTGTCCAAACGGGGTAGAGACCTACACTTTAAAAAAAATTGGAAAAGCAGTTTGCACCTACCCCACCAGGGCGCATTAGTGATTTGTAGATAAAAAGGACCGACACATTACCTGTCAAAAGTGTATTACCTCAGAGCTAGATTCATAGGATCAAGGATCATTTAGGTTGAAAAAGACCTTTAAGGTCATCAAACCTACTCATGGTCTTGCTGATAATTATGACAGGACCTAGGATTTAAACACATACATCCAATCCCAAACACATAGCTGGGCTGACCTCATTAAAAGGTCTAGCTTCCACAGGTCAAAATTGCTTTTCTGAGATATCTGCATGCTGGACTCAGGGAAGTAAAAAGAAAGGGCAAAAAAATAAGTGAAAAGAAGCAGGCAGAGAGATATGTTTCAAGGCCAGATGAAGCAAATTCCAAATTATAACACGGGATTCTGTCATCCTAGAGCCTTTCAGTGAGAAAAACATCCACAGATCTTTCATCAAAGAATTCAAAACAAATAGTACATGGCATGAAGAAGAAATCAAAACTTATACAACAGATGCAAAACACAGTACTCGGCAGAACTTTTTATTTCAATTGCAATATAATGCTGACAGCAAAGCAGTTAAGATTTGAAAACTCTACTCAGTACTCAATGTGAAGTCCTGATCCCAGTGTCATCCATGAAGTCTGGTTCTTTACAAAGTTTCTCAATCCTTAATAAAAACACCAAACCAAAGCAAACAAACAAACAAAAAAACCTAACAAAAAAAAAAAACCACAGTGAGAGGAGAGGCTTTTGGAGGACTGTTACCATTTACTACGGGATGACAGTTTTTCCCAAGAAATGCATTTTGTAACTTGAAGCCTTTACATCCCAAACCCTACACTGGTACACAATAAAATGAACACATGACAGTTACCAAGCAAAAAGAAATACATGTCTCCTCAGAAGCACCTTAAAAATCAGGTTTGGTGCTACAAGTGGCTCCTTCAGCTGCACCACCTTCCCTTTTGCAAACCTCCTTGGCTTTCCGCTTGCATTTGCACACACTACCCACAGCACTCTTCAATCACAGCTCATTCCTAACGGAGCAGGGTCTCATTTTGCAAGGAGCAACACTGCTCTGCTCTGCTGGGTCTGAGTCTACATCTCCTTCCCTGGAAGGAGAAACAAACAAATGCACCTGCCTTGCTCTTCTCATAAACTTAACTTGAAGTGTGTTCATAGTTGAGCAGAAGGGCTAGGAACCACTCTCCTGGATGCAGTGTTTTCCCCACAGCTCACCACCCATGGAGGCCAGGAGAATCCTCCAGCACACATCAGTGCATAAGGTCTGGTTCATTCCTAGGGTTCGTGTTCCTTGCTCTTTTCAACCTCCCTGTAGAAGATTTATTATTTCTTGTTTTTGCTGTACCATTCTGGTTTCAAGATCAGCCTCTACTCCCCTGCCCCTAAAACCTGCCTATTATCTGCCAGGCTCAGCCTGGGACTGGGAACTACCAGAGCAGGGCTCAGAAAAGAACACAACTGGTTGACAAAACACTGAGATTTACTTCTCATGCAATAGGGTCAGGTGCCCAGTGACAACAGTGCAGGAGAAAACTAACCTTCATCTCCTTAATCTCTTTTCATGACAACCAATGTGTTACTTGTACTAACAGAAATGACGCACTACAAACAGAACCCAACTGTCAAAGCAAACAACCCACTTGAAAATTTGTCCACTGAGGGATCAGTAGGCAGCACAGCCCCTTTTTAAGGAATCTAGAATTCCTGACAGAAGGAAACAAATGGACATTTGATGTGGTGTGATGTGAGCAACCACATCAGCACAAGCCCAACAAAGGAGATTTTCCTTTCCATCCTGTAAGTATGACTGCAGCAGGACACAAATGCAGACATCACAGGAAGTTCTTGCCAAGCCTCTGCGCACTGATGTGATGCTACTCTCTATTCACCCCTAACTAAAAGGCATACCTAACCAACACCACCCAGCACCATACATTACATTAAAAAAAACCAGAACACCACAGAACAAAACCAAAACCCAAATTATCTGTAAATCAAATGAAATGTCTTCAGCAGACACCTAACCATGAGGACTGGAGAACAACTCACGGCACTGGCAGAAAGCCACCCTTGTCATTCCTTTGTGGTTCTCAATTTGTTTCCTAACTGTCCTGATGATTACTCAGGCTGCCTGTGACTTGACCCCACGTATTTGGGTGGAAAGAAGACTGTCATGTTCAACAGCTGTTAATCATCTGGGCCAGACCTGCACAAGTGACTGGCTCACAAAAGGCACAGTCAATCTGTCACCACATACCTGGTCACATTTCAGCACACTGCCCTGCAACAAAGTAAAAGTTTCATCTCCTTGGTTCTTCATCCATTGTCACCAACATGTCACCGCTTACACCACACAGCTACCAGACAATACATGCATTTCAAAAGTTTTTGGAGCTGAGACAGAAGGTACAGACCAGATTTTATGTCATGGATTACCACAGCTCGTACCTTTAGGAGTCTCCAGCAGCTTCACTACAAGAGGTTTGATCAGCAACCAGGATGGAAAAAGGGAGTACAAAATGTCCAACACTGCTTACATAAGAGAAGAATTTCTTTTTAATATAAATTCTAAATATCATGTAAATAATCTTCATGTGTAAAATTATTACAAACTTCAGTGCTTCCCTGAATTAGCTGAACCTTTGTGAGAAAGCATGAAGGAAGAACTCAAGACACTCTCTGGCCTACAAAGTTTTGCTGAGTTTGCTGCAGCTACCAAAATCTGCATACAGATTAAACCCAGCTTTATCACAAGTACCCAGGTCTTTGGCATCAGTACAGCTGCTTAAAAAGCATTCTAAAAATGATACTTCTTAAGTTGAGAGTAAAATAAAGCCCTTGCCACCAGACTGGGGCACCGCTTAACCATGAGACAGTTGACTACAGCAAAAGCCTACTGACACAGCGTAGAAGCAGTGCCAAGCCACTGACAACATCCAAGTTGTTCCACACAGCATCTCCTCCAAAGTAACAACCTAGGCAGACACAAAGATTTTCTGCAATCACAGCATCACCTTATCTGGCAGGAAGCCATCCACACCTCTTCCCCTCTGAATCAAGGTGGCAGTGATGCTTTGTGAATATTCGTACTTCTTTTCTATCCGCTGCATTACCTTAGAGTATTTAAAACGAAAACAAACTAGAAAATAAGACAGATGGCATATGGGGCAGAAAGTAGAAAAAATAGACTGGAGTAGCAGTAAACAGAGAGAGCACTGCTACAAAAGGTGGAATTTACTTGAAAAAAATGAGTCAGGGAATACATTACCTTTTCTTAAGATAAAGCTGAGTTCAAGGAAGCAATAACTCTCACTGTGAACTTCTGTAAAACAAAGCTGTGATTTCCTCTATCTGGTGCACTGAAACAGATCTTTGCCTACAGTCTTAGATTTTGAGGAAATGGTCCCCAGATATCTACAGAAACATTATGAGAAGATCCCCAAATCAGTCACTAATGGTTGAGAGTATAGTAAGAAAATTTCCTTTCCAGAAATCGGTAGCTAATAAAAAGCTTTTAAATCCTAAAGTGAATACAAAATGAAACATAAACAATACTATTTTGACATTGTAAGTGAAAGATAAACACAGATCTTGCCTGTATAAACAGGTATAATTTCCCTGCGAAGCTTGCATGTTGTCTGTTCCTGTAAATCAGTTTGATACTACCATTACTTAAACATGGGTACTCATACAACCCGCATTTCAAGAAGGATGTTGAAAAACCCCCTGCAAAACAGAGTAGCCATAAGAAAAGCAACAACAGGGAAGAAATGGAACCTCGGTGAGATCTATACACAGCATATCGAAGAGGAGGCCGAATGCTTAATTACAGCTTGGGAGTACTACAGGGCACAGAATAACAGAGCAGGGAACAGCTTCACCAAGCTCTGACAGCGGCACTGGACCACACAACACCAGGAATTTGAGGCATGCAACAGAAAGCATAGTTCACCTCCTATGACAACAATCAGAAAGGTTTATTGAGATTATGATGAGTACTCTACACATCGAAAAATTCAAGTCTAATCCACAAAAGACTTCCTAGAGGATGAACTGTGCTTCCATGACAAGTCATTCATTCTCAAGTAAGTATAGGGAGGTCAGGAGGACGCTACATGGTACCGAGCTGAAATACTGGTACTCTTGCTCCAAGTTTGGCCAGAGACCAGGAGCAGCACAGGTGCGAGAGCAAAGCATTGCAGCTGGTTCTGGGCACTTAGTACAGCCTTCTGCATTGCAACCCACTGGGAAGCACCACCAGACCCCTCGAAGCCTGCCTGCACTCTGCCCTTTCAGGCAAGCCCGGGAGAGACTGCAGATACACAACCACAGCCCCATGCACCGCTGCAGAGTGCTGCCCACCCCAAAACTGAACAGTTCCCAACATACAACCTCCAGCACCAGCAGAACCACTCACATCCACCTGACATTTTGACCAGGAACAAAGACATACAACCTTCCACCTACAATAAGGACGGTTTGCAAAGAAGAGGGGGAGGAAAAGAAAAAAGAATACTCCTCTTTATGTGTTTAATGTATCAATCTGAAACATTTTGTTTGGGGAGAGAAATATAATTCCTTTAGCCTGCTGTGAATTTTGTTGCTAACTCATTGTTTCATAAATCTGGCTAGGGAAGAATGACAACAGAATAAGATTTTAAAAAGAAAAAAAAAAAGAGAACAGGAAAAAAAAGAACTTAAGACTTGTTTCTCTTATTCTGCTTTCCTTCCTAGTCAAAGGAGGTCACTTGAGTGAGCACTCCTAATGCTGACTTCACTCATCAAATGTAGAATTACATTTCCTCTTTTTGGGAAAGTGATCTTAACCCCCAGGACAAACTCACAGCAGAAGTGGCAGCAACACAACTTGGACATTTTCATCCATGAGGGTGCAGATCCTTCACAGGAGGGAGTGAGAAGCCATCAACTTTGTGGCAGGCAGCCACCCCCACCATCAATAACTCCAATGGATACCTCACTAAAACAAAAGCTACACCCATAAAGCCTTTGACTTTTTTGGCTTATTGATCGTGATGAGGAAGAGGTTTGTCAATCAGCTGCTTTTTGGGTGATGACACTGAATTTCCTCTGCCAGATGAGCCAAGGACCATGACTGTCTGCTGCTGCGCCGGGCACCCACTGAGACACAGAGTGCACAAGCCAGGTGTTGGACAGAGAGCTTTACCGTTCTTCTCAACATTGGTTATGTTCCAGCTTTCCTTTCACGCCTACTGGATAGCAAAGGGAAATTGAGTCCCTTTGTCCTTCATTTCCATAATTACTGTTTGTGAGCAGCTCCAGCTGCCTAGAGCAGCAATTCCTTGTGTCAGATCTTGCTGCAGAGGCTCACACTATGTTTCCACCTTTGAAACACCCACCCAAATGGGTAACTGCAGGGAGTCACTCTGGCTGCAGTAGCCAGCCACAGGATTCCCACAATTTTTAATATTACTTTTCTGAAGACATGTTATCCTCCAACCCAAACCATTCTCAAGTGAATTCTCTTCTGTTTGAACAGAGGGGCTTACTCCCTAACACTTAAAGAGATTTGCAAGCTGTCCCCTGAAGTCACGACCATAAGGTAGCCAAATATCTACTAGAGCCAGCCTCCAGCCAATTTCAACCTTCTCTTTCAAAATCATGGATACACAAAGCAATGAAGCCATATTCCTAATAAGACAAGGACTGTTCCAATCAATTCTAACTCACTTCATCTCCAAAGGGAATCACTTACCATTTCAGCAGCAGATGTGACACATCCAAATGGGAGAGTGGCTGCTGCTGCAGTGAGAACAGGGCACTGGGCAAAGGCGAGGAGTGAAACCCAGAGACTGCCTCATAACCAACTTGGACAAATCAGGCATTCCAGAAGTGTTTCTTTTTCATAATATAATGTGCAACAAGGAAAAAAAAACTAAAAAGACACAGAACTTCCCTCCAAGCCCAAGATTTTGATCCACTGCTTTAAAAAGAAAAAGGAAAGCCATCAGACAGCATTTTGGCTACAAGCATCTACTTCAATACAACTCTTCAAAAGATCAACATTACTCGACAATTTAGGTCCTTAAAGTATTTTCCGTATATTTTTACATTTAAAGATATATATTCCTGATAAAGTAATTTTCATTCAGAAAGTAAATATTCATGCATACTTTTGTTGGCATTTTCCGTTGCCTTCTCCATTAATTTTCTGAAAGTCTGTGTCTGTACACATAACTATCAGATAGAACAATATCAGGAAATAATCATTTCCATTCTGTGTAAACACTGTCTGATACAATACGCTGGCAGAGTTCATCAACACACATTTTAAGTATCACACAAACACAGGGCCTCAGACTGGGTCACAGCATTTGAAGCAAATCATAATCGATTAATGGGCACCTACCCATCTTGAAAGTCCACCACTGTGCATTAATACAAGAAATGTATGACTACCTAATGGGAGAACAATAATTGTAGCATGTAAAGTAAACACATGCTAAAAGCCTGTTATTGAGTCGAAATGTTCAACATCTCATTTCATCACCTAGGGGATGAACAGTTACTGCATCCTTTAGCACCACGATACTGCACACACATCACCAAGATACAAGTATGCCACTCCACCCGAAAATCAACTCTGAAGCAGTGTATGATGAAGTACAGAGAGGAAAGTCCACTGCACTGATTAAAGAGACAAAAATCAATTACTGACACACCTTTGGCACCCGGCAGCACTTCTCAATCACGACAACCTAAGGCTATATAAATTAATACATATAGAGAGAGAGCCTGGAACATTCTAGTAATTCATCCAAGACCCTGACAGGGAGGAAATAAATGAGGTTCGAAGCCGTGAAAGCCATCTCGGCTGCACCGGCTGGGTAGCGGCAGCAGCAGAGCACACCTCGGGTGCCCGGGAGCAGCACCTGGGGCAGGCGGGCAGGTCCCGGCAGCCGCCCCGCGCCCCCGGCCGCGCCCGCACGGACACACCGCGCCCGCGGGGCCGCCCCGCGCCTCCCGGGCTGCGCTGCCGGGCTGGCTCCG
>VZTE01000892.1:1463948-1496301 GCA_013397775.1 Eulacestoma nigropectus | reverse complement strand
TCTCAAGGGCGGTACTGAAAACAAAACAACCAGTTTTGGAAATTGAGGTTAACCAAAGCCTTTAGATCCGTGGGAAACTGAAAAGCCTAGAAACCTCATCTGCTGTTTCTACACTGTCCGCCAGTAGGGTTCTTCACCCAATCCCCAGAAAACAACACACGCTATATCTACCAGAAACTCCACTCCCTTACCCGAGATATCTGCAGGTAACCCTTCCAGACGTTTGTGGCTAGCCTAAACAAGATCTAGCTTCTTATTTCTTCCTTCGGTTAGTAATCAGCTCTGAAACACTGAAAGCTTACGGGGAGACCTACAAAGGCATTGTAACACCATTAAATTCCAAATTCTGCAAGACAAAAATTCAAGCCTGAAGATAGGCAGATACCTGCATAAATGAAAAGGTGACACAAAGTGTACACATATATATAGAGATGCTAAAAGAGTGCATCAAAATAAGAAATGGCACACAGGGGTCTCAAGAATAATTTTTTTACTAGTTATAATGCTACGAATCCAACAAGTTTTAATTTTAAGTAAGAGATTTGTCAGAGGCTTACTTTTTAAATTTAACAGCTGCTTAAAAGATTAATTTCAAAAACGTGTCATTTTCAGGACCAAATGCATCTCCAATACAGACACAGCCATCTCCCACCATTGCCATTTATCCTACTTGTAGCATATGCTTGCTACCACTCAGTGTCACTACTGGAACAATCAACTCCTCCACTAAATTTGCTGCTGCACTTTCAGCTAAAATTGAAGTTTACATCTGATTTTTTTTTTACCAAAACAGTTTATTTTACAAGAGACAGATTTTCTTTAAAACGTAGTCTGCTGTTTAAGGGATACATTCTGATAGCACACTGCAGTTACTACATCTTATTACACAGCAAAAGATGGACAAACCCAAAGTTACATTGGTTAAAATCTCAAAGACTTCACTGGCACAAGGGTTCTCTACCACCACACAGAAGAAAGGGGCACTGCTCTCAGTTACTCTTTCAGCAGTGCTTAGATAACAAAACTGGGGGGAAAAAGAGGAAGAAGAATAGCAGTACAGTTTACCCAACCTCCTTTGCCAAATTGCAGAAGCTGTGAAGCCCTATCCATCGAAGTGGTGGAAACCCTATTTATGTCTTAGCTGCACTTGCACAACAGTGACAGTGACTAACGCCTTATTTTAGCTCCAGGAAAAGCTATCCCTGTCCTAATGTAGCAGTTTGCTGTCCATCATCATTCCAAGCACAGCCACCTCTATTATACAGTGTAGAAAGCTCTATAAAGACAATGCATACACTCCATATAGCAAAGAAATTACACATTTCTATAGTATTTATGTTGCCCCAAGCATATCAAATACATATTCTAGACTGCTGGCATGGGGAAGAAATCGCTCAAATTCTTGTCAGAGCAGCAGGATAAGCAGGCTAGGACTGGGACAGAAGCATCGTACAAGTTCTGGTTATGGCACTGTGGGTTACTGCTTGTGGCTCAACGCACAGACTTCATGTCAGTGGAAGAACCTGTGTGAGTGGGATGTAATACACTGATTTTACTGAGTCTGGAAGAAATAAGTAATGCCTGCCTTTCTGTTGCAAAGATGAACATGAGATAGGCAGATAATAGGTAGATTAGACACACACATATCACCTTTGAAATAAAATTTAGTTTTAGTCTCTTTACAGTATAGAGGATAGCAGACAGTCTGAACAGTTTGGTCTTTCCAATGGCAATATGTTCCTTGCCAATTCATTTGAATAAAAATGTTCAAACATCATTTGATTAATTTTTTTTGTGGTATCAGTGCTTAGAATATCTTTACCTGAGAAAAGCTTAAATTCATGTTGCTCATTGATTTCAGGCCTGGGCAAATTTGTTTTATGACTGATTGCATTATTTTGATGGAGACAAAATGTAAATTTGCTATTTTCATCACTTCCAAATTATGGATTCTTAGCCTAGAAGAAGATTTCTCACACAAACTCACATGTATAACCACACATGGAAGACAGAACCGATTTGAGACACTAAAATATCACATTTGAATGGGTTTTGATCTTCTACATCAGTGTATGTTAACAGAGTTGCATACATTCAAGAGAAAAAATTGCTAGAGGTACAGTATATTTATGGCCTGCATTCAGATCAGCGTACACCAATAGCAGAAAAAAATACTGTACTGCCCATGTGTGGTTCATGTAGTTTTTGCTTCTTTGTTTTTATATCTGTAATCGTTAGCTTACAGCTCATTTATTTAAGAAAGACAACCTGCCATAAAGAATTACACTGACAACCTTGACTATTATAACAGTCCAGTTTTGAAAAGATATAAAAATAAAGGTGGCACCAATCTTTTTTTTTTTCCATTATTAATCCTTCTGTTTTTGCCAATTACTCCTACCATTATTCACCATGAAGTAGTCACAAAATAGGTTTCATACAGACAGACTTTTATGCATACATAATTGAGGCTCTGCTTGATCCTACTGCACTAAGGGCTATTCTTAGCCTGGTTTCTTCAGTTTATGTAATGATGAATTTTCAGAGTGTCCCCAACTCACCCTTTAACTTTGAATTGATTGTCTAGATATAACTCAGTTTGACTGAGGTATTGAAATTTTCCACAAGTTTTGCAAAAATGCGAAAGAGACCATAGCTTGAAACTGTTTAAGAAGTTCTCCCCTAATAACTATTTCTGTGCACTCGTTTCTCTGTCTAGAAGAGCAAACCAGAAGTTGCTTCCAAAATGCTCAGCAGGAGAGACTATAAAAAGAAATGAAATTTGCTGAGATACAAGAGGAGATGACAAAAAAAATCCTATTTGTTTCAACTAAGGTAGCTCAGTGGACACTGGATGAAGCACCTCACTGCCACGCTTTATCCTAAACCCCAGAATCATATGCATTTTAACATGGGCTAAAAGGAAAATAAGCTGACTCAGGTTTTTCTAAGTCAAATGCAGTGCCAGGGGAAGAATGGAAGCTGAAGAAAAAGAATACAAGAACGTGTGAAAGTATTTATAAAATACTGCTGGTTGCTCCCCCTCTCGTCCTTCAGGATCATTAAAATATCCCCCAGGACAGGGACTGCCGCGCCCGGCCGGCCCCGAGCCGTGGCGCTGCCCATCCCCGCGTCACGTCCCCTGGCGCCGCCTGCGCCACACTGCAGTCACCGCACGGCCTGGAATGGGCTCTTGGAGCTGGGAGTACCACAACGGCTGCAACGTTTGGACAACGCCTCTTCACGTTTTCCTCACATTATTTCCATCAAAACATTACTGCGGTTAAAACAGATATAATAAGTACAAACTACAATAGTATTTTTCCCCCAGAAAATCTTTGTAATCTAACAGGTCACCATTCCGACCATACATGGAAATTAAGCATAAAATAGCAAAAGACCGTGCGTCATCTCTTCCTTCCCTCTCCTTTCCACTTCCTTGAAACTGGGATGATGTATATTTTAAGTCAGGCTAACTTACAGAAGAAAATCTGGTATCAAGACTTTCCACATGAAACACACAGTTGAGGAAAGAGAGGACTGATAAATGCGGCTTCTGTGTGGATCAAGGGTTTTCACTAGAGCTGAAGCATGTACCCTGCATACGAAAGACAATTTGTACTTGCCATTATATAGTAGATACATACTCAAATTATATACTTTCCATAAATTAGCACATTACTTTGATGTTATTCTTACTCATTTCTACATAGTAAGACTACTGTCACACATCAATCAGCGTGTCAAATTAAAGTAATAATAATATGTAATGTATTCATATGGAACAGACAAGTTAAATGCATGCTGCTGTACAGCTTGCATTTAAAGGAATCACTCTTGATTTTTCAGGTTCCAAAATTCAGCCTTACCTACCAAACTGTGACAGCCGTGGTACAGTACCTCTAATGCTGAATGCCACTCACTCGGTTTTACAGGCACACCAGCGTTAAGTGAAACATCGGCCTCTGACATTCCTTTCCTGGTGCTTTTGGGAAGATCATTCTTCTCCAGCTACCATCTCAGGGATGCAGGCACAGGCACTGGCTGCTTCTGTGCTGGCAGGAGGCTGAATCGCTGACAGTTTCACTGATGCACTTCTCTATCGGATACACGAAGCCAGAGAAGAGGCACAATCTTTTGTCAGTGCACATGACTTGTACAGAAAAGAAAGCCTTTTCTAAAAATAACTAGGCAGCATATGACTCTCAATGCTATTTTCCTGGCGGTCTAGTGGTCAGCCCTCACTCCTGAGGTTTGCATAAAAGAAAAGATTTCTTATTTCAGTAAATTTCTCTAGTACATACCTTAGTTTTCACTGTTCCTGTGGCTATAATCAACAATCCCTTCACTGCTCAAGAGAAATTTAGTAAGATTTATTACTTGTTTGGAAAGTGATTTGCTAACTGTCAAGCACAACAGAGCAGGATTGATTTGTTTCTACATCTAACAGTTTCCTACGGCATGGACAAAACACATTTGCCCACCCTGCCATCAGCATAAGATCACATTTTTCATAGGCTCAGCTACTTTTCTGAAATTGTCAAGAGGGAATATTTTGTCTCTGTCACTGAGGCAGCTTAAGAATCAAGGGGCTCACCCCTGCCTTCCTCTGTGGTGTCATGTAACACAGACACTCTTAAGGGTAGTGTGATAAATGAGTGAATGATAAATGTTGTCTTTCGCATATAGGATTTTAACGTTCATAAGTGATGATGTACTATGTAGAAATAGTATTAAGGTAAAATGTAGTTAAGTAGAAACGAGATTAAGGTAAATTGTAACTTCAAAATAGTTGTAATATTTTAAGAAATGTATTAGTAAACACATGATAATAAATGTCTTTTGAGTTGAGAAACTACAGAGCCAAGAACCAAGATATCTTAGAGAAACAAAGAAGATAAACCGCATGCATCCCAGGAAGACTGTTATCTCATCAAAACTCACACCCCCCAAGGAAGCTGTCAGCTACAAATTAGGCTGGAGACTGGGGAGGCACCGGAGAGAGGGTGCCTGTCTTCAATTCTGAAGCTATCCAGAAATCCAGAAGACTGAAGCGGCGTCGTGCTAGCAGAAAGGGGGCAGAGACCCGAGGGGGGGGGGAAGTTGAGTGAAGTGTAAATTACTTTCTGGGCTTAATGAATATGTAGCAGTTTAAGAAAGTACTTAAGTCCACAGTAAAATGAATGGATGGTGCCTCTGGCAATATTGCCAAGCGCCCCAGCGCTGTGATATGCCTTTGTTCTACTAATAAATGTTCAGTATTATGTTGCTAAAAATTTAGCCCATGCATCCATTTATTTCAGGTAGCAATGACCATTCTGTAACAAACATCTTTAATCCTGCAAATGCAGCTGCTGTGGACCTAGCCTAGTTCTAACCTAGCTGTCTCCAGTGCTGCTAACATCACAGCCATAGGAGTCAGTACCCCTCCAAAAACCACCTGAGAAGCACCCAGGCCAGAGAAGCCTCTGCTTTTAAACACAACACTGTGGATGTAGTGGAGGATACAAGCTCTTAAGGCTAGCTCAGTTTTTGCAGTATAAGCACCTCAGTATTTGGCTGGTGTTCCTTGCAGGTTCCACTCTGCAGGAAACTAGGTCCCACTTTGCCTTTCTCCTCAACAATTGGCACAGATTACCTGCTGGGACCAGATGACCTCTCTCACCTAAGCACACCCGCCTCTTTGCAGTGGTCTCAGGCCACAGATACCTCAGCTTCCAGCCCTCCACAGCTTTGGCTCCTCAATGAAATGCCTTGGTCTTAGCAAAGGAGATGCTGTAGATCCTACACATGTGAAAAGCTGTTCTTGCATATATAAGACATTAGATTGTATCTAAGAGGGCCTGATTTTAACCTCATATTTTGTTTTCTCCCTCACTGCACAGTAAAATTGCTGAATTAGGACCAAAGACAGCTCCATCACAATCAAGACACACATTTTGTTCAAGCCTGTGTTATAAACAGGAATAGAGGGTTGGCTTTCGTTTCCAAATGTTAATGAGTTTGGTAGTTAACAGTTATAAGGATAATAAGTTAATTTGAAGTTAACAAGCTTGTTAGTTAAGTTACAAAGTTGATGAGTTAATTCATATGTTAATAAGTTAATTAAGTTATTCAGTTACTTGTAAAGTTGATGTTATATGTTGGACATTGTCAGATTCATATGTTGGACATTGTTGTATTCATACGTTGAGATGAACCACAGAAGTTCTATAGTGGTTGGGTATCCCTGTTTGTCATGCCGGACACAAGGGCTCGATTCTGCGATAGAGAGACAGAAGTCTCTGGAATAGGCCACAGGGGAGGGGTATGGGTGCCAATCACAATTACCATAAGGGGAGAAAATGTTANATCACAATTACCATAAGGGGAGAAAGTGGTAGATCCCATTGGACCATCCCGAACTAATCAGAAGACCCCTGGATGAACGAGCCAACCAGAACCGCTCTGGGGGTGGGATCAAGGGAGGAGCTACCGCCTATAAAAAGTGACTCCCCAGCACTGTCGGAGTGCCTCCAGCCATACCTGACCTGGGACTGAGCATCCAGTGCCGCTCCTTTGCCTTGTAGCTTGGCAGATCGCCACTTTTTGGTCTCTGATTGTCATTTGTTTCTTTTATTAATAAATTTTCTTGTTTTAAATTTTTCGATTGGCTGCGTGTTTGTCACACCTGCTACAGCGAATGGTTTGTGATGAAATGAATCATTGGCTGAACAGGGATGTTGGTGAGATGGAAACCAAACACTTCCAACCTCTTTCATTCCTCCCAGAAGAAAGTGATCCCCCTAAGTTTGTTTTCAGACTCTAAAGCTTTTAAAGATCTGCTAATGCATATTTGCACAGTCCACAAGCACACAGTCTGAAGCTTACCCATCTTAGAACAGAAAGGTTTTTGCATTTTAGAGGCAGAGGGCTTGAGAACTAGAGAAATTTGCTTGTGTAGAGCGAACCCTCCTGTATTGTTGGACACTACCTAAATAGGGAATAGTATTTTTGCTAGTACAGCTCCCAGATCTACTATGCTCGTGAAAACAACATGCCAGAGTAAAGAGCTTTTACACAGCGGTCATCTGCAGCACTAGCTGTTTTCGTTCCACTCACACAAACCTTACAAAAAAAAAAACAAGGTCACAGATTACTATCTATCGTGTGAGGAGGCCGCAGCAGCACAAGGCCAGCGAACCCCAAGCTCGCTCCCCTCTGTGGAGCCACTGGCTCCCACTTGAGACAGGCCTTCGGGCCCGCTCTCCCCTGCAGGCCTAGCAGCGGAACCCCGACCAGCTGAGGTGTTCACAGCCTGCTCGGGGAGCGGCCAAGCCGGCGCGGAGGGAAGCGCCACGTTGCCCCCCTCCCGGCAGCCGCCGGCCGGGATGTGCAGTGCAGAGCGCTCGGCTGACGAGGCCCCGCCTGCAGCCCTGACAGCGACACCCCGTAAAGAGACGTTGGTGTCACGAACAGTGCGTAAAGGCAACATGAAACGAGGGAAAACAACCGCGCGGACCCCGGCCTGCTGGGGGCGGCGGGACCAGCGCTGGCGGAAGAAGATGGGGAGACCCGGCGCCGCCCGCCGAAGCCCTCCTCCGAGCCCCTCGGAGCCCTCCTCCGAGCCCCCCGCCCCTGCCGCGGCCGCGCTGCTCTTGCCTGCGGCGCTGTGTGAGCCACCCCTGCTCCCGCTGTGGCACCGCCGGGCTGGCCGCTCCTTCCCGCCCGAGGCTCCGTCCCACCCGGTCCCCCACGACCATCCCACGGCGGGGGCCCTTCACCAGCCTCGCCTGGGCCGCCCCCTCTCCTCGCCACCCCGCCGCCGCTATTCTCTTCCGTAGGGTGGAATAGAACGTCCCTCTCTAGACGTAGCTGCTTCCCGGCCTTGGTACTGCCTGGAAAGTGGGAGCACAAGGGGCAAGCAGCAACACAACGCAGCAGAGGGAGGGGAGTAGTTTTGTCATTGGTTTTTTACGAAGGCGGGGGGCAGTCATCGTAAGGATCCCTGGTGGTCTAGTGGTTAGGATTCGGCGCTCTCACCGCCGCGGCCCGGGTTCGATTCCCGGTCAGGGAAACGTACTTTTTCTCCTTTTTCCTCTCCATCTCGGTTTTGTTTTGGGATTTTTTCCGGTCCTCTCCTTCTGCTTTTGCAGTTCTGGGACCGGCGGCTGTGCGAGCCCGGGGCGCGGGAGTTTTAAGACGCGCTTGAGAGCTTGGAGGAATCCTGAACAAAGTGTGAAAAGTCTCAGTGCCCTGTGCTGGTGGGCAGGGGAAGCCTGGCCAAGTGTAGCATCTGCCTGGACATCTTCGCTTCACAAAACTGCCTATAGACGCCCCGTGCCCACCCACGGGGATTCTAGAAGTCAGCAGAGGCCTGCCTAGAGGGCCACAAGCAGGGCTGCTGGTGAGCAGTTAGAAATAACATAATTTCCTTTTATTTTTTGTCTGCTCTAACAGTTTAGGGTGTTCCCACACCTTCCCCCCCACAGTGAATGATCACTTAGTGCTATCATGCATCTTTGAACTGTGGCAGCAGGGACCCAGTATGGACTGGAGCATCTCTCTTACGAGGAAAGTATAAGGAAACTGGGCCTGTTCATTCTTGAATGATACAGCTGAGAGGGGACCTCATCGATGTCTACAGGTATCTGAAGTGGGGTGCCAAGCAGATAGAGCCAGGCTCTCCTTTGTGGTGCCAAGCAATTGGATAAAAGGAAATGGGCAGAAACTGATGCACAGGAAGTTCCACTTGAATATGAGGAAGAACTTCTTTATTGTGCAGGGGATCACACACCGGAATGGATTGCCCAGAGAGATTGTGGAGTCTCCCTCACTGGAGATATTCAAGAACTGCCTGGATGCAATCCTGTGCCGTGTGCTCTAGAATGACCCTGCTTGAGCTGGAAGGTTGAAGCAAATTACCCACTGTGGTCCCTTCCAACCTCACCCATTCTGTGATTGTGTGACCCACTTAGCTGTCACTGGTGTGCGTGTGCCTCTCTGACCGAGTGCTGTTTCCACACAGAGAGGGTGGGAAGGGTTTGTCCCCTGCTCCCCTCTCCTGGCAGAAGGGCGACTGCGATTCTCTGTGGTGCTTCCCCAGCTGGACAACAGACTGTCTCTGTACAGTGTATTTGCACAGCCCCCACCATGCAGGGCATATGGTTAGGGGGGTGCAGGAGAGATACCAGATATTCTTCTGGAAGTGGAAAGAAGTAAACAAAGAGGACAATGGGATTTTCGATACCTCCCTGCAATTAGCACCCGTCTCTGTCCATCCTGCAGTGAAGCCCTCACCACACCTTAGAATTGTTAAGGTTGGAAAAGACCTTTTAAGATCATCGTGTCCAACCATCAACCTAACCACTGCCTTTTTCACTACAGAACTATGACCTCAAGTGCCAAAGTCACACTTTTTTGAACGCTTCCAAGAATGGTGAATATGCTAAATCCAAAGCAGTCTGTTCCAATACTTTACAACCCTTTTAATGGAAAAAAACACCCTAATATATAATCTAAACCTACTCTTGTGCTACTTGAGGCCATTTTTTTCTCAGCTCCTAAAAACAGTGTGGGTGCTCCAGCAGGTGGGAAGGGAAAAGGTGTTCAGAACAGGGTAAAGCCTCTTCCAGTCCTGCAACAGTGAAGTGCCTCTCCTCCTCCTCACAGAGCTCACAGCAGTGCACATCACCTGCGCATCCAAGCATCCAATATGAATCCAGGGCTCCAGCAAGAGCTGCTCTTCACCTGCAGCTCCCCATTCCCACACCTGCCCCTGATGTGTGGGGTGAGACGTCAGTGGGAGGACCTTTTCTCTCACATTGTAATAGTGCCTGCCTGTGGTGGGCTCACGTTGTCTTGTTACCAGATGCCCACCCAGCCTTTCTCTCACCCCCCTCCTCAGCAGGATAGGGGGAGAAAATAAGATAAAAACTTGTGGGTTTAATGAAAGAACGGGAGTTTCATGAAATAAAGCAAAGGGCCAGTACATGTAGCAGTTTCTTGGAAGACAAATATCTTAAAAATGAATCCCTTCCCTTACTCTTCTCTTATGTTTCATTGCTGAGCACAATGGTCATATGGTAGGGAATATCCCCTTTGGTCAGTTTGGGTCACCTGTCCTGGCTGTGTCCCTGCCCAAACTCCCCCGCCACCCCACCAGCCTACTGGCCTTGGGAGGAAGGAGTGTTGGAGGCAGTCTTGATGCTGGGGAGCACTGCTCAGCAGGGGCTAAAACACTGGTGTGTTACCAACACCATTCTAGCTACAAACAGAAAGCACAGCACCGTGAGGGCTGCTATGGGGAAAATTAACAGCATCCCAGCAGGACCCAGTACACTGCTGCAGGTAAAACAGGAAATACTGATAATAAATTAATATTATTGTTAGATTAGACAGACTGCAAAACAGAGGCTAGCACACCTGGCAGGTTATGCTTTAGCAGGGATCCTTCCTACTCTCGGGAGCAAGCCACGGCCCTTGCATCACCCATCACATTGGCAGTTCACACTTTATGCGGGAGTTCTTTGGCCTGATACAAAAGTACCACTGGAAATAATGGCTTTGGCTGCCTTTCCCAGGGCGTGCCAGAGCCTAGGCTGCCCTCCACTGCAGATAGGAGTGTCTCATAAGAAAGGTCCTCCACTATATTCTTTATGACAAAGAAGCTTCAAGGAGGTGCAAAGGAATGGGATCACCTTTGCTCTAAGGCAGAAAGCAAACAGTCAAAAGGTCTGTTGTCACCCTTTGGATATTAAGAAAAGGTGCTGTCAAATTATAGTTTAACACCAGGTCCACAGGTTGCCACCCAAGGAATTATTGCATTCCTAAGGCTTGAGGTTCTTAAGAGTGGGCTGGGCAAGTTATCAAGTCTCTCAGACTAGGCAAGGGGAATGGCTCAGTGGATCTCCTAAGATCCTGAAAGTCACAATTATATTATTTCATCCTGCACTTTCCCCTATAATTAACAGTTTACCTGTTAATTAGAGCTGTGTAAGGCTCTGAGGTTCTTCTCTCCCTCTTTGATCTCAGTGAAATGCCTTACCAAGTTGGTGGATGAAGTTGCTGCTTTCTATGTCAGAAAATGATGGGCAATTTTAGAATCAGCTAAAATGAATTTCAGGTGTTGACTACCTTCCCAGAAAAGGCATATATATGGTTTTACAGAATAGGAACAAAAGAAGCATTTCCTTTTGCTTTAACTCATTTTGTAGTAGGACATTTTCACATTCTTAGCACTGTAAGTCCAGCTTTAGAGTCATCTGAGAAAGGATAATCATATATAAGATTTTAGAAACATGGAAAAACCCCCAGAATAGCTCTTGCACACAAAGAAAGAGTAGTTTCCAATATTTTGTTAGGAGTGCTGCATAACCTCTGAAGAAGCTATCTAATGGCCTTCCAAATCCCTTTTCAGTCCAATGCCAGACTTGAAACTTGCCCTTGCGCAGACAGCAAATATCCACCCAGCAAGGAGTAGGCACCAGTCCTCTTGGCCGGTGTCCTTCCACTTCAGGTCCCACTGTGATTAAAGGTGTCCTGGTCTGGGATGAAAAGAGCCCAGGTCAGTGTCCACCTTGAGCCTGTGCTGAAGAGTGTTACAGCAGTTTCTGATTCCTTGTTCCTGGACCTTAGTGATGGGAGGGAAGGATGTGATGGAGAGAAGGAACTGGGTACTTGTTTTAAACAGGTAGAACCATCCTTCCTAGAGCTTTTGTTGATGTTTTTGTTTCACATAAAAAGTAACTCATGATGCTGGCATGCTGAAGCCCCAGAAAAGGTGGGCTGTTTTACAGAGGACTTACAGTGCAATCAAAAGCACACCAGAAAAGTGATCTGGCTAGAGCAGAGGTATTTCAAACAAATACAAGATTATTAATAACACATTTTCAAAGCGTAGCTGAATTCGCTTCTCATTGTGGTAGATTTTGAGATACTGGCTCACAAGTATTTTTACTTTAATTTCTTTTCTTCCTCAAAAGTGTGACCAAATGCTTTCCATCTCACAGCAAAGGTTTATGGGAATGAACTGCTGAAGAAATAAGAGTGATACGGAAGACAATATGTCAACTGTAGATCAACTTAAACCTGCAGCTGAGTCAACTTCTCTTTCTTGCTGCCTCCTTTAAGTTACAGCCCTACATTAGTTCCACTTTGTAAGTTTTTTCCAATCTTGTATGAAGTATCTTGGCTATGAGTGAACATAAAATTTTGCATGACTTTTACAACTAGCAATTCTTTGGAAAATGAAAGTTCCCACTTTTTTTTATAGGCATATTTTCTACTTGCCCTCATCTTTCACTTCTGTCTGAAGGGCATAGAGTCATGCAGCCATTAGATTTATTCTGTTCCCAGGACATTCTCTTGGCCGCTTATCGCCTTTTTTTTTTGTTTTATTGTGAACATAAACAAGTGCAACTCGGTGGTTGCATCCTCTGCAAGGCAACGAGCCTTTGCCTATTGATATAAATGTTGCTGGAAGACGCCACGAGGTGGCATCCCGGTCCTGTGTTTGCCACCACCCGCCCGCGGTTCCCAGAGCGGCCCCTCCTCTGGAGGTTTCAGATTCAATTCCATAGGTTAACGTCGTGCCCACTTCATTCCAATGAGCTACAGAGCAATGAAGGATTTGTATTTGCTGATAAAGCCAATTTCATGTACAAATGAAGCTTTTATTAAGGCAAATCATTGTCTAGTTTCTGAGTTCAATGCTGTACATGGAAACTTTACAAGCTGTCTTTAAACAGTCTTAATATAACATTTTAAAAAGAAAAGTAAAAAAAGTCACAAAGGAGTGTGACTCAGACTCTATCACCTCATACTATCTGTGGCATTAATACAATGATGACACATACCATTACCAGAGTGATGAAGAACCACGTGTCCCTGAACATGTTCACCCCCACAGCCACTCTGTTAGGGGTCAGCAGCACCTCTGCTTTTCACCTGTAGATTTTGAACTGAAGGTCATGCAGAAAGTTTGTGCCAAGGTGAAGAAGGGAACCACAATTTCTGCATCCCAGGTCAGGATCCCGGGGCATCAGCTGCCCAAGGACACAAGATAAGGTCTGGTTTCATTCCCTTCTGCATGGATTCACAGGGCTGGTGAGCCATGGGAGCAGTCTGTGCTATGACATTAGTGCTGTCACCATGGCAGTCAAAGGACACAAACAAGGCAAAGTGTTTATTAAACTGATGGGGTGGAAGGAAAAACAAACCCAAAAGATGCTTTCAGGCACACAATCCTTTTTCCAGGCTTTTTTCCCTGTCCTATTATCTATCCCAATATTCTTTCTATAAAAGATTCACAGATTCACTATGAAACACCTTCTGGACAATAAGATAAAAAAACATGACATGACAACCTCACTTCACATCCCCCTAGAACTGTCCCTTGAGCACTACAGTTGGAAAATTTACTCTGAATTGTGTTTTAAGAGAAATTATTTTATGCAAACTAAGGCAGTTTATTTAAGGTAATGTTAATGAAAGTCCGATGCAGATTTAATTACCACTCACAGTTCTAGATAATACTATCCAAGGACCATTTTCCAGCAAGTCCAGGAGCAGTTGCCATGTCCTATTAAGATGTACTCTGATCATGAAATTATGAAAGCTCTGATCCTTTTAAAAGTCTGAACTTTTTCTCTTGCATGCTGCAAATCTGCTTTCTAGATCCTTTTTACACTGCTTTGTGGCTACAGTCAATCATTACCTTCTGCCTTTCCATGCTTTGTTTCCCATGTGCTCTTTTGATTAATCACATTTTAGTAAACTATATTGACAATGTTATTATGCTGTGCCCAATTTTTGTCTTGCTAGCAGGAAAACAGAGCTGGGAAGTGCCAGTTTTCCCCAAAAGCAGGAAAATAATAACAGATTATAAATTGGGATTACAACACGTGCTCTAGCTGGCGGTGCTGCCTGCTGCATGTAGCAGGGAATAGCAGCAACCCAGACAAGGACAAGGCAGCTGGGCTGATGGACGGTGGCTGCAGCAGGGTGCCTTCGCGTCTGTGCACCCAAACTGCCCCTGCATCCTTTGCAAGGGATTTTTTTACAGAAATGACAGCTCTGTATTCCATAACTGGCATAACTGGTGTTGTGTAAGCTGCAGTTCTACATAAGAGATCTAGGAAAATAAATGAAAAAACAGGAATGATCTTCCCGACTGCTCAGATAAGAGAGTACCTGCCTAATTCTATCAGGATGAAGTTTTGCAGTTTGTTCATTCTCTACCCCAAGCCAAGTAGTAAGTCTCAGTTTCAGATTTGTTTGGACTGTGGCCTTGGGTCAATCAAAATGGAGTTTCTCGCTGTAGCCTGCAAGGGCTTTCATCCCTCCTAAACCACTGCACTCATCTCCCCTTAAGCAACCAGGCTGAAGCTGAGTGTGAAGCATGCGAGAAGACAAATAAGAGCTCCTAAGCTCCTACCACCATGACTTCTCTGCCTGCTGCAAGGCTCACAGGAAGCCTCTGTGTACAGGCCAAATCCAGTTCTGAAGTGCTTGCTCTTGGGTTTACCATCAAGATCCAACCAAGTGTGTCTTTAGTGAGAAAGGGGTGGTGGGTGGCTGGTGATTCTGCTGTGAATGTGGGCAAAATCCAGCTGTCTTAAAGATACCTGAAAACCAGATATCTTAAAACCTCCTGTACTGACTGTTTATTACAGTTTGCTGATCCTACTTTAAGAGTAAAAAGCCAAATAATTAAACATAATTTAACAAATTCTGATTCTCTTCTGGTCATACATTCAAGGGGGATTTTTCTTCCATGTCATCCATTATGCCATCAGAAATTTGTCTCCCTCAGTAGCATCTGGGCTCAAGGAGAGCTACTGTCTTCTGTTAATCAGAGGCTTATGGTAAGGACTAGAAACTTGAGTTAAAAGTGCTCCCAAGATGATGATGATTTAGGAACTAATCATTCCTCTGGGGTCGAAGGTCTAATTAGACAAAATCAAGGACAAGAATTAACACTATTCCCACTTTACAGGTGAGTAGCCAAGAAGTGAACTAACAAACAAGTTGTATTTCTGTTGCATTTAAACACTCAAAAGTAGCTTGACACTTAAAACTTTTTAAGATGCATCTCTAAACCTCTAAAGTTTTGGTCCTCCAGGGGGCTTAAAGGCATAAGCAATTTTATTTTCACAGATAATCACACTGAAGAGGAATATTTCCTGTTTCCCTCAGAAGTACATCCTTAGTTCCTTCGTAAGACAAGCCCTAAGTCATATTGGTGATGAACTGTAACACTGATTTTGAAAAGCAACAGAGAATCCCCTCTCCATAGCTGAAAAAGTCACGCATGTCAACAATAACTAAAAAATATCTCTAACATGCCTAGCTCTTCTTCACTTAAAATATTATATACAGAAGAAAAAGAGCTTATTTCCTTTTTTTTTTTGCCTCCAGTTTGAACCACAGCCACAGAAACACCCCACTGCAAAAGCTGGGCATATGGACAAGCAGGTTTTACATATTTATATTGAATTATTACTTCTCTTTTGTTTTGTTGGTGGCTACTGCTATTGGGCATCCTTGGGTTTTGACGGTCACATCAAAGGAGCAGCTCTGGCGTGAGAACCGGTCAAAGTGAGCCAGATAATTAATGGATTTATTACTGAGGTCAGTTCCCATGATTGTCGGTGGGCAGCAGCCACTGCTGTGTCGTAATCCTCATTCTCTTGGTAAGGCACATACTGCCTTAAAAAGGTTTAATGATCCAATGGTGATTTACTAATGGGAATCTTTCTTGTCAGTTTAGCAGGCCTTGAAGGAGGACAGGGTGGCACATGAAGGTCAGTTTTCATCAGTATCAAGATACGGTTTTATTTGTTTTGTTTTGTGATTCCTGTTTGGAGCATTTTTATTCACTAACTGCAGCAATAAATTGAAGGGTCAAAGTCATTGTAGCTGGGCAGGTATCGGATTCTTGATAACATGAAGAGGGAAGGAAACAGACATTGGTCAGAGTAGATTGTGGCTGAAGGTCTGAGATAATTATCAGAAAACATTCACTTTGGCTTTTTTGATTGACAAACTGAAAACCTGTGGTAAGAGGTACTGAAACAGCCTCATGAAACCGCAGGCTGGCAGCTGGTCCTTGCCACCAGCCCCTGCTGGGGTGGCTGCCTGGAAAGGACCTTTCACTGAGGTTGCATCCCCTTTCTGTAGGGAAAGGAGGGAGGGGGACAACCAGTGGGATAGCTGCACAAAAAGAGGGCAGGGGAGGGAAAAGGAGAAGAAGCAGCTTTGCCTACTCAGAGGGAAGGAGATGCTCTTGGTGGCCAAGGAGCCAGCGTCCCCACCGCCACTCCCCCTTGCCACCCCGGTGCCTCTTCAGAAAAACAAACCCCAGAAAAGCCAAGAAAAATAAACTTCCTTCTCCTCCACCAAAATACATTTGAAAGCAACAGAGGGAGAGAGGGTGGGGAGAAAAACAATGTCACTTTATTTTAGGGCTTGTATATTAAAGCCAAGAGTTGTGCAGGCAAGTGGCATTAAGAGCTATGTGAACAATCCACACACAACAGACCTCATCTTGTTAATCAAGTTGTGAAAGTGTACCTTAAATGTATAACTTTTCTTTTAAACTCGTGGAGGGAGAGAGTCCTTTTTCTAAACGAAATTAAAGTTACTTTTCTCTCTGAGATATGAAGAAAATACAGCATTCTGAGTTAAATCAAAAATAAGGGGAAAAAAAGTGTAGGCCTTTACATAACTACAATTTTGTCTCCTTAGGTTTATGTATTGCCTTGTAGTCATTTGTTAGATTTTCACTTACCACACAGTAGTATCTATGGGTATTCTTTACAGGTAAAACAGTTTTCTTTACATTTTCCATTGAGATACTGTTTTCTGGAGTGTGTGCAGAGGTCTTGCAGTTCACGAAGGCAGCGTTTGAAATTTCCCAGCAACCACAATTTTGGTGTTGCATTTTTTCATCCTGAAGACTTTCTTTTGTAGAAGAGAAAAATCCCAAAAGTGAACTGAGTGGAAAGCAAAATTAAGTCAATAACTCAGAAGGACTTTCCTGTAGAATAAGTAATAGCACTGTTCAGATAAACATTGTCTAAAACATTTAGCTTTGCTTGAATTAAATATTGGCAGTTGTATATCTGTAAAGAAGGAGTCTGCCTCTTCAGACCTTGAAAGTAATTCAACCAGACATATTTCATTTTATTTTCCATAATCACTTCCTTTTGCTTCTGGTTTTTGAGTATCTAGGGTACAACACTAATTCATGTGTCCCAGCTTTACATTGCCACATGAATGCAGAAAAATATCCCTTAAAAATAAATTCTATTGACATCATCTTATAATCACCACCACTGCTGAAGTCAGAGCATTAAGAGAACTTTTGAAATTAGTTCAAGGTGTTGACTGGTCTTAGTTGTATAGGAGTGATAGATGATAATGCATTATTACCGAATTATTTTGATACTGTTCTATTTTTTCTTCTGGTGAGGAGTCTGATTCTTTGAAAAAACTAGATCACATGTGAAAATATTATTAAGCTTCAAATCCTATATCTCCAAAGATGATGCAAGATAGGGAGAAATTCAGTTGCCTGGCCACACTAATTTTATGCCTCTTAAGCAACTTGGATTTCCCAGGCATCTGCACAGGACTGGCAGAGGTGACACAGGACACAAAGGCGACCTAACCCCTCCAAAGTGATAGTTGGAGCCCAGCTTAGGACACGGCAAATATTTAGACAACTGAATGATGACTAAGTGATTGTGTTTGCACATTCATAGCACTTTACAACTTCCAGTAGTAGCAATTACCAGCATAAAAAACCAAATCAAAACCAAAACCAACCACACCCCTACACCTTCGCCCAAAAAGAAAACCCCGCGTATTTTATGGAAATTATCTGTCAATTATCTGTCAAAATGTTACTGCATTTATAAATCAGGAAAGGTTTGGTTTACCTTCGAGTGGAGATCTCAGCATTTCTAGCACCTGCCTGGTGCTCCTCTGCTTATCACTTTTGGTTATGATCAGATGTGTTGCTGCACTCACTCCTTTGAGACTTTTACACATTAGTGTCCAAGCATTTGCTGTGTAAAATGATGAAGCAGAGAAACAGGACACGAGTAAAAAGTTCAGTTTTCAGTAAAACTAACTCAGGTTCACGCATCGGCCCCACACAAATGAGGCTTGGATACATGAAGCTTGCAAAGAAAGCTATACCAATTCCTTCATCTTTTCTCGAAGTTGAACAAAACTACCAGTTCAATCACTCAGGTCCTCTGTTGTGTGATCTCAGGCTATCCGTGCCTATAGAAGCAGATGACTAATGAGGCTGGTGACTACAGAGCTGGTAAAAGTCCACTTCACATGTCAGTATTTTCTGATGTTGTATCTTCTGACTAAAAGATGCTTGTGACCTTTTCCTGTTGTAAAAAAGAAATTCCTCGTTTACAATAGCCCTAAGAATTTGCCAAAATCCATGTCCCAGGCTTATCTCATGACATGACATGATTGAAATATCATCTTTCAAAATAGCCGCAAACATTTTGAAGGTTCACACTAAGGAGGCAGCAGCATGAGCTGGCACCTCCTGGCAGTTGTTCAGGCAGAGGTAGTCACAGCCAGGAGACGATTATTCTACTTTGAATATATGCATTCAGCCCTCGGCCACAGTAGCCGGTTTTTCTTCTGGGCAATACCTAATGCCGGATTTCCTCCACTTGCAATCAGAGCAAAGGGAGGACAGGCAGCACCGCCTCTCAATTGCCTGTCTCCTCTCTAGGGTAATAATCTTCTCTCAGCAGCCTAAGTGCTTTTTATTTGCATTGCTGAGGGCTAAGGTTTCGAGCCTGCTAATGCTGAGTGACAGAATTGGTTTTTAGTTTTTTCCTTTTAAGAAAAACATTCTAGGAAATTGCATAACCTGCTTTGATCCTCTTGATAACTGGAATTTAAGGTTGCAAACCCACCCATTGAAAAGTTAGTCAAAGCCAACTGCTTACTGTTGAACAAGCAGCCTGACCTGTGTTTTTGTGGTATGTGCCATGATCTACTCCTAAATTATATAAATTACTAACTTTATTCTTCATCTAGGTGCATTCATCATTGAATGCACAATGAAGATAGAAAAGGGCTGAAGTAAGGTTGCACATGCACAGCCAAGAGTCCTAACTTTTGCGTCTTGGTTATGCCAAGGAAACAGCTTTTCCTTGGTCTGTTTTAAAAACTGCATAGACACCTTCAGCTCTGACCTGTTAGGACAGCTACAACCAAAGCCATCAGAAGCTATTACGCTCTGATGTCTTTCCAACAGCACATGTGAAATACAAGTTTTCTCCATTAATTTCTCACTTGAAAAATCTTCATCTGCTCCCAGAGAGGTAACATTGCCAGCAGCCTAGGAATTAGCAGGCACAAAAGATGAGCTCTTTGTGTCCTCTAGGTGATTTGATTCAAACCAAACCAAAAGACAACACAACAAGCAGTAGTGGAGACCAAAAGGCAACACAACAAGGAATAGAGGACACATCAGTAACTCATGGATCTGGCCTTTTTTTTTGAAAGTGAAAATGGGATAAGCACAAACAGGCTGCAGAAATCTATGTGTGGTGTGTATCCAATCAGAGTCTTTTCAAACTGCCTTTTTTTTAGAATGAGGCAGAATATTGCATTGGGGAAACAAATGATGTATTGGGGCACATCAATTAGATTGAAGACCTTAGGCAGAACCAAGTCAGTGGGTGCCTATTTTTAATGTGATACATGCCTGGGAGACCTCCTACCAGGCTCTTAGAGGGCAGGTTAATAGTTAACAGCTTAAAGTGGAGTGGGGCTGCAAGCGGCTTTTTCATGCAAATAAACCCCACTTTTTATCTACCGGCCATTAATGTCCTCTTTTTTCCTGAAAATACACATTTAGAAAGTGAATGATATCTCATGTGTATGCTGCTAAATATGCCAGTACAGCAGTACAGCATTTCTGCCCTTAATAAAAAAAAGTCATATTCCCCTCAAACAACACTACTTCAAAGAACATCAAGGTTGATTAACAGTGTAGGGGTTGCAAGACTTCTTCCCCCTCTTTTGTCCATTTTTTAAGATGAATCACAACCCCTCCTCACTTAAGTGCTGGAGACCAGCTGATTGAGGCAAGGATGGGTTCCAAGTTTAATACTGGGGAGAAAAGATGATAGGGAGTGAGCCACCAAGCTGAGGCTGCTGAGGCTTTTGATGACAGGTGAAGTATCTGTCTGGCTGTAGTGTGATCCCCCTTTTTCTGTGCCTTAGTCTTGCCAGCTCTTGTTTCGGCATTCAGACGTGTAAGACTTTGTCCTCATCCCTATAAACAGACCTTTCCACACTTTCCACAGAGGGGCTTTGCAGGTCTCAGATGGAACAGTAACAAAGCCTTGCCTCAGTGAGAACTGCCAAATTAGAAGACCAGAGCCTGAAGTAAAAACTACCTCCTCTCGTTCCGTGTATTTAATTATGTCATTGCGTTAAAATTTTCGCCTTCAAAACCCTTTGGAAAGCTGAACCTAGAAACCCCAATGATTTTTGGGGCTCTTCAGGGTGGACAGATAGGTTTGTATCTTGAAGTGTACCATCAGTGCAGAGCCAGTTTACAAGCCTGAAAACCAATGCTGATTTGCTGTTTTTCCCTGCCTATTCCAAAGCACACTGGACAAGATGAGCTTCCTGGCTAAGCAAGGGGAGCAGAAGAGTACAGAGCAGCCAACAGGCTTGTTACCAGTGGCAGAAAGCAACTGCGAGTCCACAAGTATTCTCAAAAGCAAACAAAACCTGCAACAAATCATCCATAAAACGCAGTCAAAAAGGACTTCATTTAATTAGTGATATGTAAAGACTTTTGCATAGAAAAAAGGTTAACAAAGTAATGCATAAAAGACTGACTAGGTACAGTATTTTTAAAACAAATATTTTAAAGTATATTTTGCATAATGTTTAACATTCTCAATGCTTATTGCTTTCTCCACACAGCAGAGAAATCAAGTGCATAATAATACATGCTGTGTTTTATTTTTCTTTTATTTTTTTTTTTACATAAAATCTCTAGTTCTTGACTGGTTGTCTTAAAATACTTAGGTTATTTTAAGTCATTGTAATAAAAAATGAAAGCAAACCATTTTATGCAGCACTAGTTATCTGGGTATTGACAAAATAATTTACTCACATCCCATTAATACATTCATTTTGGTTTGGAATCAAACCCACATTACAATGTTGGCATGTTAATAGCCAATTTAAAAATTGTCCCTACCATAACTTCATTCATACCCAGAGTGATCATTCTCCCAGAAGTTGATAGCGAAGAGAAGAGGGATCTTGCACAGAATTGGCTAAAAGTAAATGTCCAAATACTGCTAAATAAGTTAAGTTGAACTCTTACAACACTGAGTGTCTTGTATTTGCATGAATCAACTGTATCCAAGTGCGCACGCTTTAAATAGGTGGTTACTTCTGGGTGCATGACAAATTCACTGTTTGTGCAGATAGGAGCTAGCACCATGTTTAAGCCATAAAAATGGGTGCCTCAGGGCTCACAGGCAGCGCTGAAACGTTCATTAATCCCAGCACTGATAAGATAATTGCTTTTGCCAATGCTATGCTAGACGTCACAATTTGGCAAGTCTGTACAAAGAAAGTGAACTAAGGAAGCGAGAACTAGGCCTGTCAAACTAAACATTCCTCCTCGGCAATCTTTTGGCTAAAAAAACCTCTTCCCTTCAAAAGCACGCTCTGCCCTGGAAAAGTATCCTAGTTCTGAAGTTGAACGTAGAATTTAGTCTCTCTCCCATACCATTTCCATACCTGTGCAATGTTATTTGTTTTAGCAGAACACACACATATATATATATATTTATTTATTTATTATTTTTTCAATGTCAGGCACTTATGAAACTGGAACTCCTTTTCTAGCCTGGGGAGACCTGGTAGATGCAATCCCTCACCTCTCTGCCAAACAAGGATGCATAGCTGGAGAACTATTAGTTCTAATGTCTACGTATTTCTACGTATTTTGCAGGAAACCTCTACGTGCCGATACGGTCACACTGTTATGAAAGCCATTGCTGCTCCCTTAAGGTGCCTCCAGTAAGACAAACTGAGAAGAAGGTGTCACCCCGTGTCCTCTCCGACACCTGCAGTGAGGAGGACAATTGTGCCATTCCTCGGTGGGCTCGCCGGCACCGCCCAGGCCCTTTCGGTAAAGGCTGAGCAGGGAGGACGCACCGAGTCCCGGAGGCTGGGTGTGGGTGCGGGGATGTGTGGGCTCGTGGGTGTGAGCACATGCACGTGTGCCGAGAGGGAGAGGAGGGAGCTCGAGTGGGAAGAAGTGCGGTGGGGGACTTAAAAGGCTCCAACTTCAGTCCCCCAGGGTCGGTAGGGTTTCGTGCCGCCCCCGGTGCCAGCCTGCTGAGGGCTGGCAGTGGCTGACACGGCCAGCGGAGGGCTGATGGCGGTCGCCGCAGCGACGGCGGCGGCGGCCGCGCTGGGGGGAAGCATGGGGAAGGTGCCGGTGAAGGAGAGGGGGAAGCTCTGGGCAGCAGCTGTGGCTGCTGCTGCCGCGGCGTGAACAGTGGCCGACAGGGACAAGAGGGAGGTAGAGAGAGGAGGGACACAGGGAGCGATGCTGCCAGCCGAGGGAACTCTGAGGGCGGCATCGGCGTGGGCGAAGGTGGCCGTGAGCAGGGCGGAGCCGTGCGGGGGCACGTCTGAGGAGAGTCTGCACGGGGCACCATCGGAGGCGTGGAGTCCGTTCGGCTGCAGCAGAGCGGCCGGGAGGTGGTGGAAGGCGGCTGCCCAGTGGTGAGGGTGCAAGGGGTGGTGGTGGTGGGCCATGGAGGACGTCATGGCAGCAGCTTCCCTCTGAGAGGCACAGGTGCTCAGGTGAGACACGAGTCGAACACGCAGGGGATCGGACGTGTCGAGACCTTCCACCGAAGTCAGGTACCTCGCGACTTCTGTCAAGCACTCCCGGAAGCCGATGCTCATGAAATCCATGGCCAGGGAATGAGCATCAAAATAACCTGCAAGGGGAGGGCAAAAGATGTGTTAAGTGTGGAGCTGGCCAACCCAGTCCTGGCTCAGCCACCGCATCTCTCGTTTGCCATTTATGGGTTAAGATGTGCAACAGGGGAAGTTTGTTCTCTGATCTGTAAATGATCTCTGTGACCATCCCTGTAATGCAATAGGCTGCAGTTGTTTATGCAGACAATATACAAATGAAAAGAATTAAGTCCATAAGACACTTAAAAAGATACATGATGCCTCTCTTGAAATTCCTCAGCAAGCTGCTGCAGTGCAGTGTTGGTCCTGTATGTGTGAATGAGATGCTTATCCACACAAAGAAACAGGCTGGAGATCAGAGAGCTTGCATGTACTACCCTGCCTTTTCTTCCCTACACTGGCATTCATCCTAATGCTTTCCAACTATTTCTTGACGTTGAGAGATAGTTGTTGTAGCTGCTGCTGGGGTCCCATCTACTTCACAGAGTCATTAAGACAATATGACATACGGTGTTGCTTAACTACAAACGAAAAACATCTTGTGATGACTCTGCACACACACAATAAAAAGCTTTACTGAGAAAACGTTTTATGTAATGCCATTGCTAATTTGGAGATGGAAGACTGACAGTCATATGGCCCATGAGGTATTTCAACAAACAGCAACTGGAGCTCCACAGGCTTGGGACAAAAAAGCATTCGAAAAAAAAGTCTTATTAAATGCACATGAAAAGATACTCCCTCTCTAAAAGGGTCGAGCATAAAATCTTGTGTTTAAGTTGCAGCTCTTCGACCACAAAAACCTATTCCAGTTTTTGGAATTTTTCTATTTTAGTTTAAATGTTGTCTCCTTGGGGGAATAATATCCTATCCACTCCCAAGCTGGCATGGTGTTTTTTCTCTCACTTTCAATGAAAATTTTTAGGTATGCATGACTGCGATGTGTGTCAGTATATATAGATCCCCTATTATGGTGAAATGTGGCAGCAATGCCTTGTATGCTCTCATGAGTTCATCTCTGCCTTCCTGAAAAATGCTAGCACTTTAGATGGCTCTTTTCACTTGAATCAATTTTCAAGCTAGAAAGAAGTGCTTCCATCGCTGCATGCCTGCATTATAGAATTAACCCGGGCAGATTTATCGATGTTGCCCCAGATTGACTGCCCACTATACACTCCCATCTTGCCAAATCATGATGGTGCTTTTGCTGCAGGCCTACTTGTTCATCTGAACCTGAGAGAAACTCTCGCTCAGCAGCAGATGAGCGAACATGAGGGGTTGAGGACTCCTGTCAGCAAGCGCTGACTCCTCACAGCTTTCTTCCTGCCAGATCCACTGCGACCAATGGTTTGAGTGAGCTCCTGAGAAATAAAAGGCCAGGCGTGCCAGCAGTGGTGAGATAGCAGGGTACCTTCTGGGGTGCCAGTCAGCCTGGCGTGGGGACTGCTTCTGCGCCCGAGGCTCCAGGACCTCCAGCAGCTTCAGAGGGGCTGACGCACAGCCAAAACCACTTCCCAGCTCTGGCCACGAGTCAGCCAGCCTGGGAGTCCTGAGAGCACTCAGCTCAAGCCAGGGCTTCCCGGCCTCCCTCCCTCCGGACCGGAGGAGATGTGGGGGATGTGGTTGTCACCAGCTTCCCCTGAGTCTGGGCTGCTGGCTCTATGACAAGCCATCCCAAAGCCCTGGTGATCCTGGCTCCCTTTCAGTCTCCTACGGTGGCCGAGACATGAAAACAGAGGGTAGATGAGAGCTGGGACTCCCAGGCTCCATTATATTTTGATGGTTATCTTTTCCCCGTTTCCCCTTCACTGGCTTCCCTCTTCTGAGAGAGACTTAAAAATGTTGTTTCTCATTTCCTTCCCAACCCAAGAAAATCCTCCACCATGTGCACACGCCAGCGTTTTGTAGTGAATGAGAAGTCTTGATTTTACTTCATCTGTCCTGTTAACCTACCTGCGCTGCACACAGGCCACAGGTCACTTGAGCTACATGAACCCATGCACTGACCCAGGTATCACTCACTCAAGATAAATTTGCAGTGAAGCTGCAATAAAACCACACTGAGTTCTCAGCAAGCAACTCACCGTTGACAAATCACTCCTCCCCTGTGCTTGCTTGCACCATCAGCAAAAAGCTCTGGCCTTAGGCCAAAATAATAACTCAACGTGAACAGGAGACCACTGTCCACACCTGTGTCAGGGCAGCAGAAACACGGAGTCTGAACAGGACCTCAGAGGCATCTGCCTGCCTGCCCAGGCAGCTCTGAAAAGCAGAGAAGGGGCAGAAGCCATCTTGGGTTTTCTTCTGCTGTGCCCACCTCGGGATCAGTGTGCTGAGCAGTGGCCAACCCCATCCTGACTTGCCGAGCCCTGTGCGTTCCCCATCATGGATGTCCTCCTTTCTGTGTGAGGAAGACAGTCCTCAATGCAAAGGAGCATATGGGTAATCAGGACCCATTTCTCCTTCCTGCAATAATAAGTTTTTGTCCCTGGGAAAAATGATGAAACTAATTTTTTTGCTGATACAAAAAAACCCTTCTGGCTCACAAGATGAATTACGAAGTGGGAATAACTACACTTGCAAATAAAACAAACATCTATTTTAAAAATACTCTAAGAAATTATATTTAAAACTGTTACTTAGATTGCAAAGTAAAACATTAAGTGAGCAGGAAATGCAGGCTTCAACTTTGCCCGGTACTAATTGTCAAACCTCTTTTTCTTACAGTTTCTTAATCTGTGCAGTGAGATTACTCTTATCTCTAGGACAGAAGGAGCAGATAAAGTTGTAGTATTTGTGAAGCGATGGGGTATTATTTTGATGGGCCACCCACTGTGGATCACGGTGTGAAAGGCAGCTGTGGAAATAAGCCTGCATCGCCTCTCCCCGTGCCTCAAAACTTCATCCTTCCCCGCACTGCCACAGCCATGCCGGTGTCAGCTGGGGCAGGTGAGACATGGCAGCAGAGACGAACCAAGGAAGAGAGCAGACTGAAAGACCTGGGACTGCTAACAACATCCAGCTTGTCCAGCTGCAGCCAGAGGCTGGGCTCTGCCAACACCTTTCTCTGTCCCGCAGCTCCCATCCCAAGCACTTCGTGCCCTGCCCCACTAGGCCACCTGACCTGACCCATTTATAAAGAAATCCCCTGCATACTTTTTTTGGGTGGAGAAGCAGGGGAAGGAAGGTTCCTGATAAATTAGGTCTCCATTGGGGTTCACCTCCTGGCCGTCCCACTGTCAGTGCAGACATCGGAGGGGTGGGAGCTGCTGCAGCTCCTCAGAGGAACAATGTGCAGCGTGAAGCGGGGGTCAGGCTGGGATAGTTGAGCCACACGTCGCGTGGGGAGGATGAAGCGAAACAGCCACCACTTCCCTCAGCAGCCGAGTGCTGTGTGCTCCATGCACCAAGGGAGACAGAGCTTGTGGAACACCAGCATGCAACCACACAATTAGAGACAGCATCATCTCTCAGACACACAGAGGATCCGAATCACCCGAATCCAGACTGCACAGCCATGATCAATTCTGGCGTTTCATAACTTCCAAGAGCATAGCTTTAGCAACTAGAGTGCTTTCTCAAGGATTTTTTACATATATACATTAACTTTCTTTTTAAATTTTGCACATTTTCTGAGGAATCAAGAGGCATGTCTGTTACCTGATGGGCAATAAAATTCCTTTCATCTCTTATCAAACAAGTTACCCATAAATTTTAAGTTTAAATGGACTCCTAGCAAAAACTGCCTAACACCTAGAAAAAAGGTATGTCAGCTTGGTGTTAATTTTCACAAATAACAGAACACCAGCCCTCAACATGCTTTCCTATAGCCATCTGTTGTTAGGCATGCACTGATTCTAAGCTGAGTTTTCTAATTGCTGCAAGGCACGGAGAGGAGCATAATTCAGTTGTGCTAAAAACTTTGATCAAAAAAAAAGTAAGAGAGAGAGAGAGCAGCAGTTTCTTTTCTAGCCTTTACCTATGTGGCATAGTGGGTGAGAGAAGAATCAGCTGGTTTCCATTACAACAATTCGAAGCATGATCACGGTTGATGGCACGGGATGTGGGACCATGCTTATGGAATGCCAGCAAGTTTTTCGCTCCAAATAAGTTCCAAAACCATGACTACACAGAACACCTCGTGGGTGGCTGAAACCATTTGGCCTCCAGCCTCGGGACTGTCAGCTTGCACAAGTGAGGTACACTCGACTCCCAGCGCTCGGCTGATCTAGTGGGTCAGCCAGTGCAGCCACTGCGTCATGCCAGCACCCATTAACAGGCAGCTACGCCGTCCTCTGACACACAAATATAGCATAGAAATATGAGTGCAGAGAGCATTGCCTGCCCGTCTGCTTTATCAGATACCTGGAGCTGCATAGAGCAAGACCGGGTTTTGTTCTGGTGAATGAGGTGGCCTAACCTGGAATTGAAAAGTCTTTCCTGAACAAAGAAAACATTTAAACATAAATCAAAGTTCTTCTCCGTTCACTTCCTTCGGTATAGCTGCTCAATAATGAGGTTTAGCATCAGGTTTTTTGCTACACAATTGTTGCCACAAACCTCCTGTTTATGTTTGGTGTTTGTGTATTTGTTTTGTCTCCCTGTGCAGATTTCAGTGCTCTTTGGAAACCCCAAACAAATCTCTGACTGGGCTGCCTGTGAATGAAGCCTTTACTCCCACAGTGTTATGAAAGCAAACACAAGCCCAGGGTCAAGTGCTTCTTTTGTCCCAGTAGTTCTTTCCCACGAGTTCAATCCTGCCATTAGCATTGATTTCCACTCCTTTAATCTGGAAACGCCTATCACAGCTCCTCAAAGCACTTTTTTTTGCTGAGATTTCCCCAAATATTAGGAAAAAAAAATCATTGGCTCCTTACCTTTACCTCCTGTTGCCTGCAGCATCTTCAGATGATCCACTGTCATTTGCAGTATTTCCGCTTTTTCTAATTTGGCAGAACCCTTTGAGATAAGAGACACATATATAAATAAAGGCTTACAAGTAGTAGAAACTTTAATTTGATATACTTTCCACTGAGCTCAGCCTTATGGTTTCAATTTCCCCTATCATTAGGACATTCTCATCTTAATTCTTTCATGAGCATCTGCTTCCCAGACTTTATCTAAGGACTAATACCGTCTCCTATCTACTGACACAAGAAGCAGCAGCACAGTTTCCCTTTATTAGGGCTATAGCTCAGCACAGCTCTGGCCTTAAAGGTAGTGTAGAGATGACATCTTCTTGAAATGAGAGAAATATGTAATTTTCTGGACTTCCTTTTTAACAACAAACACAAGTGGAAAGGTGGCAGGAGGGGTCTGTGTGGCCATCAATTAAGACCCTGCTGCAACGTTATTTTTTGTGCTATTGCCGGTAGGTGTCCCTGCGGACACACACCCGGCACTGTCCCTCTCTTAATGGCCTGTTAATTTTCAACGTGTCATTTGGCTGTTGAATATTCCATTCTCATTTTTTGACTGAAAAAACTGCCACACAGTTCACAGTATTTTAAGTTAGTGAGAGGCCTACTTTGCAAGGACTAAATACTGTGAAAGAGTGTAGCTCCTCTGTCAGTAAAAATCTTTTCTGACACTGAGAGTAGCTCACAGAGCTACAGTAGATACTGGAAAAGTACAAAATGCAACTCAAAAGATAGTATTAGTATATCAAGGTATAAATAAAACTACTTTGCTTGGTAGCATTCCCTTCAATATCTGGAGCACACCCAGACAACACAAATGTTATTCCAGTGCAAGAGATCATCCCTTGGCATCAGTTAAAATCAGGGCTGTGCAAGCTGCAGCCAGCAGCGGATGGCATCCTGCAAGCCAATTTTTTTCTCTTACTTATCATCTGGGCCACCTCGCTGTCTCGGCGGGCTTCACCCAGATTGCACATGTGTGAGTTGGGCAAAGCTTACTCCGTGCTCTGCAGCCCCGCTTCAGAGCGCTCATCTCTGCCACACTCAGGAGCAGCACCGTGGCTTGGGCAGGGAGGGAGGCGGAAGTGAAACTAAACCTCCAACTTGGAAACTCCAGTGAGCTGAATGTCAAGGAGCTGGGAAAGGACTGATGACTTTGTCCTTGGCATATTGCAGGAAAATGCTGGGACTTTCGGATTCAAATACAGCACATGCTCATTTTTACAGCAGTGTATTTTTTTCAATCTGCTTTTTGCTTTCAATGGTTTCCTCCTACAGAGGTTGGTGCGCGTGTGAATTTTTGGTCAGAATTCCCCGTTTTACATGCAATTACATCCTGTAGTTTTCTCAGACTTCATCTTTTCCATAGACACAGTACAAACCGTCTCAGTGAGAGTGACTAATAGCTAAAAACTGCATGGTGCTGGGTAATTTCCAAAGGCTCTGTAGGACTTGTTTTATAATGTTTGTGGTTTTCAAGAAATAAACAATAAAATGGGACAAACAACTGTTGTCTCTTGCCCCTGTTTATCTAGCTGAAAATATCCTTGTCACTGTTTTGCCAGAACCAACGCAAGGGCACAGTGACAACTACCAGTTACTAAAATCATATTGCAGGTGACACAAATGATGCTCTCAACCAATACTTCAAATTTTTTTTTTTAGCCAGCTTTTGCTCAGGCCAGGGATGAAACAGGCCTAATATGGTGCGCTGTTTGCCACGTAGTTACCACTTACATTCAGCACCTCCCAATCCTGCTCTCAGATTTTACTTTCTGGGGTTTTTTATATTACTGTTTCAAGGAAGTCAGGTTATTTATTTTCAGGTGTTTCATTTTTATTGAAACATAGTATCAGTTGCACATATCCATAGCTCTTCAGACACTTCCAGCAAAACAGGAACAAGATTAAATATTGAATCAAAGCCCAAAAAATAAAATTCAAGATATGGAAAAAAAATAATTTGAATGGAAAAACCAAAATGGCCTTTTTTTCCTCACAAAACATTGTATTCTAAGCTTTTGGTCTGTAATTTCATGACCAAGGAGCTGAGCCAAAGTTAACTGGGTCCTTCCAGACCTCCTACTAAATACTTTCTCACTAAAAGTCTGAATATATCACTGACTTCACCAGCTCACACAACATGGGCCTATTCCACCGCCTAGTACACTGGTTCTAAAGAGTCATCTTAAAACATGAATAATCCAGACTGTCTGCTCCCTTATCAGGAAACTGGATTGGTTAGTTTGTAACGGAAAGTATAGCTTTGAAAATAAAGATCTCTTAAAGAAGTGGCAAAGTAGATTATATTTCAAGATTTAGACGGAAGGCTAATTTACAGAGAGGTTTGGGGGAGTCGTGTTGGGTTTGTGTATTTTTTTTTAATCTAATATGGAGTAAAGCACATTTTTAACAAAACCGCTACTGGAATTCATTGAAAGAACAGAGGCAACATGAACACAGTTACCCTTAAGGGAAAAACAAGCCAAAGAATGAAAATGTTTTTCAGCCTTATAATGAATTATGTTTCTAATAGTTTTGCCACAACAAAGCATTTTATTAAAGTGCCTGCTTTGTGCCAGATCAGGACACATACAGTATTATTTTAATGAGATTTACAAGAGAACTAGCATTGCCAGATGAGATACAGAATTTATTAAAAAAAAAAAAAAAAAGCTTACTTGTTTTTCAAAAGCAGTTGGCACAAGCCGCCTCAGCTCTGATAAACTGTTATTTATACGATCACGACGCCTTTTCTCTATAATCTATTCTCAAAAAAAAACAAAACACATTAAGTTTATAAAAAATGAAGGGCAAAATCACGGCACATATGCAAACTTTCAAATGCAAAAATAATTAAATGAAACATACCCCTCTTCTTTTCTTTCTGGCCATGATCTGAGATGTTGTTGTTGGGGAATTTGATCGAATGACAGAACTATTACTTTGCCTGCGAAACAATAAAAGTACGTCAGGTGTTGCACAACTTGACACCGCTCTTTGAAGACACCTTAGGCCACCATATTATGTATGCATAGTCCCTCTCATGCCATTTTCAATGCTTTTAAGACATGCTTTGCACTTCACAGTGTTTTTGAAGACAGAGATACATTTCAGTTCTGACTGCCCCAAGATGCATTTTGAACTGACAGAACACTCTGTTGGAAATGAAGCCCTTTTCTGGAGACAGTTCACTGTCCAGCACAGCAGATTTAATTTTCTTTGCATATAAAGCCCTGCCTACCAAGTATAGGCTGAAGAACCAGGCCCAAATCCACATGAACCATCTCTATATGGCAACAGCAGTGGTAAGTGCACACACCCGATGACACAACCTCTGCCAAGCCTGCTGGGTTTTTGACGTTGCTGCCCATTGCTACACAGTCAGTAGATGCTCAAGTACAATGCCAGGTGCCCAGCCCGGGTCTGTTGCATTGTCCAGTGGCAGGAGCAGAATTCAAGATCTGCTTTTAAAACTATATTGCCCGCGAGAACGAAGTGGCTTTTATTTCATCATGGGTGAGCAAAAAAAATTCAGTATCTTTTAATACTCATTTAGCCACTGATGAGGACGAGATGGGGCTCTGGTGCACGAGCCTCTAAATTGGCAGGAGCAGCCCTGAAGCCCCTCGGTGTCCCCGCAGCGCGCCCAGCCCGGCCCTCCCTGGGCAAACACCACTGCTCGCCCCCGGCTCGCACGCCGGGTTTGCTGAAGTTCAACTGCTGCGGATCCCTGCTTACTTTCCACGTCTCATTTCCCACTGGCGCCGGTTCCCTTAGGTTGTTCGGCCTGATCAGGAGCGATTTTGGAAAAGGTCTGATTGCAAATGGCAAATTAAGCGGAGCTAATGAACCGCAGCCCGGTGGCTCACAAAGCTACTGGAGTGCTCCGCGTAATTTCGAGGCTCAGGCAGTCCAAGCGCGGGGCTAATTTTTGGTGGGCTATGAGCGAGCTGCCAGCTGACCTGGAGGGGAACGTAACAGCTCTGCCCTCGGGGGGCCGCCTCCCCCCCCATCCCGAGGGGGTGTCCGGGTCTCCCCCTCGCCCTGCCCCAGTTCGCGGCGCATCCCGGCCCGCGCCACCGACGGAGACGGGGGCCCCGGGGGTGCCCCACTTACCCCGAGTAGTTGTTCTCGCTCCCCACGTCTATAGTCTCGTCCATATCGCTGTCTGAGGTAGTTTCCTCGCAAGGTCGCTTCATCGTGTGCACGGCGCGGGGGCAGAGATAAATAAATCCGGGGGGGCTCCGGGCACGGCACGGCTCGGCACAGCACGGCTCCGCACCGCCAGCAGAGCAAACCCTCTCTGAGACGCTTTCCCACGCCGCGGCACAGCCTCAAGCCCGACGGCCCGCCCCCGGCAAGGCCCGCCCTGCCGAGGGTGACGGGCGGGGGCCGCCCACCGGCGCGGCGCGGAGCCGTGCGGAGGAGCGGGCGGC
>VZTE01000892.1:1404360-1462957 GCA_013397775.1 Eulacestoma nigropectus | reverse complement strand
CTTGCCACGACTCGGTGCCTTGTCGGGACAGGGGCAGCCCCCTCGCCGCCCCGCGGCTCCGGGGAGCAGCACCTGCCGGAGAGAGACGCGCGGAGCAGTTGCCGGCATCGCCGCGAAAGGAGAGCGCGGCGAAGAGTTTCCCCTCAGCGCGGCGTGGCCCCACAACCCTCACCGTGGCACCGGGGCCGCCCTGCTCTCGCCTCTCCGGGTTTCCAGGCGGCGACAGCACGATGCTGCTCCGGACAGAGGGAGGGAAGGAGGCCCGGCGAGTCGGGGAGGGAGGCAAAAAGGGCCGGAGGGGCCGACGACTCCGGCTTTCCTTTCGGGGCAGGCTGCGAGCTCGACGGGCCGGAGGGAGCGGGCACCTTCCCGGCGCGGCCCCGCTCGGCAGCGCCAGTGCCTTTTCTGCCTGCGGGCGGAGTTTGCCCCGGCTGCTTTATATTTAGCAGCCGGCGGTACCAATGACTCAGTTTTCCACTCGGTTAAATCCCGTGGAAGGTACAGGTGGTTTGGTTCGTTCGCGGGTGTGCGTGCGGCAAAGGGCCGTGGCGAAAGAGAAACCGGCGCCAGCTCTTTTGTACGCCGACATCCGCCATCTCTGCAATTATATTTGGTGGCACGTCGGGTGTTTGCCCTTTCATGTGGATGCTGCTACTGTGTAAAGGAACAGCGGGATTTCATGCCTCATTGCCCTACCGGGACATCCTTTTCATGCCCATGTTTGCAGAGTTACTAAAAGCTCCGCGGCTGCTCAGACACAACAGAAGCGAGCGGCCGCGGGAATGGCGAAGACCGCACCAGGGAACTTGGGACACACTCCCCACAATGGCCCCTTTGATGGGATCTGAACAAAAAAACAAACCAAACCAAAATACAAAAACCCCCCCAAAAAAACCACAACCAACCAATCAAAAAAAAAAAAAAAACCAAACAAAAAAAAAACCCCAAAAAAACCCAAACAAAAACCAAACAAAAACCCACTAAAAATTCCCCACGAACAAACAACCCAAAAGAGTATCGGGATCTCTCGGGAGAAGTGGACTAGCAGGAGCAGCCTGTGGCGCCCGACTGCAATTTGAAGCACAAACGCTTTAGAAATCTGGGATTAGACTCAGCAGTTTTAGTGCTCGACGTGGGGGTTTCTAGAATATTTTAAAAACCCGAATAAACAAAAAAAACCCACCCCAAATTCTCTTTCGTTGTCTGTGCTGTAACGACACGGGGAGATCTGAGACAGCCGGGCCTGCTCCCGCCCGGGGCCCTCGTGCTAGGGGCCCCGGCATCGGCCGGGAAACGCTGCCCTGGCTCAGACATCGCCTTTCAGAGCGGGGCGAGGTTTGGTAGGTCTGAATTAAAGTCCGTGTTACCCAGCCTGGGCTGCAGCTGCTCGAGAGGCGCCTGCAAACACGGGGGGACACAGGCTCGGGAGTGGGTGTCCGAATCCCCGCTAAAGCACGCGAACCACCCGGGGATGTTGGTGCGTTTCCGAGCTGTCTCGGGATTTTGCACAGAAATCTTTCATGTCACGCGTCGGTGCCGCTGGATTTGTAATTTCTGCTCACTCTGGAAATAGCTCCTGCTGCTTCATGGTCTTTTTTTCCCCTGGAGCACAAGTTCCGCACGCTGTTTTCCTACAGAAACCTGAGCTATCCTATGGTTACCTCCCCGACTAGAGCTTATGTCAGCGTCGTTTGTCGTGGATCCGGCTACTAAATCCTCCTGGCAGCCTCGCTGAAAACCCCCCTCCGGGAAACTTCTATTTTCATTTTGCCCAGATTAGGTTTTTTTTGTTTTTAATTATTTTTGAGAGATCTACCTGCTCCTTGGGTGAGAAATTACGGGCTTTCCAGGAACGCACCGAGGAAGGCAACCCCTCGCACCTCTGCCAGGTCTCGGGCTCGCCCCTGCGACAGGTGCGCTGCGACAGGCAGGGGCTCCGTGGGGCAGTACCAGCACCGCGACCCACGGGCCAAGCCTCTTATGCTTTGGTCCTGGCTGTATGGCTCCCGTGTTTCTTTCTCCAGTGGCCCCGTAAAGCATGGATGCCGGGAGCACTTACTGCGGCGGAATTGCCCGCTCAGCTGGGCAGCACGCAGCGCTGGCAGACACGCACTCGAAGCCCAGAGAAATGCATCTTTCTCCGTTCCCCTTTGCTTTTCCCTCCAGAGGGAAAAAAGCCGGGCGGACTCTCTGCTTCCCGCCAGTCTGGAGGCCCCGGGACAGCCCCCGCCCTCACCCACCGCCGGCAGGGAGAGCTGCGTGGCGACCCTCGCTCCCCGGAGTCCCCCGAGCAGCTTTGTCCCGGGAGAGGCAGCCCCGGCCGGCGGGCGGGTGGCGGCTCCGCGGAGGCTCCCCGGCCCGCAGGCTTCCTGTCCCGGCTGGGGGACGTCGGTGGGAGGTCGGGTAGCTCCCTCTCCCTCCCTCCTTCCTTGTTTCTCGTGGGTTTGTTGTTTGGGGTTTGTTGTTTGTTTGTTTTTGCTCTCGGCAACCGTGGTGCTGTGGCTGCGTGGCCTGGTGGGTCACACGGGGCCAGCCCGGCTCTCCGCGGCGCGGTGCCGCCGGTGCCCCCCGACAGCGGCTGAGCCGTGGGGGCGCTTCCAGAACCGGCTTGCCAAATAAGCGAAGCAGGACATTTCTTGCTGCATCTAGAGAGCCGGCTCTCGTAGAGAAGCGACTGTCATCTGCTCCGTCCCCGAAAATGAAATTTCCTATCCCTCGAGATTTCAGGATTGCCCCTTTTACACGTCGCTGTGAGCCGTTTAGGATTAAATGGTTAGGGGGTTAAAGACTATTTAAAAAATGTGCGTGGCCTTCTGAAGGAGCTGAAGTTTTGCTCAGCAGCTCTCTTCAAGGGGACTCAAGGTTGTCCCGAGTTTCTTTACTGAACACGGGAGGCACTCAGACTCTAAGTCTTAAAGCAATTTTTTTTTTTTTTTATGCTTTACTCTCTCCTTAAAAAAACATTTGCATCCCATATCCTTCACTCAGTAAGCACTCTCTTAGGGATAATTGTTTTATTACTTTTAAGTTACTTTCTCCTATTAGGAAACTCTTAAGAATAAGAGAGAAATGGAATTCCCATTCACGGACTATGGACGATGATGCTGTATTTCTTTTTCTTTTTCTTGATGGACTCATCACTAACTGACAGGAAAACAAGAGAAAAAGCCTTCTTGTTTTTTTTTTTTTCTTTGATGTGATTGTAAATAGATGGTTAAAATTATTTCTGGCCACATTCATACCAAGGTGGGATGGACAGACTGAAGAAAGAGCAGAGAACTGAGGAAACCATGTGTGACTGGGCTGAAGGAAATCATACTCAAAAAAAAAAAGGAGAAACTTTAAAACGTGTGGCTTTGCCTAGACAGTGGCTACACACGGGTGGGAAGTGGATGTATGACATTCCATGCAAGTTTGTATTGTGGAGGAGTATTTGACTATTAGCTGGGTTAGTAGGATTTTTGCCAACGGATCACAGCAGAGCCTGATCCACAGGTGATTCCTGCGGTAGTACAATAACCCCACAGATACTGATAAAATTGCAATGCCCTGAGATGGATGCAATCCCTTCAGTAGATCACTTCAGTTTTGGGAAGGATAAAAAGTGCACAAAGACTTGCTACAATAAACTTAAATTTCAAGCTGAAGATGATGGGGAAAATAAATGTAGGAAGGAAGATGCAGTGGGTATTTATAGACCTTTCTAAGTAACAACTTTTAATGTTTATCACTGAGCTACACCTCCACAGATCTGATCTTGGTCAAGTAGTGAAGTTGACTATTGAGTTTTTAGGCTGATCACAGAACATGTAACTCTGCATCTCCTGTGGTGTGTCACACTACTTCTCTGCTTTTGGTGCCTACAGAGGTCAATGAATGCACCCTCCTGGGTCGAGTGCTTCCTCCTGGCCCCTAGTCAATAGGTGCTCCATGTTTGTCCAGTCCTCCCATTCAAAGCACAAAATGCTCTCCCTGAGAGCTGTCACTACGTCGTAGGTGACACGGAAAGACAGGAACACCTCCTCTGGCTCCCACTGTCTGGTGATAAGGAGGGTGATTGAACAGCACCCCAAGGAAGGGCGGCTGGAAAGGACAAACCCTGCAGTTGAGAGCCTCATCCTTAACTCTTTGCACCTTGGCACACTTCCTATGTGAGCTCAGGCACTCAGGACAATTAATGAAATTAACAAAAGGTGTAAATTAAAAGTGTCTGTGAATTGTATTGAATCTCAATTTGCATGCTCTTATTCACAACAGAACTGGCTGCAATTTGATTTAAATTAATTCACTTTCAGAATAAAATAACATTGAATAGAATAAAAACAGCTTTAGTTTTGAACGGAATTAAAATAGAATACATAGAATTCTTTGTGGTTTAACTAGTCCACTCTAAATATTAACTCTGTTGATTTTCCTGGGCATTTCTATCTAGGCTAGTTTGCTTTGTGCCTCTATTTTAGGCTCTTATCAGTAAAATTGAATTAGTAAATTCCTGCTAAAGTTTATAGTCATTTTGTGAAGGATCTTGGTAATGACAGCATTTTGCCTGATACTCAGCATATATGTTCTGCAAAAGCCAGGTCTTGATTTTCTGTACGTGTGCAGAGTTCTTGCCTGGTAATATTTTACAATGACTGTACCCAGCTGTGCATGAGCAGGGAAGACATGCAGCAGTGGAGAATTAGGGCATCATTGTAGATTTTAGACTTTCACTGAACATCTTCTTGAATTTGGCTCTCTGTTTTCTTCAAAGACTATGGGCCAAGATTGAAGAACTCTCTTAACTTCAGTCATCTTAATGAACGGCTTCAATGGTGTTAAAGGGAACTAGGGCACTTCCTTTACTTGTGGAAATCAGGCCACTTAATTACCTCACAAAAATATACAGAACCTAATCTCACAGTTTTTTGCACAACATGAATTATGAACTTTAATCTATTTTAGAGGTAGTACTGTTAAAATCCATAGATCTGTATCAAGAATAAAACTATCCTATTATAATGGAAATAGAGGACTTGTGAAAATGAGCACATAATCACAGCTTTCCCTTTGAAACTCATTTCTGTTGAAATAAATTTTCACAGTGGTGAAGCATGGTTTAACTCACTAGTAACTGTGGCAAGTCTAGATAAACACATCCTTTGTCAGAAATGGGGACCTTCTTGAATTTTTGTAATAAAACTTTGGTGGGTTTTGAACTAAAGGAATTCTATCTTTTTTTTTTCCTTTTTTTTTTTCAGTTCCTTCTTCCTTCTCAGATTTTTACAGCATTTTCCTTTATTTCCTTTGTGTTTTTCACTCTAAAGAGACCCTTTTTTTGGTGCTTTTTGGATGCCAAAAACTGGAGAATTGTCATTATTTGAGTTTTATTGTTGGTTGCTCCTTTAAAATAAAAAACCCCCATGCTTTCCAGAGACATAGGAAGGAACCAATTTTAAGGGAGTGCTAAGGTTTAGCCAAGATTTATTTATGAAAGAAAATAGTGTATCATCTCCAGGCTTCAAACTTAGCTGTTATAACAAAGCACTTCACCTAATGCTCTAAAAATATTCTTTTATATAGACTGTGCATGTGATAGAAATAAACAACCCCAGATATTCTGGATAGATCCATGGTATTTTAGCAAACTTCCTCAGCAACAGTAGTCCTTATTGGCACTTGGAAAGGACTTTGAAACTACAGATCCTGCAAAGCTAGGTAAATAAAAGGACACAGTAAACATCTGCTTGTCAGTAGAAGAAGTCATGATCTCTGGAAATAAAAAATTATTAATGAAAACATCTTCCAAGTCTCTGAAATAAAACATAGGGTCAACATGAATACTCAACTGGTAAAATTTGTACACAAATTAAACAGGCATAAATTCAATCAAGAACCAGGGTCTTACACCGCACAAGAGTTTGGATCAGGACTTTCTGCCAAAAAGAAACTGGTTTTCCCCGAACTGGGAGTTTTACATACTGCCATGAACGTATGTCCATGTAGAGAACAGTTCATCTAAACTACAGAAAGGTCCCTTTTGTCAACCGTTGTCCAAGGGAGAGAAGTTGTCTCTGTTCCATTCTGATCAGGCTTGTGTCTTACGACTGCCTGTGCTTAAACAAGTATTTTTGTGATTCTTTAGTTAATATTGTGTTTGATCTTGCTGAGCCTAATCAGGAAAACTTGTGTTGACTGGATATGACTTTTGCTTCAAGAAGGAAATTGAAAAGCTCTCTCTGCAGGAACTGGGCCTAATTCCAATTTTCTTCTTTCTTCTAAAAGAAAACAATTTTGTGAAGGTATTTTTGATTTATAGTGATAAACTTTTTTCTCTTCTTCAAAATTGTATTATTTTGGTAGTATTTTATTTTAACATTTTCTAATTAATTTTATTCAGTGTATATGTTTTGTTACACATGGTTGAAAATGATTATGTCATATTACAGCAAAGATAGATCAGACTTTGATAGGAAAGCTCTGCAGCTCTGAGGACATATCAGACTGATTGTCAGTGACTTAAAATGTTCACTGTTCTTTCTAGTAAAAGAGATGAAAAATTCTGTGCAGACTGAAGGCTTTCTGAAATGCTAAATGTTTTCCTTTGCTTGGTAGGTTGTTTTCTTGTGTTCCATTTTTTATGGCAGATGTTAACCAAAGCACACTTAGAATTACTGTGAGAGCAGTTTGCTTTTGGTGCTTGCCAGTTCTGTGTGGATGCTGGTGCTCACCTTTGCTAGGAGCAGAGGTGCCATTTTCAGACCCATGCTGGTCCTTTTTCAAGCTCCATTGCAGGGCCTGAGGTGGCTGGCAGCACTTCCTCAGGCCTTCAGCCTGGGAGTCTCCTTTCCCGGATATATTCAAAAGCTGTCTGGGCACAATCCTAAGTAATGTTCCCTAGGGGACCCTGCCTGTGCCAGGGGGTTGGAATATATGACATGCAGGGGTCACTTCTGACCTCATCCTTTCTGTGGTTTTGTAACCCTTCTGGAATTACAGCAAATGGACACTCCCTCTGCCAAAACACCGTGAGGTGCCCAGGTGTTCTTATCCTGGTGTAAAGGATAAACCAGATGCTGCTATTTCATGTTTCCTCCCTCCAGCCCCCAGCTTAGCCACTCTTGCATTGTTTTTGACCAGGGAACACTTTTTTAACTGAAGATTTTAGCTTCATTTTCTAAGCCAAATCTCAGGTCTCTGAAACTTTCTCTTCTTTGGGGCCGTTGTTCCTACTTGGAAATCTGCCCTGGCCTTCTGCAAGTCTTTCTCCTTAGCTTTCTTTCTGACTGTTGCTTTGTTTTCTACTGTTCTTCGTGTTCTTCTGTTCCTTTTTGCCAGCTCCTTCTCTGGGAACAACCTGATGATGTCTTATGGACTGCAGCTCACAGAACTTTCTAGCAATGACTCCCAGTCACAGGATGATGTCTCTTTTGACAGACTCTCCCTCTTCGTATGTCCTTCTCCCATCTTTGTCCTTCACACAGCCAACATTGAACTTCTTCCTTCTTGAAGCTCTTGCCTTCTCTGCTTCCTTGAACAAGGCTGAGGACGTCAGTTCTTTCAGTCTTGGTGAGAAAGGCTTATAATGCTGGTGCCTTCTTTGCCCTCTTGTTTGCTTAGATGTGAAAGTTGTCTCCGAGTGCAGCTATCAGATCTTTCCACAAAAGCAGAGGATAATCTGACTTTTCTGCTAGGCAGACTAAACTTTGTTTGTGCCTGGCTTCCCAAGCACATCTGCTTTCTGTGTTTCTGGGCTTTTAGAAAAGCTGTTCAGTTCATCCTCCTGGTTAATAGCTCTGGCCATATTGCTCCTATCACTCCCTCTGGACCACTCTTTCCTTCTCTGCCTGAAATACCCCACCATTGCCCTTCCCCAGCCCTCACCCCTGCCTTTTCTCTTACCATAATCTCTCCTCCCTTCTTCTGGTAGTCTGCTCAACCCAGACCTATCTGCCTTCCCCATTTCATGTATGCAGAGCCTCTGAAGCTCTTTGGTGGATTTCCCAGACACTCTCAGGGTTAGCAGTGGCTATGCAGGGCTCACAACATGGGGCTGTGGTGCTTGTCTGTCACATATGCTCAGATTCACCATACTGATTTTCCAGGCTCAGCAGGTGCTTCCCAGTGCAGACAAGCTCCAGCATTTTCCAAGTTATATTACAATAGCACTGCTAGTTTATGTCCTGTATGACCTTTAAATTGTATCTGGGCCTAAGCATAGGTGCTGTAAACCCAGAGTGCCCCCAAGGTTATGAGGTATGTCCATGTCCCTAAGATGTCAAAATGTTCCCCTCAGCCTTGGAGCTCCTGCTGTCTGGAAGCCCCACACTGAGGTATTTCAGCATGCATGATGTTTTTTTTGTGAGGTGACATGTCACAGCAGTGGCACTTAAACTCCATCACCCATCCATCTCTGTGGGAGATTTGGGTTCCTGCAATCAGGGGGGATTTTTCTTCCCTGATAGGGGAATTCCAAACTGGCACAGCAGCCCACTGGCTCTGTCAGGGAAGAGGGAGGTGAGAGGGATGAGCTACAGAAACGTCCCTGCTGCTGCCCTTCCTCAGATGCCAGAGGGGACAAACCTTCCTGCTGTGAGAGGGAGTCTGACAGTAAGGAGAACAAGGAAAGATATTCGTGCTGGTATTGAGTAAGGAGAGGGAATTGTCATGCAGAGCAACTGCCCTGCTGGAGGCAGTTACCAAGCACCTGCCTATTTGAATTTGGTTAGTACCCACACAATGGGTGTGTGTCACTTGCATGCTCTGCTTCTGAAACCGGGTACCCTGCAGAGCTCAGGGGCTCAGAGCACAGTTTTACATAGAGTGAGATTTTTGCTGTGGTTACAGAAAGGCCGGAGTCCTTGTGCTCTATAAGTCCATGGAATCATCTGAAGTCCATCATGTGTGTTGTTAACAAAACAGCCTCTCATTTGTTTCATGCAGTAAAACATAACATAGCACAAGTAATACATATTTAGATTTCCAGGGCCACTCTTTCAAGCAGAGTTTCTCCAGGAATTTTAACTTTCTTCTAATTAAAATAATCTCAGATAAAAGCACTGCAGTAAGGAGAGAAAGACAGCTAACAGACCAGCTGTAAAGAGGAGGTGCCAGCAGTGCATTACGGTCTAGAGTGGAGTGTCTGAGGAAATTGTTGTTTAGTCCATTGATTTCTTCTGTATTGATCTTAAATGGGAAGTAAGGAGACTAGACTGATGCTAATTGGAGCATATAAATTTATTTAAAATTTTGAAGATCCAGCAACAGCAGAGAGGGCATAAGCATGAGAGAAAGCAACCTGAGGAATTCAGGAAACACAGTCTAAGCAAGGTGAATCATGAGAAACGGGGTGCATTCCAGTGAACAGGAGGGCACAGAGTATTTTTAGCATAGCAAGTCTATAAAGTGGCCACTGTAGCTCAGCTGGTGAAATGGCTGTGCACTTGTGGAGCAGGCCTGCATAGAGGAATAAATCCTCCTGGCGCAGCCAGACGCTGTCATGTCAGAGACAGAGACAGGCCATTTAGCTCACTCAGAAGGCTCAGGAAGAAAGGGGATGCCACTGGTTGCCCTCCCTTGTGTGTTTCATGCTGTCCTTGCCTTCTTGTTCAAGTCACAGTTTTTCAATTCAAAACATGCCTTGTGCAGGGATCAGAGTCAATACAGGAAATATTTAGAGGGATGATAACTCTGTGTAGAAAGACAACAGAATTTCACTGCAAGGGTCAGGGGTAGTACGAAGTACGCATGTCCACAACACACCTTTGTCCACACAGCTGTTTCTCACCTTCCCCTTCCCTGTGGGCATAGAGAGCATTTGCTTTCCTATCACACCCCTCTCCTTTTCCATGTGTGCCTGCACAGGTTAAGACTCTTTAGTTGGGAAAAATTAAAGCCCTTCAAAAACAATGGGAGAACCTGTTGAGTTAATTTTCAGTGTAGCCCGTTTTTCCGTCTTGGGTTGGACTTGCAGTGTTTTGCTGGGGTTTCATGGTTGCTGGCAAAGTGACTAGGCAAGTATTTCACAGAGTCATCTAAGGAAGAAAAGAAAACGTCCTAACAGAACCCATTCCAGCAGATGACTAATTTTAAAAATACGTTTTGATACGTGCTCATATAACCCTACATCACACACAAAATTGTAATGGATGAGAAAATGCACCACCGACATCTCTTTTCCTACATCGATAGGCATGTTGTTCAGTAAAGACATGTTCAAATGCCTCTTGTGAGAGATATTATGAGCCTTAGAACATGACAAACACTTGCTCTGAAATAATGGTGTAACTGATCTGCTGCTATTTTATATTTCAGTAGGTTTGGGTAGACCACACAATGCCTTATACTCTGGTATTTTGGTAATAGGAACATTTTCATTGATTTCTATATTAGCCCCATCACATAGCCTAGTTATTAATTACTTCATCAGCCATTAATTAACTGAATAACTAGTGCTTTAAAATCTGCATCTTGTTCATATACAGTAAGTCAGCTTCTCAGTATGGTAGCAATTCATGTTGAACTATTTCCCTTGTACTTTTTAACAGACTGAGTACTCTTCCTAGACTCAAAATATCCAGACTTAGTGGCTCCCACATAAAAATTAAAATTGTTCAAATGGCAATGCTTCAAAACTCCAGTTCAAAGGGTGAAAATTTTGCAAAATGTTCCAGTAATAATAAATGTAAATTTTGCTGTGACCGCTTGGTGTCATCTAGTCAGAGCTAGTTAGTTTCTTGTTTTAGACTTGGTTTTAGTGTTAAAAAAATCGCATTTAATCTTGATTACCTGAGACCCAGAGGACCGATACCAGCTCTTATTCTCTCCAGGTGAGCTCCTCGGAGACAGCATTGCACGGTAACCAGAAGACTACCAGCCTTAACAACCGTATTCCCTCTTAGAAAGGCTGCTTTGGGGGCAGACTGAGGCACATGACTGAGACTTTTTGCCCTGATTGCAAAGATATTTTGCTGCAAGTGCTGCTGGAGAGCAGACAGGTGAGTACATACTGCTGAGGGGAAACACAAGGGTCCAGTGGCCAGCACTATTACGTGGCACAGGTGCAGCCTTCAGGAGTTCCCATGAAAATCTGGTGTCAGCTCAGGACAGCTCTTCATTCACCCTGCTGCTTAAACCCTCTATCTTTTTGGAAATCTGCTAGTGACAGGAAAATACTCAGCCCTCAAATCAGACAAACAACCCCAGGTCTCTGGGGAGAAGCACATTTTTCAATAATTCTGTGTGAGGTGGAACACTTGGAATAATTTTTTTTCTTTGTAAAGAGCCTTCTCTGTTCTGCTCTCCAGTTGGGTGCTCCTGCATTGAGTTACACCCAGCCAATGTGTAATTGCCTGGAACTGGATCCAAGGCTTGGAAAATCTTTTTGTGTTTAAATCTGTACCTAATCAAGTATCTACTCACTCTGTGAGGAGCAAGAATGTAGAGCAGAGAGGGGGAATATTTCCCATTGACAGAAATGAAAGGCAATGTTTTGGTTTGGTTGCTCTGCAGCCACTTAAATTCAGTTTACCAGGAGACTTGGTTAGAGAGAGGATGCTTCTGAAAGGGTTTTAATTGTCTCATATATCACAGTTTGCTGTGTTTGAAATATTTATGTCAATTACCTTTGCTGCTGACAGACTAAGGAATCCAACTGTGTCTGGTGCTGCTTACCACAACATTGTAATATGGAGAGTATAATGGAACTGGGAAAAAAACAGAGGTAAAATTAAGTGCAATTAATAACATGCAACAAATGACCAGTTGGTTACTTATAAAAAAGAGAATGGTCACACCTTGTCAGCACTGCGACAATCCAGTAATTCAAAGATCAGAACATTGCAGATTGATGTTGACAAGCTGGAGGAAATTCACATAAACTCAGCCCACCGTTGGACTTTAGGACTGGTTTATGGGAAAGATAAAGGACAGCTAGATAAAGCCTGACTGTCTGGATACTTTCATAACAATAATGAATGTGATATACAGCGCTGCATGTTGAAGGGCTTAGTGGAAGCTGAGGGATCCAGTAACCACTTACAAAGTTGTAGCCTGTAAGCATGAAGAAAGGAAAGAAGTGGGTAAGGATAGCTGAAGGAACACAAGTGCTCAGATGAAAAGGAGGAAAGCTCATGCCAAACACTACAAAATATTACCTCTTGTGAGAACTGTTAGGCTGTGGTCAGAAGTTATACAAAACCCTTTAGCTGAGTCATTTAAACTGAATTGTAAAAAACACTCTAGAAAATATGCTGTATTGGCAGAAATCAAGCCTAGATCAGGAACAACCAGCCTACTCCCTGGTTTCCTTTTTCCCAAGGGCCCTTTACTGCTAGTGTGGTAGATACTAATTGACTTAGCAAGAAGCAGAACAGGGATGGCTGGAGGCAGAGAGGGAAAATTCAGTACATGAGTTTTGTGCATCATGGGAGCTCAGCATGGGTTCAGCTCACTCTTATGTACACGCAGTAGCCCCATGGCCATGGCACGTCACAACACTGACTGGCAGGAGCCACATGTGCCTTGTCCCACAATGAGCTGTTTATCAGCCCAGATCTAATCTTCCCTGTATGGCTCATCAAAGGGTTCTGCATCAAGAGGAACCACCAGGAGACATAATGGGGCAAGCTGGGGAATCTGCAACAGCTGCTGCTGTTGCATTCATGTTACTGGCTGGTTGTGCCCCTGGAAGGGGAGTGAGATGCAGGAGGCTTGCAAAGACACGTCACCTTAGCACACTGATGTGTTTTCACCCCTTTCTACTACCACCACCACAGATTTCCCACATTTTTAGTTAAGAAAAACTATTGAACGTGTCCCTCTGGACATTTTATGTTTCCTTCCTTTTTTTGTATTGATAAGGCAGGAGTTACAGGGTTTTGGGGGGAAGCTTTATGGCAGCTGCAAGCAGCCTGGAAAAAAGAATTGCCCTCTTGGGACCCTCAGAAGAAAGCTACAAAGTGAAAAATATTGTTCTCTGCTGCATGGAAAATGCTGGATGAACTTACTCATCCTGGTGAAGTCACCATGAAAGCTTGGTGGTGCCCAGCTGCACCCATCATGCACATGTAGTTATTTGCTTCTCCAGGAGACTTCTTTCCATGGCTTTACTCCTTCATGGCCAGCACTATGTTCACCTGGTTAAAATTAAAATTAGTTTTAGCATCAACGCTGTCTTTATTGTTGGGGAATATTTGTGATTTTATGGAGTCTCAATTCTCAGTCTGTATTTGTTGGAAAGACTTGTTTTAAATTTCATTTATGATGGCCACTTCAGAGTACACTGTGAAGGTGATCAGCAGGGAACCCCATTTCTGTGTAGCACCTATGACTCCATCATAACAAAATGACCCCAAAGACACAAAGAGTTAAGTACATTAGGGATTTTAATGGGCTTATTATTTACAGTACGCCTACAAGCTGCAGAAATATTTTCTCTGGTGAAAAATGTTATTTGTATTATGCAGCTGGGCATGGGTTGGCCTAAGGAATAGATTCGCAATGGGACACTCAGCATTGGCTAACAAAGCCCATGTCTTTGAGTTGGGCTCCCAAGGACCTGCAGGCATGTTATGGGGACAGCACAGTGCCTCTGAACAGCAGTCACACTCTGGGACATGTAGTGTCATGTGCAGTGGATGTAAAAGATGTGTACATATTGCTTAGCAGGCTAGTAGGACACACCATGGGCACACACATATCCAAGCTCCAGGCCTTTCTGGATCTCTGATGCTGGGCTGCTGTGGGACGCATACTGAAGCTCTCCCCTCAAGGTAGACCCCAAAGCATCCCATGCTCGAAATTTTCAACAACACAGCCAGCTTGATCTGAGGTCTGAGGAGAGACTGGGCTTTCCCTGGAAAGAGATGAGGGAGAAGGAAAGTACAAATAAGAGGCAGAGAGCTGGGGGAGAGCCCAGCCTGCTCCTCCTGCTCAGGGGTGGATGCCTGGTGTAAGGAGTGAGGACCAGCAGGTGCTGGTCATGCAAGGCAAAGAAGCAAACCCAGTTTCTCAGGCTCATGCCACCAGCAGAGCAGATCACAGGGCTGCCATCCTCTGCAGGCCATGGCCCTCAACTGCTTACACCCAGTCCCAGCCCTGTGCTACAGCCAGTCTTTTGGAAAACAGCCAGGCTTATCTCTTTCTCTACAAATCTACTTAGAGGTGAAGTGCTTGTTCCTTCCATGCTTCAAAACTGATGGATGTGGGAGAGGATATTCACTTTCACTTCCAGTGAAGTCATGGCCTTTTGGGATGACCATAAAAAAAAAAAAGAATGAGCAGACCTGCTCTTTGCATGGACAGCACTCTGAAAGAGACCTGTTGCCAGCCTGGCATGGAGGAAGAAAGTTTCATGCCTTAGTGACATGTGACCTTGAGCCCAACCAGCACATACTCTCTAAGTATTTAAAAAGTAATATTAATAATCCTTTATTAGAGTACTTAATGCTTCTCAAGTGTTTAAATTTTACGGATTTTTGACCTAGGGATCTCTTTTCTTGTGATGTATTACAGCAGGGGAGACCAGACTCAGCCAGAAACTTTTTGCACATGTGAATGTGCGAGTTACGAGATGGGGGGATGTTCTGCATCCCACCAAAGGCTCTGGCAGAGCCTTTGGCTGAGTGTGTTAAATTCTCTTTGAAATGTAAAGGACAATCCCTTTTCTCTCTGTCAGGCTTACAAGCTGGGTAGCAAAAAGTAGACCTGGAAACTTTTAAACTTTAGCAGGGTCTGTGGACTGTTCATTTGACAATGTATTTTTAGCAGAATATGATAGGTATCCTGTTCAGGGAGAAAAATGCAATAAAACTCCAGTGAATAAATACAAGTTTTTGCTTTCAACACTCTCCTCCTGGACTCCTGCTGTCAAGTGGCTGCAGAATTCAAAGAGATTATTTTGGCGGTTCCAAAAATCTGTCATACAGATCTGAGTTTTTTCATTGTATTTGTCAATGTGTGACTAAGCACAAGTATTACAGGAAACATGGAAATGTTTCGGCTTTAAAGAATGGCTGTGGAAAAAGACCTCCTACTGATTAACAACTGTTGTTTAATAAAATAATTTTTGGATGTCCAAATTGCTGATTGTTCCAGTGAGGGTTACATTCTGACCAGAAGGGATCCCACCAGTCCCATGTCATCAGCCTGTGTGCACTGAGAAGAAGATTTTCTGCAGCCATTTCCTGCTTCAAAACAATGGAGCATGAGAGATGCCCATCTTTGCTCCCCAAACTGCTTAGCCCAGTCCCTAGGGTGGCATCAAAACCACGGGAGAACGAACAAGGAGAGGAGCTGGAGTGTGAGGATGTGTCTTTGTTTCAGAGATGCAACCCACTGGATGAAAGCCCAGCTAGGATGGGAACAGAGAAGATCGCTCATACTTGCTGAGGCATTGAGGGTCAGTGTTAGTGTATCAGGAGCTGGCTGGAGGGAGGAGAGCAGAGGGGGCCAGGGACCCACAAGAAGTTCACCAGGAGCTTCCCTATTCTGAATTTCTCCCTCCACAGCAGGTACCAAGCCCAGCTGCTCTTATGCTGTCCTCTGCAGGGCTGGTACTCAGGGCCCACTGCACGCACGCCAAAGTCCTGGGTGGTGCTGGGGGTGTTTTGCTGTAATTGTGCTCATTCAAATACTCACACACAGAGAAACTTTTATCTCTGTTACATTTTGTGGCTGTTCTTGCTGTGCTGTGAGGCTTTAATCTAGTTTGTCTGTCTTGTGAAGTGGCAGAGTGCTGCTGTATGGCCTTTCACAGGTGATGTGGGCAATGCTGCAGCTGAAGTCTCCATCTCAAACCAGGGCCTCATTTAGAGTGTCGTTCAGGTCTGACACCTTCCTAGCAATACATGTTCCTTCTGCCAGTTTCTTTATAGACACAATACTTCAGCTCCATGCCAGCTGGGTATTCTTAGTCTAAACGTGGCTGAAGGCAGAAAATTAACGTCACTGCCCATTTTTAATGTTGGTTTGTTTGTTTTGGGTTTTTTTAATAGGCAGCCACCAGATGTGAGCAAGGGTTGCTTATTGACATTAATCATTACCCTGTTGATAGCCCTGGGCAAGCTGCTTTAATTGACCAGAACTGAATCCAGTAATCATATCATGGAAAATATACATCACATTTATTTCAGTAGCACATCTGAATTACAGTAATATGAGTTCATGGCAAAATTCTCAGTGACTACATTAGAAGCAGGAGCAGAGTCATTGTCTGCTAGCACAGATGTAACTGAGCTGTGCCCCACAATCTGCCATGCTGAGGCAGGAGAGTGAGGCTATGTCCAAAAAGTCATAAAATTACCCTCCAGGATCCTGCAGACTAAGCCCTATTCAGACAAATAAAGAGAAGTCCGCACATGGTGGTTATAGAATTGTCTCTTTCATTGTTTTCTTTGAGTATAGCCCTTCAATAGAAGGGATGGTCACAGTATCTTCAAACAGCAGAAATGCTCTAGTAAGAGTACATAAAAGAGGCCATCCAAAAGAATAGCAATTACAGAAGCCTTTCCTTTTACCCTGTTACCTACAGAAAATTAAAGTTAAAAAAACAGCTGAGAAAGTAAAGCAATGGAAAAAAATCTGAGACTTTGTTTGTTTGCTTTATGCCTGGGAAAAGATCCCAAGAACTTAATCAACAAACAATATTGGTATATTGACTAATGTGTTAATGAACTCAATATATCAACGTGTTAGATATTAGATGGAAAAGAAACAGGGATGAATAGCTAGCCAGTGCAGTCAATGGAGCCTGTTTTTTCCATGGTGAATGCAAGGTCTGTGACCTTTGTTTAACAGAATGGTTGAGAGATGAGGTTTGGGACTGTGTTAAGTCACCATGAATGGCGGAATCCAGGCAGAGCACATGTGATTAGTTGCCTAAACTTGACTGCGGATGTATTCCTGTGAACCTGTTCTCATCCTGTTCCATGCAGCAACATTCTAATAGCTAAATATTTACTACAATTAATTTAAAATGTGGATGAAGGTGCTGACTTGTAAAAATTGATAGCTTGAGGATGAGCAGAGCCCTTGGGCTCAATGAGTGTGATTATGTTATATATGTTTAACTTTGTGCATCAACTATATGTATTTGTAGTTGTTAAGGTGGTTTGCTGACATTAAAGCTCCAAATAGGCAAAATGTCTCTTTTGAAATGGCAGAATTATAAACCAGTAAGACTGTGTACAGTGTGCAAGTTAAGTTACACTTAAATGTAACTCTTGTTCAGTTTTTGTATAAAACCAAGACCTTATTTTACATTGGAAAAATAAAATACCAAAGGCTTTGCAGTGAACATCGTACAGTTGTTCCAGACATTGAAGTAGTTTATTAATACAGGTTTTTAAAGCAATGCTGATGTAATTTCTAATGTAACTTTAGGTAGTACCCACCCCCTTAAACTTTGCTGTCTCCGAGAAAGGAGATAGACTACACTGAAAAGCAGAGGATACACATGCAGTAAGAGGTACAATGTGCACATGGACAATGTACATATGTGCATGTACTGAAAAGGTAAGTAGTCCTTAATAAGATAATTGTCTCCTCTCTTGCAGAAAATGAGTGTTTTAATCATCAGGAGACATCTGCAAGGGCTTCAGAGGGGAAATTGGTGAGAATATTGGTTAGATGGATCAGAATATTCTGCCAGTACTAGTCCAGGGAGGTTTGAAGGAGAGGTAGGACTGAAGTAGAATTAGTTTACTTTTCTTTATTTATTCTTCATTTATTCTTTTATTTATTCTAAGACCAGAATTGGTTTATTTTTCTTTATATTGAAGTGATTTTGTACAAAATACTTTAGTTATAGCCTACTTAGTAGGAAAGACAGCCTCTTCATAGGAATGAGTAAACTTCTGGAGAGAAATTGATGTTTGTAACTGCCTTATCTTCAGGGGGAGATGCATTTTTTGAGTTCTTTAAAATTCTCAATTTCTTTGATGTTTTCATCTTTCTTTTAAGCCATCATGACAATGCATAAAAATTAGACAGTACCCAGAATTTAACCTTTTTATTTCAGTCCCCTAGTAATAGAAATATTGCAGTGTTTAAAGCAAAACAATTCTCAGAACACACAAATTTAATTGACTGCTACCTCTGATCAAGCTGTGTACTAATTCAGATTTTGGAATTCATGTAGATTTTAATGCGGAATCTCAGTTTTCAAACCTTTTTGGAAGTAGTCAGAGAGGAATGGTAATAATGATTTAAATTATTATCTAACTTGATCTATGTGGAATCTCCTTAGAAAAACTCACTGTGTGTAGTTTAGACACATTCTTGAGTGATTTGTTGTCTTAGGGCCTCTCAGCCCAGGCTCAATGTTCTAGGGGATCATGTCATTTCCTTGTTGCAAACCTTGAATAATGAAATCGGGAACACAGTAAAGCTGGAACCCATCTTTCCATGGCTTTGTCCTTAACTCTCTTCTCTGTATAAACTTATACTTTACAGTATTGGTGAGAAAATTCACGGTTCTGCTGCCTTCCCTGCATTCTAGAAATGACTTTCAGGTTGGTAAGTTATGTATTCAGTGGAAATATTAAAATAATTAAGCTATCAAGACTGAATGTAATTTTCTTGTACTTCCAGAAAGGATTGAATTACGTTAATGATGGTTTTGTGTTTGGATTTTCCTTTGCAGAGTTGTAGGTACAACATGTGAAGGACTTTTTATTAATGAAATGCTCACCTAACTGGCTGGATTTCCAGCTTTTCCTCTGTTAGTCCTCGTTAAATGCACAGACTGGTTAGAATTCACCTCTTTCTGTTTAGCCGTTTGGCCCCACGTTGACTGTTTTTCTGAGTATCAGAACTTTTACTAGGACAAAAAGAAGATCCTAAAGACTGTGATGCTACTTTATGGAGGACAAATCTTCTGTTTCTACCCTGACATTAAACTCTTAAAGGTAAACAAAGAGGGAGACATGTCTAGAAATGCACAAAGAAGCTGAGCTAATTAAGAGAGCTCCCACTGCCTCCCTTCATGAAAGCTGCTATGCTTTTGAAACCCTGGAGATGGTTTCACTGTGGATTTGTGAGGTTAGGAATACAGCTGGGGTGCTGAGACTGTGGGCTGGGTGGTATGTATAGAATGTGTTTGATCAGTTTCCCTGGTTGTATTAGAAAGAGATGGCATAAAACAAATGGGGTGGAAATAGGCAGAAAGGATGAGCAGCTCCCTCTGGGATAGGTCTGAACTGATTTAGATTGTGGGAATTTTGTCTCTGTGTGTGTGTGTGTGTGTGTGTATTGAATGTATTTTTTCCTGGCGATTTCAGTGACAATTTTTTTTCTCCTAATCTTTATCAGTGTTACAGAAAACACGTTTGAGCCTTCAGAAATATGAGGTTCAAACCTTGCAGTTCATTCCTGCAGATGTTTGCATGGCATGCTACAGCCCTGCTTTCTGTACTGACATGCAAATATCTTGTCAGTCTCATCTTGCACCATTACTATGACTCTCTGCTTGGTTTCTGTCACTTTCAGGTATTCAACACAGTAAAAATACTTTTCTTGTCTGAAACATCATCATTGGGGGTGTACTGGAACAATGCTATCTCTGGGATAAATATATGTGATTGTGGCATTTTGGATAAACAGAACCTGGATAATGCAGGACACGCTGCCTCTCTTTACAATCCACTGAGGATCAATAATGAATCTCCAGTGCACCCTATTAAATCCACCAGTGTCAAGGCTACCTGACAGATCACAACATGCTGGTGAGGGGATTCATATGGCAGTCAGTCCATTCGGTCATATTCATAGGCAACAGCTCCTTCACCCTTATTCTTCAATAAGAAGAATATAAACAAGACCTTTACATTGCCTTGAAATGCGTCAAAAATCTTTGTGTCTTCTCTTCCATGGTGAGCCTAACTCTGATCATCTGATTCCTGTATCAGCAAGGAAGGATTTCCTCACTCAACAGGACCATGGATAAACTTGGCAGAAAGTGAAGAGCATTAATAATAACAGATGTTGTAATGTTTTGCTGTGTTTACAATACCCCCGTATGCTCCGTGTATCGTCTGAAATTATATTGAAGTGATTGATTTTTATTTAATTACTACAAGAGAAAACATTTTTAGAACAGCTCAAGGGCTTTGGAAAATTAAATAAAAAATTCAGAGTCTGTCTGAGAAATTCTGTGTTTGGACCTGACTCCACCCATTAAAAACTGTACTCAGTTAAATGGGAAAATATAATTTTGCTTTAGTTTTCTTTCTTTTCTATTGTAAACATGAGAGCTGCACTGAAATTCTGCTGGGAAAGCAATACCAATAAAACATCAGAATTAAAGGGGAAAAAATTTTAAAGTTTGCTTGAAAATCTTATTCAATCATATATGACTGCCTAATCTTTCAAGCTATCTTCTTTCTGGCTTTTATTCAGCAAGCTGCTTAAGCCCATGGCTCACTTTGGGCAGGCAGCAGGTTAAAATCCTTGTTGAACTGGGGCAGGCACAGTTACATGTTAGTTCAGCTGAGAATGATAAATATTTGCTCACATTAGTGCTATGCAAAACCTGATTTTTAACCTCACAAAACCCTGTGACATGAGCAAAGGGCTTGGAGTCTTGCACAAGCCTCTTGAGGAGAAGTTCCCCATGCACACGATGCATGAAGGGCACCTTTATTCAGAAGCAGCCATGGTTTCGTGGATCTGTGATGATTCATTGAGCAATTTCTAGTGATCCTGGAAACCTGAGTTTCCTGAGGCAGCAGAAGGACTACTAAGACATTTGATGAAGGAAATGGACTAACTTTGCTTCTTTTGCCAACCAGGGGACACTGCAATCTCCCTTAGGGTGTCAGCAGAGGGTCAGCCAGCAGTCAACCTTTGAGTCTAAGTTCCTTCCTGCTTTCCCACATGATGCTTTGCAGGACATGAGTGATGGGGCACTAGGGCAAGACATATCCACAACAAGCAAATGTTGCTTGAGTTTGCAGTTTTCATGAAGAGAATCAACTAATTTCATTTGAGGTGTAAAACTCTGGTTGTAAAAGACAAAAAGCCCTCCACAGCTCAAAGCCAAAATTCTGACCAAAATGCAGTGATCAGGAGCACTCTGTGGTGCTGCTGGTTTTGCAGATTTGACCCTGGTGAGCCATTCCCTCAAGAGGCAGAGCCTCCCATTGCCTACTATGGAGTGACTGAGCCTCCCCTGTCACCCCTGAGAAGCCTGGGCACTGGCAGCACCATCCCTGCACTCAGATGGTGTGTGCCACAACCATTTGGATGCCACTTTTAGCAAAAGGCCAGGAAATTCAACACAGTGAGGTATTGAAACCTGTGCTCTGCAGTCCCACTCAGGCAAATACCCTCTTCAAGATGGAGAACCACTCTGTGTACCCCTTTTTAAGTACACCCTTCCAAGAGGTAGAAATCTTCTCTTTCCTCTTTAGCAACTGGAAGATTTTAAAAAATACTTTCCTGAAATCAGGCTCCAAACAGACTCAAAGTACTTGAACCACACTTCTCACAGGACAATAAAAGCTGTTCTGGTTCTTCAGCATATATCAAAGCCCCTCAGTTTTGTCCTCCCTGTCCTGGACCTGTTCTACCACCATTTCCAAAACTTCTTCTTGCCTACACTGCTGAGAAACCTTGATTTGGCTTTACATTAAAAAATACTGAAGTCAGATGAGTACGTAGGAATGTGGAGGCTGTGGAAAATTTGAGTCACAAGCAACTGTTTTGTTTGAATGAGACTGTGTCTGACTTCGAAAGAAATACTCTGACATTTTAGGTGTGGGGTAATTTTAAAAGTTTTTTTTACTCTTCACTGCCATTTTAAAGTTTAGTCCTCATATGTCCCCAAATCCATATGCCACTTTGTCACCTATAGCTCACTGTTGCCTCCTTTACAAGTAGCTGGGTGCTTCATATAGGTAGTGCCTCAGTCTTGAGGTGCCTTAATCCAAATCTCGACTGCAGCCAACAATGCTGAGGTGAAACTGTGTTGGCAGATTTGGGATCTGTTGTGTTGCTACTCTGAGCTTTGTGGGAATCCAAGACACATTGTGGTATTTTGGAGTAAACATTTCAAAGAGAAAGGACAATTTTTGGTAAACTGTAGGGAGTGTAGGAGAGCAGCTTTGCTGTTAGAATAGGAAGCTGGAAATAAAGGTTCTTGTTTATTCCTGCATGGAGAGGTCACTCAGTGTCTCTGAACTTCCAGTTACCTCCTATAAAAAATATTGCATCTATCATGTGAACCACTGTAGTGCCAAATACAAAACCGGACAAGCTGAATGGCAGAGCTGGGCTTTGGTTTTTTGGATGGTTTTTTTTCTTTTTTTTTTTGTTTGGTGTTTTTGTTTGTTTGGTTTTGGATTTTATTTTTGTTCATCTGTAAAGAAGAAAAAAAGAAGAATAAAATGGGTGCAAATTGTAAAGCCTTTTCTCTCCATTTTAAATTGGTGTAATAAAAAAGCTCAATATATAACAGTGACATGGAGTACAACACAGAGGAGGAAAGGAATTGTAAGGTTAAGAAACAGAACTCATTAGGTTGGGTGCAGTATGGCATTAATCATAGGATCATAGAATCATTTAGGTTGGAAAAGACCTCTAAGATCTTCAAGTCAAGCCATTTTCCCAGCACTGCCAAACCCATCATTAAACTATGTCCCCAAGTGCCATATTTAAATATGGCACGTCTTTTAAATACCTCTGGGGGTGGTGACTCAAACACTTCCCTGGGCAGCCTGTTCCAGTGCCTGACAACCCTTTCCATGAAGAAATTTTTCCTAATATGCAGTCTAAACCTCCCCCACAGGATTAAATTGCCCGCCTGCAGTAGCTCATTTATAAGTGATTTGAGCATCTCTGCAGGCTGTTACCGGTCCTGTGCCTTGGGATACCTGTTTACTGTGGCTGTACCCCCGCTCCTGGGAAGTGCCCAGCTGAGAGCAGCTCCTTTCCCATCACAGTTAGGCAGCTGGGGGCAGAACCAGCCCAGTAGACTTGGCACTTCCCCACAGATCTCTGGGCTAGGAAGATGATGGCCAAGGAAATGTATGCACTCCTGGAACAATTCTGGCCATCTGTTCCTGATTAGCCTCTGTTTTCAATTGACTGCTAGCTTCAGGCGTGGGTCTGTCTATCCCCCAATTCGGGTGACAAACCCAGCTGTGGGGTTAGAGGGAAGAGAATGAGGCAGCAGGGTGAAACTGCCTCTCCTGGGCAACCCAGCTGGGTTACATATGCTCCTAACTGCCTCTTGAAGAGGTGGGAAATAGAGGCTAGAACTTGTTTCCTGCACACCCAGTGCCCCTGCACAAGCACAAGCACCTTGGTCAGGTCATTGTATTTTCTCTGGACTCCTCTATTTCTCTGGCAGAGAAGCTGGCATTGTCATGGCATTTGCTGACAGCCAGCTGTCCTACTTGGAAAGCAGCACTTTGCTTCTGCTTCCTGGTTTCCCAGTCTGCCCCAGCCACAGAGAAATCCTGTGGAAAAAAGTTGAATATCAGGTTTGTATCAGGATAAATGTATAAGAGGAACTCAAATTAACATTGTGTGGGGAATCATAGTTTTATGCTTCCTAAATTTTAAGTGCCTGACTTTGCACCTTACCAATATTAATAGCGTTTTTTCTTCTTTTGACATTTTGTTGTTATGGGAAGCTCTTGGCTGCTGATTAAGTACTACAAGCAGTCCTGAAGAAACCCGCAGGTTATTGGGAAATGTATTAATGTGTTCCAGATCTCACTGTACTTATCGTCGTTGGTTTTGGAAGCCAATAACTTTAAAGCAGAGTTGCAAATCGTTTCAGCATGTTAAAACCCACAGTGATGTGCAAGTTCATGTCTATATGCCATGTCTTAAACAGAGATGTACATTTTATGTCAAACACTCAAATGACCACTTAAGAACATGGGAATTTATTTAAATTTTAGCTGCTTAGTAAGTGTTTGACTACATTTCCACTATATAATAATGACTTCAAGACCTTTGTTTAATTAACCACAAGAGCAATATGTATTTCCTATGGCTTTCTCAGGGAACGACCAGTATCCTAATCCTTCCAAAAGGCCACATGCTAAAATATTGCAGGGACTGAGTACATGCAGAGCAAGACTGCAGCTGACAAATGACTGTCAGACACTGAAGTCCAGTGTAGATCTACATAATATAGGATTATTGCTGCTGTTCTGGAAGGTAAAATAAATCGAACACCAGTTTGATGTCAGCCTCTTGGGGTGAATCGATCACTAGAGTGTGTAGCAGAGGATGCTCTGCTCATGCTGGGAACTTCATGGCACATCTGTGTTCCTACCTCTCATGTACCATTGGGTTTCAGTACTGAAAACTGCTGCCCCAGGCCATGCACACAGGCAAACACTGGCTGCCGTTTCTTGTATGTGTGTGTAAGTCTGTCTTTGCTCAAAGATTCAATTAGAAATGACTGCTTCAGTTCCACTGTCTGTTGATGAAAGTTTTCAGTTTCTGGTTGTAGAAATAATATCCTATCACTTAGGTATAAAACGATTAGCATATTCCTCAATAAAGTGTTGCAGCGAATTTCCTGCAAGTAGTAAAAAAATTGAAACAATGCAGAACTTAAACATAATTTATGAATAGGAAAAATGGCTGGATTTTTTATGTTGTTGGCTACAAACAATTTGCTTAACTCTGGTGCTGAATCAGCCAGGTAGTTACAGTAGTGTCCAAATGGTGCTTGGCTCCAGGATCTTCAAAAACTCTGCTAAAAACAGTGGAGGTCTGGGTAGCACATGGCATTTCCTCTGGTCTGATCCTCTCCTATCTTGTCTATTCCCTTTCTATGCAGCTTCATTACAGTGATCTCAAGGAAGAACAGTAACTGAAAGTCACTAGAAAAATGCTGTCTATAATTTTTTATTCTTAACAGCCAGGAGTACTGTAGATATACAATAACAATGATGACACCTGGAAACGTTCATAGCATGCGTGCAGAGTGTGGAAAAGCTAGGTTTTTGTATTGTACCTGCTTCGTATACTGGTTAGATCCTCAGAGTTCAATTTTCGGTAGATTCCTTTATGGGCGTATGTCTTTTTTTGGTAATAATGTCTAGGGTTCAATTAAGTTTTGTGGCAATACTTTTAAAAAAATCTGAAATGACTAGGCTTCCAACAAGTCATTCCTTCAGGGTACTTAGACATATGTATCAGTGGTACATCATCAAGATTTTGACGAATTCCTAGTGAACAAAATGGAATAGTCATGCATTGCACTAAAGTATCAGCATTTAAAAAGATGACTTTTCACAGAATCAGAGAAGCAGCTAGGTTGGAAAAGACCTTTGAGGTCATCGAGTCCAGGCTATGACTTAATACTGCCTTATCAACTAGACCATGGCACCAAGTGCCACATGCAGTCTTTTCTTGAACACCTCCAGGGATGGTGACTCCACCACCTCCCTGGGCAGTCCATTTCAATGCCTGATCTCCCTTTCCGTGAAAAAATTCTTCCTAACGTCCTACCTAAACCTCGCCTGGTGCAGCTTAAGACTGTAAACTCTTGTCCTGTCACTCGTTGTCTGGGAGAAGAGACTGACCCCCACCTGGCTACAGCCTCCTTTCAGGCAGTTGTAGGGAGCTGTAAGGTCTCTCCTGAACCTCCATTTCTCTAGGCTAAACACCCCCAGCTCCCTCAACCACTCCTCATAGGAGCTGTGTTTCCAACCCTTCACCGGCCTTGTTGCCCTTCTCTGGACATACTCCAGCATATCAGCATCCTTCCTAAATTGGCCGGGCTGGACACCGGACTGAAGGTGCAGCCTAAACAGTGCCGAGTACAGGGAAAGAATCACTGCCCTGGTCCTGCTGGCCACACTGTTCCCGGTACAGGCCAGGATGCCATTGGCCTTCTTGGCCATGTGGTCACATTCCTGACTTGTGTTCAGTCTGCCATCAATCAGCACCCCCAGGCCCCTTTCTGCCTGGCCGCTGGCCAGTCCCTCTGTCCCCATCCTGTAGCACTGCAGGGAGTGGTTATGGCCAAAGTGCAGGACCTGGCTCTTGGTCTTATTGAATCTCATGCCATTGGTCTCAGCCTGTTGATCCAGCCTGGCCAAATTCCTCTGCAGAACCCTCCTACCCTCTAACAGATCAACACTCCCACTCAGTTTGGCATCATCTGCAAATTTGCTCATGGTGGACTCCATCCCCTCATCGAGATTATCAATAAAGATATTGAACAGGACTGGCCCCAACACTGATCCCTGGGGGACACCAGTAGTGACCAGCTGCCTACTGGATGCAGCACCATTCACCACCACTCTCTGAGCCCGGCTGTCCAGCCAGTTCTTAACTCAGTGAAGGGTGCACCTCTCCAAGCCATGGGCTGCCAGCTCTTCCAGGAGTGTGCTATGGGAGACACTGTCAAAGTGAAGTCCAGGTACACAACAACCACAGCCTTCCCCACAACCACTAGGCTGGTCACCTGGTCATGAAAGGAGATCATGCTGGTCAGACAGGACCTCCCCCTCCTAAATCCATTCTGGCTGGGTCTGATGGCAAGGAAAGAAGGACGTCATCGTAATCATGTTGCCAAGCGCACATTTTTGTGACACGAGCATTTTTTGTGTGTTATGCACTCCATGTTAATATGGCCATTTGAAAAAATAATGAAGGTCAGACTTAAGGGAGCACCTTATTTTATAAGATGTACAAATTGTGACTGTTACACCTGCATAAAAAAATCTTTAGCAAAGCGGTTGGTGGTCATAAAGTACCACCACATAGTACACACCACTACAACTGGTGCTAGAAGAGGTAATTAACAGTTAGAGCAGCAATAGCAACAATAATTGTCATCAGAGTTGGCTCTTGACAGGTCAAGAGATTTTTACATTCCTTTCTTTCTTTCTTTTCCTGCAACTTTGCACCGTCTCCTCCACCAAATGCATGCCAGCTGACCTATTCACCTTCCATAAGTCCCACACTTCAAAAGGCAAATGCTGTTGGATTGCCATTACCTAGCTGACTGACCTAACGGAGCTTGCAAAAGTGGTAATTATCTATATAGTTTCCTTCTGTGATGGCAAACATTTACACCGGGGATAATCAGCAGCTGCTGATTCCCCTTGGCAGAGTGATCAATAAACCAGTCAGACAGGTGTGGCATAGGCTGGGAATCAGTGCTGTGGGGTAAGGCCTTGACACGCATAACTCTGCCTCCACACTCACTTGTCAAGCATCCGAGAGAGTCAGTGGTGTGTCCCACCGTAGAAACAATTCTGGTTATGTATTCATAATCACTGTCAGTTTATGGCAGCATTAGTAAAGTCATAACTTTTTTGAGGTATTGGAAATACAAGAGAATAAATCTGTATGCCCAAGTGACTCACTGGAGTATCATGTTCTGGGGTAGCAAGGAGTGCTCACTCTTAAGGTCTTAGTAGAGTGGCCAGGACAACTGCGCTGTAATACAAGCTCATGATAAAGTGATTTTGGGACATTTATTTCATATTGCCTGTTTTAGCCATGAAACACCAAATACCAGTCCGCTCAGTGAACAATTGCAAGCAAGGGAAGACCACATTTTTACTGACTGGGGACTGTTTCTGGTATTTGTCCACTAGATGGCTGCAATTGTTGAAGGTAAGTACCTTAGGTGCTTGAAAGGGGCTTCAGATGACAAAATCTACATTCCATTCTCTCCTGAGCTGTTGTCCTTACTTTCATTGATAAGAGCACGCGAAGAACTGAGAGGCAGCAGAGGGCTGGAATTCCTCAATTCAAAGGTGTAATATTTATCTCTATGTGTAAAGCATGTATAATCTACCTCGAAGATGTAAAACCTATTTCATCTTGCCTATTTCATCTTTGGCAAGAACTTGCAGAAAGGAGCCCAGTTGTGGCCTAATGATCTGTTGTGTCAAACAAGAAATTATGGATGAAACTTGAGAGCTAAAAGGAATGGAAAAAAGACTTATCATGAAATAAACCTTTTCCTGGATCTTAGAAAATGGAGGGACAAAGTGAGAATTTCCAGAAGTCAAGCTCTTAACAGAAGAAATTACAAAAAATGACAGCAGGTAAAGCAAGAAATGTAAAGCAAAAAAAAAGGAGAATGTTCATCTAATGTGCCCTAAGAATATTACAAGGTTTAAAGATAATCTGTATATCATGTAAAAGCTAAACAAACACTTTGTCTCGGCTTTCAATAGCGATGATATTGGCCATGAGGTAAAAAGTGGGAAAATGAATGGGAGTAGTTATCTTAGAATGAGTGTGGTGGAAATAAGACTCAGACATGATAGTCAAATAAGATATGGTAGATTACATAAATATATGAGTCAATTGACCAGGTCTGTTTGAAAATCCATCTCACCATGCTTCCCAATACAGTATTAGTTTCTGAGCCTCCAGCAGTCTGTGGCCCAGGGACTCACGTACCCAGCGTAAACACGGGGAGGGTTGTAGATGTTGTCCTTTGGTTGTTTCCTCTTTCATTTACTTGTTCATGTACCCCCTCATCTGCTTTTGTCTTTAACTGTTTACAGCGTCTCAGGACAAGAAATTCCAAAGGTTACCTGGAGCTTGATTGAAGTACAACCTTCTTGTGTTTGCTTTGGATGTGTCTCCTGCTCCTTGGATTGGAAGAGACAGTGAGGAACATGTGGTGTCCAAAGCCTCTCCATGTACTCCAGTTAAGGCACTGGACAATCTTCACCTGTGAGACCAGTTGGAGAAGTGTTAGGACTAGCAGCAAGGATTTTTAGCACAGCTTACAACTGACATACAGAATAATTAAGCAAATGGAGATAAATAGAAAACATGATAAAACATTACCTTGCTTGAATAAAGCATTGCAAAATTTCTCTTTGAGATAAATAAGTGATTTTCTAACTGAAGAAAATATAGTGAAATCATCGAACCATTTTGGTTGGAGAAGACCTTTAAATCATTGAGTCCAATGTTAACCCAGTGCTGCCATGTCCACCACTAAATCATGTCCCTATGTGCCAGATCTTTTAAATACCTCCAGGGTTGGTGACTCCCAACACTTTCCTGGGTAGACAGTTTGAATATTCCTGGTCTGTACTGAAATATTTTATATTGTACCAGCTAAGAAACTGTCAGATTGGAGACAACGGAGATTAATATGAGAAACCTGAGTTGCACATGAAAGGGACGGGACAACATGCTGTGCTGAAAAGAAACCTGTCAGGCTGCAAGGAGGTGTCTTGAGACCCTGTCTTGGCACTGGTGTCATTCAATAGGTTTGCTTCATGAGTTTGGAATAAAAAAACAGGAGCAAGTTGATGAAAACTGCCAGTGATAAATAAAAAGAGAAGCATGTCAATACAGATGAAAATCAGACCATTGCATAAAGATGACTTTGAAGACTGCTTTGTAGATGACTTGAGGAGAAATGGAATAGAATTTAATAGTACAAATACACAATCATTGCATTTAGGAGGTCATTGAAACATCTATTATAAGCTGGATATCTGTAAGAGGTGATAGGAATTAGAAACATCAGTGTGACTTGGGAGTGAAAAACGCTTACCCTCAGAGGTTTATCAGGTCTGGCAACTCCAGTGGAGGTATTATTTCGCAAGGTGCTTGTGAGCTTGTATTTGAAGTTTCATTCTCATTCTGTTTACCCCACTTCAAGAGAAACTAGATTAGACCAGAGTAGATGCAGAAATGTAAAAGGAGAGTGATCACAAAATCGAAGATCTTGAATACAATATAGCAGAGGTTGGTGTATTAGCTTAGTGGGGAGGATATGATTACTCTCTGTAAACACAGGGGAGGAGAAGGTAAGCTAAGTAAAGCTAATTTAGAAAGAAACTAAATACCAATGTAAGGATGAGAACAAACGGCTAGAAACTTACTGTAAGTTCATAGCAAGAAAAAGCCAAACTTTTTTTTCATGGAGTTAGATAATTGCATAAAAATTTGCTTCTGTCAATTCCTCTGGTGATAAGGGAGAGTTCAGGAAAGTCTTCATTTTATCATTTTCTGTCACAGGCTGATGAGCCATTTGCCTCTGATCTCTCAGGAGTTTGTACTGGCAAAGAATGCCCCAGAGAAGGGCACTGACTACTTGGTGATACCTTTCCTGGTATGGATTATGTGCCAGCCTTGAGCAAAATGCCAACAAAATGTACAAGAGTCTTGGCACATTTATTTGTGCTTGGTCACACTAGTTTCCAGAACACAGTGTCCTTCCCGCTCTCTTTTGGAGAACCCTGTCTCATTCTGCCTATTTTTAGATCCCTTTTTGCCCACTGTCCGTGGTGGGGGGTTTGCCTTCAACTTCTTAAAATGCTCTTCGTGTTCTCCTTCCATTTCCTTAATTTCTTTTTTTTTTTTTCCACAATCCTCTTTTTCCCTCACTAATTGTGAAGCCTGCACAAGGCTGTCTTTCAGATATTTCAAAGGGACACAACACTCCCTAAAGAGAAGGTTTCCAAATGCCTTCCTCTTTTCTGTCCAGGGCCATATGATCTGGTACATCTACACTGTGTCAGATCAGCTTGGTTGTTTGCTGGTCCTTCTATTAACATTCTGAGAAAACTGCATTAATCTTATATGCCTGTAGTGTAAGACACACCTGGGCACATCTTTATGCATTGCTTGGAAGGTACTGCTCCCCAGGAGCCTAAATTTCAAGAAATCACAAAGTTTTTTTTTTCCGCATGTGATCGTAGGGCTGGTTTTGTGGTTTATTTTAAATTACCATCAAAGAGAGGGAAGCCTGTGTACAGAGAAATCTCACTTCCCTTTCTGTCCTGATGTGTTAGTTCGTTAAACACGGGATCTGTTGGAAAATGCTGGAGCTGTCTTCTGCAAATACATGCGCCTTTCCTCCCCTTGGGACTTAGGGCATGGGGGAGGAAGGGAGGCTCCACTTCTCAACCTTGTTTTGGCTGCCCCCACAGTCAGAGTGAGGATTTTGGGCTTACCTCAGGCATGGAGCTGGTACTGGGGAATTGGTCAAATAGCATAGCCTGGTGCTATGTAGGCTCCTACCTGTGAGTAATATCAGTTCATCTTGTGGTAGTTCAGGTTTGTACAGTTTAGTTTAAGGGAGGAGCATCAGAAGCATGGAGAAAACACCTGTTTTGCCCATAGCTGTGGCAAGTCTGGTGACAGACTTAAGAAAACCTTATCCCCAGATCTAGAATTGAAGTCATATAAGCAATGAACTCATCAACGTCACATTTGATATTGAGATTTTTTTCCATATTTTCCCTTTGTATGACCAAGCATACAATCTCCCCGCTCTTCATTTTTGTACATTGCATATCACGAGATGAAAACCCACTCATGGGTTTCAGAAACAGAAAGGCTTACCATGATTAGAGAGGCATATGAAAACATGCCCCTGGTTGTTGTGCTGTTTCTCGGTACATCACATAGATTAGCTAATGTGATGTTTCAGCAGGGCTTGTGAGGAAGAGTACCTATGTAAAGCAATAGGTGACAAGCTGGCCCATGGTCAACGTTATGTCACTCTTCTGTGACTTTCTTTGCACATCACACTTTAAATGACAAAGTGATCAATAGTGACTCTTTACCAAATTATTCCATTTTCCATGCAAGATACACAAATATAAATCAAAGAGGTCTTTTGGAAACTGCCTCTTATTTTCCACATTTCTTGCAACAAAGGACCTGTCTCAAATGTCTGTGGGACATCTATCCCAACACAAATACACCACGATTAATGCTTGATTTGAAATCCATTATAGACATCTGAGACTAGAAAACATCCATCGTTTGTTTCTTAGTTTATGTGCCAGCTTGCTAAAAGCCCTCCCAACATTTTCTATAATCCTCTTTTTTATCTCTGTGGAAGGGAGCATTCTGAGAACAAGATTTTTTTTCCCAAGCTTCCAACTATGTCACTGCTGCAGGCTGCAGGATGTAAAGAGGTACCTGGTAGTGTTCAACTGATTGTTGTTAGGTAATTTTAGTGGAAATGCATAAACTATGCTGATGTTACAAATAAAAGCAACTGTTGTGAGCTGGGAAAGATGTGGAAGGAACTGTCTTAAACTATCAACTTGGTATCTCCAAAATGCATAGAGATTAGGGAAATATTTTTTGAACTATATAAAGGAATGTATGGACATTTTGAACATATGCCACCAATCAGTAGTGAGCAGATGACCCTGGGTCACAATGACCGTCAGAGGGACACCAGAGAGATACTGTTGAGGAAGACTGTTCTGCTTTGGCATTGCTGATGCTTTCCTGCCATAATGAGAATATTACTTCGAATAACCTTGCTGAAACTCTGTGTTGATACTTGATACTCTCCGAAATAGGGCAATGGCTGTTCTGAGATTGATTTCTTGGATTGAACTTCCTGCATGACTTCTCCCAGCAAAGCTCCCTCCAGTGACTCAGAGTGCTGGCTAGCGCAATACTGGGCTCATGGCAAGGAAAATACCACTCCCTTTTTGTGACTGAGTCCTTGTAGGCTCCCCTTAGTGCATCTCCTGGCAATGATTAGGAACATCTACTTATTTTTTTAAAGGCTACTCCCCCTCCCATAGACTTCAGTCCTGTGAAGTCCTTAGGAAACATACCAGGATCTGAAAAGCTATTGTTTGGTATTTCAAATCCTGGTCCCTTTATGTCCAGCTGGTGGGAAAAGAGGAGAGAGAGACAGAAAGAAAATAGGAAGTCGGCAGCGGGGAATGGGGGGGAGAATTAGAAGTTTAGCGCAAAATGGAAAGAACTAGGGATAAATGGATCCAAGGGACAGAGAAAAGTGGGACAAAAGTAGAGGAATGTACGCTTAGTCCTGGTCCTGCTGGATGCCTCACTAGAGACTTCATGCAACCAGGGGGAGGTTTACTCTTACGAAATAGCCTGTAGGAAGAAGTAATTAAAAATACAGGCACATCAATAAACAAGGTGAAGATTAAAAAAAAGAAAATCAACAGAATACTAGCAAGAAAAAGAAAGCAAAAATGTCTAAGAAGTATCTGGATTATAAAGGCAGGAGGAAAAAATGAACAAAAAGCAAGTATTCTGTAGGTGGCTTCCTGCCAAGGACCGATGATTTTATCTCTCTGTGCCGTGGTTCTTCCCACTGCAGAACGGAGCTATAAAAGCTCTTCCAATTTTTCAGAAATATTTGAAGTCTAGGAGTTGTTTGGATTGCTACTAACAGTGGATAATGTAGAGTGGGAGAGACTGGCTGCAGAGATGGAGTCATTTTGGGACTATCAAGACAAAGAAAACACCAGTATGTAATAGTGCTACTGAGCTTTAGGGAAGAAAATAAGGTCATTTTTAGTGCAGATGAAAAAAGCATTAACAACATGTATTAATAAGAATCATATTTGTATGCAAAGACCTGATTTGACATGTAACTTTAGCATTTTCCCCTCCCATATTTAGAGAATTTTTTTTTAACACTTTGGAGCTTAATACAAAATTTTTTTTTTGCTTTGAGCTTATCCCTCCCATTCCCATCTCCAAGCTGGAGATCACCAGATTTGTTTACCGTCTATGACAGAAAGAATCTTCGGAATAAGTCTAATCTTTGGCTGGCTGTGCCAAACACACAGAGAGCATTTAGGGAGTCTGATATCCCGTGGCAAAGGCAATTACAATCTGTCTGGTAATCTGACGTTGTGCTTCTGGTAGACACATATAAATGTACAGACTACATGGGAAGCTTGGAATCATTTGGCACATGTTTGTGTCCTCTCCTGGGCTGAAATGAGTTCGTGAAATGGCTTCTACTACTGACAGCTGAAAATCATAATAATTTCTTTCATCTCTGACACCACTGAAAACCACATGACTATTCTCCGTTGCAAAACTCTGATGGTCTTTGTCAGTTCCTTGAAACTTTGGCTATGGTTGTATCTTTTTTACCAATCCCTGCACTATCTAATTTCATATGTATCTCATGTATAGTCACATTATGCAAGCTCTTGGATGATGCCTTATTTTTTGTTCAGCACCAGTATGTCTTAAACTTTGCTTGAGCCATGGCATAGTTTGGGCCCTGCTTGGAAAAACAATGTCAGAAGAAGTTTGGATGGGCTTCGGATCTCTCATATTTCAAGCAGTATTTGGCTGCGATAAAGACAACAAATTGTGACCAAAGGATTTTATTTTCAATGCTTAGGGAACTAAAGAAAAATGCAAGAGATAAGAAGTATAAAAGCATAAGTTTATAGTTGCATTTGTACATAAGCAGCAAGGCATTGAAATACTCATTTTTTTGGAGGAATGCAGATCTGTTTCTTTGTCTGACAGATAAGTATGTGTTGAACTGTAATTAAGGATGGAATCTCTTCTGAACTCCACTCTTTTGGCTGCATGGGGAGACCTGCTGGTGGTTTTGTTTAATGAGGATAGTCCCACAGAGTTTCTGTCTTCAAAATTCTGGGATTAAAAAATAAAGAATGCAAAAGCTATGAATACCGAGGAGGCTAACGTTTTTCTTATTCCACTGATTTACAAACCAAGTGTGACTACTTGTTGTCTGGAGCTGGCCTATGGAACTGTCTCACCAGCATGAGGTTTTGAATTAAGAAATTGATGACAGTGGTTCCTCATGATCTGCAGGCCGGCAGTGATGCATGGCTGCCTGGCTTCAGGATCTACTCATTGGTTTGACATAGATTTTTATGTATCACTCATGGTGAGAAACACCCAAGAGTCTTCTAGTGGTGCTTCAGTGTGTCTGTACAGCTGCAGCATGTGGCTCATCACATTCTTCTTTAGCAGAGCTCCACCTTAGTATGACTGAATTCAGGATGCTGCATAGTTCTAATCGATGAAGGCAAGGACGAAGTTTTCCTTTTCTCTGGAAGCATAGAGAGTTGATGGAAACTAAAGCAGTACTTTATTCTACAGGATGACAAAATAGCTACCAAGTGCTTTTAAATATCATTGCTGCCATCATGAAGAAATTAGGTCATGCTTCATGAGCTATGAAGGTCGTGCTTCATAAGCTATATGAAGGGCTGAGCAAAAATGACGACTTTTCTGAACATTGGCTTCCCTCAAGTTTTAACTCTGGCTTTGTGATCCTTGTGATCATTGTAATGGTACAGCTTATGGTCAAGCTAGGAATGAAAGGACTGCCAAGATGCACAACATAAGATAATTTTGGCTTTGACTGACATGTCAGAATCTATCTTTAGATTGTGGTGTTAGGGATTGCTATAATGTTACTGTCAGTAAACTAACTACGACCCCATGGCCGGAGGTTTTAGGGAGGAAAAAGATGTCTATTCCCTCTATTTTGAAAAGGGCAAAGTGCTGTCATGCACAGCTTCTTTTGCAGAAGAAAAATTTGAGAGGTAACTGTTCATAGTTGTACATGTGTTTGGAATTTAACAGAAGTGTATTCTTGTAGCAAAGACTTCATTTCTGTGCTCCAAAACTTTCTGCTCAAGGTTGCTGCAGAGATCCCCATTTCTGGGATCTCTCTTGCAATGGACTGAACTATGTGTGGGTGATGGTAAGAACCACATTGCAGCGGGATGTGGCACACAGGGCTGTGGTACCTTCCTCACCTCCTCTGCCCCTCAGGGAAGCTGGGACACTGCGTAAGGGAGTAATGCTCACAAAGTAGCCTAAGCAAGATGGTCTTCCAAGGGCTAGATACAGACTTGCCAGGAGAAACCTGGGCTACTGCCCTGCCTTGATGTGGTCTGTGAGAGGTGGTGAACCTCGTACAGCTGTGAGACAATCTTCATCTCAAGGGAAAAGGGAGTCAGGGAGATCTTTACCAAGGGCATTACAAAGATAAAAAAAGTATGAGAGCAGTACTTTTTTTGCCTTACTTGCTGTGTTTCTGGAGGGTGTTTTTTGTTTGTTTTATTTTGTTTTTTTTGTTGTTTTTTTTTTTTTTTTGGGGCTGAGTTCCTGATTGTATTCCCCATCATCTTCTTAGGACTTTGTTTCTAAGTCTTTGTGTACTGGAATGTGAGAATTGATGTGGGAAATAGTCCTAGGGGAGGAACACTGAATTTCCCCATATTTATGAATTAGTCTTGACCCAATCCTTCAATTTATCAGGAGAAACCTGATAAATTAGGATGCTAATGTCTACAGGGCTCATGGGAGCCCGAGGGTGGCTAGCTGCAGACTGGCAGCAGTGCAGCTGGGAGACGCTCAGGCAGCTCTTTCCCCTCCCAGGGTGTTCAGTGTGGCACGATCTCCAAACAGCTTCCCAGGGCTTATCTCAGGGACTGGCGACACCAGGCTTAGTGCAGCCCTTCTAAATCATTGTCTTCTTTTGGGGTGAAACTTCAAAAACTGACTAAAGGCCAGAAGTGGAAAGAGACAGCATTTCAGGAAATATACTGATTCTGTTTTTTTTCCTCTCCCTTCATTCCTACCAGCAGCTCGGATGGGACCCAACCACTGCTTTCTGCTGCCTCCATGGAGCGAGTGCTCTCTGTGCCACAGTAAACTTTGTCTCTGTTAAATCAACCTTAAGAGGCTTAAAGTAGCCTTCCAAAGGATCTTTTGTCTCACTAGTGCAATGTTCTGTATTCCTGGTGCTGATCACATTATGTTGGTTTTACTTGCCACTTTTGGGCTATCTTTACAGCATTTTATTTCTGAAGTCCTCTGCCAACAATCCAATCACACTGCTACCTCCCTATTGGAACTGTGAAAAAATATTTTTAAAGTATTATTACTCTCTCTTTAAACCCAAGAGGTTCTGCAGTACTTTCAAGGATGGGAGAAACTAGTGAACTTACAAGATCTAGTAATTTTAGATGAGAAGCTTTCACCAGAGGTTCAACTGGGCAGGAAACACAGTTTGTGGGATACAAGCTTGCATTATCTCTATAAGCTCTGGCTTTGTCCATCAAAGTACAGGAGAGAATGCTGGGAGGGTTTAGTTGGAATACAAAAGTACAGAGTACCTCTCCAACAATGGCAAGGTACAAAAGTAGAACTTCATACATAAACTATATATAAAATATATATATATACTATATTGATCTTTTATATAAAATTATTCACATACCCGTGTTTGCTTATCTATTTATTTATTAACTTGACCACTTTCTGGGAAAGAAAAGCTCAGTTTCTAGTAGAAGAAAACTCACAGCTAACAGAAAAAGTTATCTTTCCCATTCTTCAGTATAATGAGACATAACCATGGTTCTCCACCACCTGTAAGTGTACAAAAACTTACTTGTTTCTATAATCATATGGGGAGACACTGATGGCTCTGTACCTAAAAACTGGAGAAGTGAATGGTGTATTTCACTGCCCTCTACCCTGTACATTCTTGTATCTGTTTTAATGATCTATTCTTTGAAGTTCAAGGTGCTGTACATTCAAAGTGAATGCTGGAGGTATATATATAGGTCAGCATGTGCCATTCATACCTTTAAATGTAATCTATGCCCTGTTCTCTCTAGGGAACATTTGACCTGACACTGCACAAAATTTATGAGAGTGAAATCCCTTCATAAATGCAAGTGCTGAAAATTTATTACATCTGTTTCACCTTGTGGGAAAATTATGTGGTTTACAGAAAATCTAAAAAATTAGATTAAAACACACAAGAGGCTGGAAGCAGGTTGCTTCTGCTGTACTTGGAGTGTTTTCTTCTGGCACCTTGCAAACTGCACAGCAGCATGCCTGGCCAAAATATGACTGTAAATAAAAGAAACTGGAAAGCACAGGCAAAAGGAACAGAAAAGTTACTTAAGTTCCAAAGTTAATGCTGGAAAAAGAGCATCAAACAAAGCCAGACACTAATTTAATCCACTATCAGAGAAATTTTAACATAGCCATGACAGCATTAGGTGGCTTACATAGGTACTACATCAAAACATTAAGAAGAAGAGAACAGTCATGGGCATTTAATGCAGCTGCTGCTCAGGAAAGGTCTGAATAAGAGACAGTATGGTTGCTGTATAAAAAACTTTTTTCCTATGGCGCCACTCATACTCTTCCCTGGCAGAAGCATCACTCCTTTTTCTCTCTTTATTTCAGCTTTCAGTGTCCTTTTCCCATCCACTGCTGTGCCTGAGCTGTTTCTCATGCAGCCAAACAGCAAGATAAGTTTCTGTAGCGCAAACCCAGGGAGGAGTGAAATAGAGCTGGCTGCCTAATCTGTGTGGCTGTTTGAGAGGAAGTGTTACAGCAGCAGCACCAGCACTGTCCTCCCTCCAGCTGATTGCTGCTCCCTCTTCCCCACGCCTCTAATGTATGGCACTAGTGACAGAGGAGACTGCTCAAGCAGGTGCCAGGGGGTCCCTGGGTACCAAAAGGGCTTCCTGCACATCCAGCTGCCACTGCTACCCATTCACAAATTGCTCCTTGGTTAGAGTACGTGGGAAATAGTAGTTCTTAGCCTGTAGATGCAATGTGAAGTACCAGGATTGACTGAGCAAACCTGTCCCACAGCAACCTGTACCCAGCAGCCACAGTACTCTTGGCGAAGGTTTGAAATCCAAATTGACTGTGTGCCTTTCTTCATCACCCAGCAGTGACTCACACATAGTTTATTCGATTCTTCATCCTAGTGGTTTTCCTGCATTGAAGATAACGTGATTTCCCTACAATGCCATAACTTCTCCATTTCCTGAAGGTTTAAAGGCAATTCAGGTTATATGATGTGAGATGTTGGAGCACTAGACGCTCTCTAATTTAAAAACGTCCAGTTTAAAATAGTTATCAAGGATTACTCTAATTATGGGAGAGATGGGTGCCTCAAGTGACTCATTTTAGGAACCATTTTAGGATGAGGAAATTACATTCCGTAGAAGACGCTTGTGTCCAATGACTGTACAATGTAGGTTGTTAATGATGTGTGACTTTCAGATGATCCTCACTGGGTAGCATGAATGTCCATTCTATGTTTGTCCATCTGAGTCCTGTGAATGTTCAAGGTAGTTTCAGCTAATTCTTTAAATATCAGAGGATAAAATTAATTAAGAAGCTGATTTGGAAAACAATGCAACTAAAGAGCTAACTTTTCTAGATATTCTCTCCCCTGTGTCAGGCTGTCCTCTTAGCCTGAGAACTGAGCTCTGATGTGGGTTTCGTAAATTGCCTTATTGCACCCAATATTTGTATTGAAGACTGATGCAAAGATTCAATATTTTGCTTCTGTGTGGTCAAGAGGTGTTATTCCTTCTACATAACATGGTGGTCCAGCTCTTTTCCTGTCCTCTTACTACTAATGTAATTGGAGTATGGTTTTTTGTTGTATTTTATGTCTCTTGGTGTGTGTATGCTGTAGAATTGTAATTTCAGCCATGTAGTAATACCTTGTGTAGGATTACAGCATAGCTGCCTTGTAAATTCTGACATGACGAATGTTTTAAGAACACAGAGTAGGATTAATTCACATCAAAAACTAATCTGCTGCCAATGTCCTTTTTAAAAGTTTTTTATATCGCTCATCAAAGAGGGCATCAAGCAATGGAAGAAGAAAAACAACTGAGACAAAACTGAGAAGAAATGGGGTTCTTCTTAACATTAAATAATGTTAACAGATTTTCCCCCATATTTCTAGGCTGACATTGTTTGGCATATATATTCCAGAACAAATTTGTGTTGTGATCATGCAAGCAGGTTGTTTTGAGCCAAAGATCTCAGAAAAGTAATTTTTTTGACTGCAGTATGGTGCTAGTTAACAAAGTGAATTTAAAGAAATAATGTGAATGGTCCGGTACAGGATCTACTGTGTATATATCTAAGCAATATAAAGGCAACTGGCATCATTATATCCTAGCCATGTAGGAAAGAGTTCTTCTGCCAAAAATACTTCTCTGGCTAATGGAGCTGTATCTGGAGGTTTTACCATACTGTGACAGCTTAAGTACTGCAGCTTGTGCATGAAGGCAGTGCATGTCCTTCGTCCTGTTGGTGCCCCTTGCATTTCCAGAAACCTCTCACGTGCATCGGGCTGAATTTCTGTGCAGCTGCTGCGTGTGCTGCTGAAAGCAAATGAGACAGATGCTATGTGTGAGGCTAAACACATAGCTGTGAAACGTATTGTGCTATCAATTTTTAAGCACGGTTGAAGAAGTTATGGCACAGAATGGTTTTCAAAACTAAGTGCAAAGGATTAAGTGTGCTAAGTGGAAGGCAACAACAGGAGCAAAAAACAGTGGCAAAACTTTGTATGACATTTTGTAGCTGCTAGGCAGCCTTTTCCCTATGTCCATGATAGCCAGGCTGTGACATTCTTGCAAGCTAAGCATGGCTTTTGGCATGGGACACATTGCAGGAAGACTAAATGCTGTACAAGGAATAACGCTCTCCTGGTAGTTCATCAAGGAAGAGGTCATTCTTTCCTGCAAGTGAGGAATGAATCAGTGTCCCAGCATGAAGCTACGGGTTCCAGACCTCCGTGCTCATTGTCAGAGCTTCAGTACAGCTTTTTGTAACACTCAGTTTCTCCTCTAAATTTCAAACAGAAATTATGCTCTGGTTGTCTGTTTTGCTACACTGGTTTTGTTTGCGCATGATATGATCATTGTCTGTAGCTGTTGCAGTGTTGCTGTTTGTTCTCATAGCACACAAAATGTTCTGCCTCAGAAGCGGCCGCTTTCCAGGGTAAATACTGCCAGCACATGCAGCACATAAAGTCCTTTAAAATTCCACACAATGAAATGTCCTATATTTTGAAGAACTGTGTACTTGTTCTTTTAGGCCTCAAACAGGAAATATTTAAGCACATATTCAATTAAGTTGCAATGAAGTTAGTGTAATTGATGTCCGTGTTTTTAGCATGTGTTTCTAATTAAACACATCCATAGATGCTTTCCTGATCTGAGGTCTTTAGGCCTGCAAAGCGTGAAAGCTGAAGCATTCGTGTTTGGCTACTCTGGGTGTTCGTTCGAGTACACACATTTGAAAGCAATCATCATATTCCCTCCTTCCTTGGTACTAGGACTCAGACCTGAACTGGGAACTGCTGTCTGTACATAGTTGTATCTATAGAGTCCCTGTCTCAAGGCTATGGGTTGCTCAAAGCAGTACTGGAAGATTTGGTTCTTGTATGTTAAACAGACAATAATTACACACATAAAAAAACAACTGAAGAAGCACTGGAGTGGAAGGTTTCACAAATTAATTTAATGTTCCTGACATGCTGGTTTGAAAGGACACACCACACTCTACAGGACAGAGAGCCTAGTTTAAGCCATCACTAGTTTGCTCTGGCTGGAAAAAGAGAAAAAAACATTCACAATAAAGCACTGATTTGGGCTGAGCAATGGTAATAATGTTTTTGCAGCACAAACCAGAGGTACTTTAGGCTAGTCATTCAACACTACACCAGGAGGGAAGAGAGCCGTGTGCTCACACATCAGACACTGGTTTCAGTTGCCTGTTCATTACAATGTTGGGCCTCCATTATAGTCCTGCTGCATAAAGGAGATCGTTGAACTTTTACAGCCTGAGACTACTAAAAGAAAAGCTGAATAAAGGACTAGATCCAGAAAGATATGTACTCCAAAGTATCTGGCTGGTTGGATAAAAATGTAAGTGCAAGCTGCATGCTTCAATTGACTTTTATTATTTTCTCTATTATGTCGAGTAAGGAATATGGCACTTTTTTTAACCTTTTTTCACAGGTTTTCAGAGAAGCAGATTTTCTTCATCATCTATAGCTAATGACAGCAGAAATTCTTTTTTAAAAAGAAAGGCAGGATCTGGTTGTGTTTTTGTGAAAACAACCTGACAGTCATTTCCTGGCTTCTTTTACTGTGCTATTCATCTCATGTTTTGAAGAGCTCAACAGCTTGTAAAAAAATCCCCCAAGAACAGAAGATGATTTCAGCATCTTTCTCCTTCTCCGTTCTTTTTGAGAGAAATTTTCTCAAAATTTTTAATTCTGAGCTCTGAGTGGCTGGAGGATTAAGGCTTCACTATGTTTCTACATTTTCCTGTCAAAAGGTGTGAATGTTGATGTCTGAGTCATCCTGCAGTCGGTGACGAGCACGTGCTGCAGCTGAAGCCTGGCTGTTGCAGAGTGCTGTCAGACAGGCACAAGGCCTGAACTTGTGGCTCTTGACAGCTCCACTGTCCCCAGGAAAGAAGGTGGCATAAGAAGCTGCTGTCCTCTGGCTTGGCCCACAGGTGACTTTGATAGGTCTTACAGAGGGTTTTGACACAGAGGACAAAACCTGGGGGCTGTTGAAGGATGTGCCTGTAAAGCATCGAAGAACAGACAGTAAAATATTACAATAGCACTACTGAGGACCAACATTCAGCCAAATGTTTGCACAATGATTAAGAAAACCAAACACTAACTCACTGATTTTGTCTTAACAAAGTAAAATATGATGTTTGTCACTTTACTGGAGAATGAGCACACCGCAGGATCCTGTGTTTTGGCTTCTGACCATACAAAGAATACGGTGTTACCCTTGTGAAAGCTCTCACTCTGGTTTCTCAGGGTAGTGCCAGCCTTAGCTTATGTTCCTACTGTAGTTCCAAGCACACTGCTACTGGAGCTCCAACTTGTCCCTCTGCATATTTTCTCACAAATATCAGGACTGAGATTACAAGCACTCCCCCACTGGCTTTTGACACTTCTTCCTGCCATCCTTTGCCACATTTTGCCTTCCATCCTCAATTCTTTTGAGACCAGTTCTGTGATTTTACCCTCTCATTTTCTTTGCTATCAGCTGTAGACTTCAGCTTTTCTTCCTTTTTGTTCATGGCTCCAAATAGCCAAGCTAAAGCACCATGTAGGTAGCTAACCATAAAGCTCTTGGGAATGGTCCAAGGGTTTGTGATCTTGTTTGCAGCGGAAGGAACATATTCGCAATTCCTCCATTTCAGAGAAGCTGAACAAACTTCCAGTGATTATTACATGGTCTTAAGCCTTGTAAGAGTTATTTAATATTGTAATTATTTTGCTAACATATACCACAATGTTCTTCTTATAATTTAAAACTTTTCTGCTAAAAACCTCATTGTTTATGAATTAATTTGATAATACTTGTATAAATAGAGTTGTGACTTTACATGTAAACTATTTAGCCCTTTTCATAGGCTTAGAGGCTCTCTGTTGCTCTCTGTTGTTTCATAGGCTTGTCTTTAAGGCTCTCACCCACCACATAAATCCATTTTAGAAGTTCCTTACCAGGGAAGATGCCCCAAGGCCCCAAGATGCCAGCTTGCTGTATAAGGTCATATCAAGTATTTGTACTTTTTGAACACATGAAGTGGCAAATTCTTTACAAGCAGAGATATCATTGTTCGTTTTTGCCCTCTATCTCCTTCACTCAAAGCTTGTGACATTAGTCTCAAATCTGTAAACCCCTAATTTTCTACTGAAAGCTTGTATATATGTACTCCATAAGGTTTTATGCTTCCAAGAGGTGATATTTACAGATCTACCTTTAACTGGCTAAATACTCCACGTTAGACATGTAAGGGTGCCATCTGGCTCCTTAGAAGTCTCTTTTGACAGAATGGATGGAGCTCTTTCTCCTGGCCAGAGATGGTCAGGTTTCCCTATCTCCTATAAAAAAACCATGTACTGTAATTTTATCATCTTGATGGTCTTGATGAGACTCCTGTACACCTCAGTGTCTTGAGATATATTTCTTAGGCATGTTTTATAGTGCCTATTTAATGTGAGTCTTTCAATAACTTTCAGAGCTCCACCATGTACCCTTTTGTTTGGTAGGTAACACCAGTCTGCAGAGAGTTGGCTCCAGAAGGTGGATGAATTGAGGAGTGAAGGGGACCCCAGTGTGGGTCATGTCCTCACCAATGGGTGCTGTCTCACAGTGTCTGATCATGGTGGGCAGGTCTGGAGGCTGTGACAGCACCCATCAACAGACCCTGACATGGCAAGTGGCAAAACAGGGCCAGGGACCATCCAGGTGCTTCTGTCAGAAGCAAGAGGAGATGTAATTAGCCTAATGCATGGCTCCAAAGTCCATCCAGACCCAGAGACAGGACTGGAGACAAGCTGCCGTGCACATCCGGGAGACAGGCAATCTATGGCATAAGTCTAGTCCTTTCAGGAGATAGGACTGGAAGCCAGCATTGCTATGGCACCGCTGGAGCAGGGACTGACCACCCCAGGCTGAACTGAAACGGGGTCCTGGGCTGTGTTCAGGGTAGGAGTAGTCCTAAGAGAGGCTGGTTAGGAACAGTAAGGCCTGTGGGTGACCTTAGCACTATGACAGGTAAGGGGGCTGCTGACACTACTGCCAACAACATTATTTGTGATTTTGCTTTATTTATTAGCTGGGTTTTCTAGGAAATAAGGCTCCCACTATACCACTCAGTGTGGCATGCATGTGTTTGTTCATATTCACACCCTTCAATAATTTTCAAACCAGCTGGCAATTGGCCAGCTAGAGTTGGTAGGAATCACGAGGTGTTAATGATATTCCTGCAAGCTTCATAAATTACACAAGCCTGTTGTATAACACCAGCTGAGAAAAGTACTGTTGGGGGAGCACAGCTCTAGGGGACACTTGAGAATCCACTGGAGACAGAGTTTTCCAATGAAGAAACTTTACTCCTCTCTGGACACTGGCTTTGAAACAGAATTCTGTGGGAACCACATGCCCTTTGAGCTGGCACCTGCAGTGACGCATTTGGTGGACACTTCAGTTTTCTCCCCTTGCCCCTGGTTTGGCAGCAGCTGACTGGGAGCAGCCGACTGGTCTGGTCACCCCACATTGTTCTTGCTTTTCCCTCAAACATAAAGGTACATTCACTAATGTTTGCAGCTCGTACTTTTTGTAGATTTATTTGTTAGGAAAGGAAGAAGTGGCAGTGACAGCAACAGGTTTTACTGAGCTATCAGGAAGAGGAAGCAATCTATGTGAGCAATGCAGGATGCCAAAGGAGCAGCTACAGACCTTCACATTCAAACTCATGCTTGACAAGGAAAGCAGATCTTACACAGTGCAGTTCCTCTTCTGAAGTGGGCACAAAATTCTCTGTCCCCTCACCACAGGAAGGTAAGTAGCATTATTGGTAGCTTAAAAAAAAATCCATAAGACATCATGACAATACATGCAGAAAGACACGCAACAAGCAGCAGTGCCCCAGTGTACAGGAGGAATGAAAAAGAAATGCTGCCCTCTTTTTTTGTGGGCTCCCATGAAGCTGGCCTTGTACCATGGAGAAGAACAATCCATCCGCTGTCCAGCTGGAATTTCAAATAACCATCTCATTTTTCTTTTCCAGTAATGGGGCCAGTTTTATTGCAAAAAAAGTAGACATGAGGTCCAGAGAGAGAAGGATTGTTAAACCTATGTGTAAGTGCAATTGCAGTTGGCAAAAAAGAATAAGAAGGAGGCTTCTTAAAGTAGGAGAATACCTGAACATAGAAGTTGAAGGCTGAAGATGTATCCAGGGACAACTCCTGTACCTCATTCCCACTGGTACCTTTATATTTTGTTGATATGTCTCATAATGAACAAACATAATGTTTGAGGAGTGCAGGAAAATATTTTGCGAGTGTGCCCAAAAAGTCTTGGACTGATGTGGTACAGTTTGGTTTGTCCTCAAAATGAGATTTTATGCACTCTGCCATCAGCTTATAATTGAGATGATTTGCGCCTTTGAGGACATATTCTCTACGGTTTTTAATACCTAATAATAGGCTAAAAAATCATAACTAGCCCTGGTACAGTGCCCTTCTATGTTCCTTGTCACTTAACTGCTGAGCTTTGGGAAGCCTGCCAAGTCCCTGACAGCAGCTTCTTCTTGTGGGAGCAGAACTGCAAAATTTGATCTAGGAGAAGAGACAGGGTTTTCATATTTTACTCTGATGTCAGCAACAGAAACCTTCAAAGTGTAGGACTACTCCCCAGCTGTGGGCTGAGTTGCTCAGGAGGTACTACTCCTGTTGCATTGTCAAGTCAATCAGGGTAGGAGAGAGCTCTTTTTCTAGGCTGGGTGCACTGAAGAGGCGCCAGGGCCTCCCACCCACAGTCCTCATTAAAGAAAAATAACAACAGCACAAAGCCCAAGGATTGTTTACTTATTTGTAGTATCTCAGCAACGGCTACTCTCTATCATCTGTTTTTGCTTTGGTGATTTCTTTTTTTATTAAAAAGAAATGCCACATGTTGCCACACAAGTAGCTAACCTCCTGCAGCCGGTCAGAGGCTGCCCACCATGCCCGAGTGGGACGGAGCACGGGCTCTGCTCCCCAGCTGTACAACCTGGCTTAGAAGGAAGTGCCACAGACCAGGACTTTGCAATTGTCCTCTTTTCCCCAATAAACCAAGCATTCGCCCAAGAAGTTCAGGCTTGTGACACTGGGTCAAGCAGGACAACTAATTTTGGCTGAAGCAAAAAGCTAACAAACAAAGTTCTGGAAATGCCCAACTGGTTCATTTCGACATTTTCAGAAGGAATCATTGAATTTTGGAAGGCTTGATCCTTGGGGCAACTTAGCAACTTTCACAATGCAGAGAAGAGGGAGATGGTTGCACATCACTCCCTTGCAACCCAATCTTATATTTTGGTGTTTACAGCACTTGTCTGGGTGGGTAATTAATTACTTTCTATAATTTGGTATGAAGCTTCATTTAGAAATACTGGGTGAGCTGCACTCCAATTCACCTTTTCTGAGTGTTGAGACAAGCTCCTAAGAGGTAAAGTGCCCAAATTCAAGCATGTTGCTCTCTGCAATAGAGTCACAAGCAGGAGTGTTGAATTTTTTTCTCCTTGGTAAACACTGCAACAAGCAAACTTTGCTGATTAAGGATATAGGCTCAGGGAACAACATCTTCTCAAGATTTTTAAAGTAGTTTGGTAAATCCAGACTTAAATTTCCTAATTTCTTTATGTTAAAGTCCTTAAAAATCAAATAATGGTTCTGGAAAAAAAAAAAAAAAAGTCAAAATAGCTCTGAGTCAAACATTGAATTTAAAATAATTTCCAAGAAAGCTGTACTAGAGGTTAGCAGAGGCAAGGGCTAGCACTGTATGAAGGGTGAGCTAGCAGGTTCTTTGAGATGAAAATTATGTTATTGCATTTCTGTCTGCAATAGATGGTACCTCACTAGTGTAGAGCTTTGCATCAGTGCTGGGCAACTCTTTTTCAGTAAAACAGTTGTAAAACCTTAATGAGTTGTGGAGGATATTTCTGGCCTATGGAAAAAGCTGTACTTCTGCCTGTGATGGTGAGTCTGCCAAACTCCTGTGGAGGAAACCAAAGGCAACAAAAAAGAAGCAGGAGAGCACTGTCTCATAGCAAGCAGCTGTCCAGAGAGGATGGCAGTATGGAGTGATAACGCTGAGCTTGGTAGCAGTTATTGTTAAAAGATAAAAAATGTAAGTTGTATGTGGGCTGTCTGATTATTTTTTTTGGACTCCCATACAGCTCTCAGAGACATTGGTGTCCCTGTGGAAGGCACTGCATAAACACAGGGAAAGAGGAACTCCTGGCCTGGGGACCCACAGCTATGACACACAATAGCACAGATACTGGGTGGTTTCACTCTTCTTGTGCTAGATTTCTTGTTTCTCCCAGCATTTCACTTAGCCTCTAGCTGAGGCAGGGACTGAGTTTAAAGCACCTGGGCATCAGTGCTCTGACCTGCAGCCATGTGTCAGGAAGACTCAGAGGAGCACCAGAACAGCAAGAATGACTGAATGACAAGTTGCTCCACAGGCAATTTCTGTCCCAACCCCCAGGGCAGAGGGGATTATTCCTCTCCCTCCCACACTCCGCCACACAGCTTGCTTACAGGCTTCTTTGTACTTGCTCCCTTTGGTTAAGGGACTGCCCTGATCAGGCTGGCGGGACGAGCTCTGCATGTACTGGTGTAATTGAAAATGGTGAGGAGCACAGCATGAATTGCTCCTGAGTACTGGAAACAATACTTATAAAAATCACTTCACAGTAGTTGTAACTCAACTTGCTGGAATATAAACAGCTTTGAAGACCAATGGCTACTTAAAAACCACTCTGAACAAAGAAATGCCTTTGCTCTGCCCTGTTCAAGTCTACCTGTACTTCTGATCCGCAGCAAAGGGGAGTTTTAAGAGAAAAGGAAGATATCAGTGCTTTCCATATAAAGATACATGAATGCCTCTTCCAAAGGAGACAGCACAAATATATGTGATGCTTTTGCAAAGGTGGAGAACACTGAGGGCTCAATTTTCAATTATCAGCCCACTTTAAGGAGCATCATGGCTGAAAATGATTTAGTGGCACATTTAACCCCCTGGCTACTGATTTTCTCATGCGATATAGATATTCAAGCTAAGTATACAATCTCAGGTGGCCTCCAGGGCTGAAAATCCTCAGGCTATCCACAACATCCCTGTGCACTAGCAGTCTGGAAATGATGCTGAATGCTTTTCTGTATTTTCCAAGCAAACTTGGGAAAAAAAAAAGAAAACCAAAACAAAAACGTTTGGTGCCCTTGCAGCTCCAAGTGCTGAACTTGTCTTTCTGAAATGCTGTGTCAACAGCTCTTCACTCGCAAGCCCATTATTTTTATTGGCCATGGCTCTCAGGCTGGTGTTGACAGGTTAATTTACAGTAAGAGTGAGAGTCACCTTTACTCACTATACCCAAAAGTGTAACCCACTCCATACTTGAATGCCACACTCTCGAGAACAGAAATGTTGGAGAGAGAGAGAGAGCGAGAAAGCGAGAGAGAAAGAGCCTTGAAGCCTCGCGCAGGCGTTCAGGGAGTCGTACAAAAGAATGCTCTTTTGGTGAAATAATTTTTGCCAGCATATGCAACTTGAGCAGGAATGGTTGCAATTATTTCTTACCGTGCTTCTTAGAGAGGACATATGGGATGATTAGCCTCAAGAATGTCACTCTTGGACATGGTCTTCTCATGGGGATTACGCCACAGGGTTTTTTCTATTCCTTTTCCTCTTTTCTTTTTTCCCTCTTTTCAATACATCAAAGTTCGATGAGAGAAATTTCCCTTGGTAACATGTACAGATAAGCAGATCTCAGAAGATATGTTTCATGGGGTATACTTTAAGGACTTGTTTCCCTTTTGCTCTTCTGTCTTATCTTCTCTCCTCTCCTCTCATGTCTTCTCTTATTTTTTTCCCTTTTATTTTCTTGTCTTAAAAGAGCAATCCTAGCAATGGGTAAGGAAGTTATAGGCTGAGAGAAAGGCCTTTTCTCTAGATTGTAAGGCTGTAGTGCTGCAACTGAAAGTCTCAGGCTAGGCTGAAGTGATACAGATGGTGAAGACTCCATGACAGAGCCAATGAAGAGCACATACCCTGAAGAAGTGGGAGGGAATTCAGAGCAGCTAAGTGAGAGGGGTACGTGCTGCCAAGAGGCAAATTATGCCAGGTTGCAGATCGACAGACCTTTCATCACAACAGAACTGAAGAAAAATAACCGTGTGTTCCTAAGTTGTTTGTGTGTTTATAATACTATTTCTTTTTGTTAGTTTGATGTTTGGGGTTTTTTTAATAGGAGTGCCATGTAAAACCTGTCAATTAATAGCATTTTGAATGTAGAACTACCAGATACCAAAACTCTTGCAGTATTCTTGCAGTCTACTCCTAGAAACTGACGATGTTCTGGCACTACTTACCCAGCACAAGGCACCGCCAAGGCTGGATCAGATACAGTCTTTCTCTTCTTTCAGCACTGGTGGACATTGTGCCACTAAACCTATAGCCCTCAGGCTCATATTCTTCTTTGGCCACATGACCATTATGGAATTCAGAAGACATGCCTCTAGTGTTGTGACCTTAATGGAATTTAGAGTGGTTACACTCTGCTGAAGTGGTCCTATGAGTTTGCAGTACACTCTTCTTCCAGACTAGCCGTCAGTCTGTCTTTTACTGTCTCCCGACACAGTGAGTACAAATGTAAAAGCAATTAATTTAGTCTGCAAATCACAAAATCACAGAATGGGTCAGGTTGAAAGGGAGCACAGTGGGTTACCTGGTCCAACCTCCCTGCTCAAGCAGAGTCATCCTAGAGCTCATAGCACAGAATTACATCCAGACAGTTCTTGAATATCTCCAGCGAGGGAGACTCCACAACCTCTCTGGGCAACCTGTTCCAGGGCTGAGTAGAGAGGCAGGATCACCTCCCTCGACCTGCTGGGAATGCTCTTTTAGTGCACCCCAGGATAGCATTGGCCTTCTTGGCCACAAGGGCACACTGCTGGCTCAGGGATGTTTGTGGTCCCCCTGGACCCCTAGGTCCGTCTCTGCAGAGCTGCTTTCCAGGAGGTCAGACCCCAGCCTGTACTGGTGCCTGGGATTCATCCTAAGGTGCAGGACCCCACATTTACCTTTGTTGAATTTCAGGCAGTTCCTCTCTGCTCATCTCTCCAACCTGTTGCAGTCCTTCTGAAGGGCTGCACAGCCCTCTAGGGGATCGGCCACTCCCAGTTATCAGTGAACTTGCTGAGGAGGCATCTGCCCCTTTATCCAAGTCATTGATGAATAAATTAAACAATACTGGGCCCAGTATTGAACCTTAAGGAACACCACTAGTGACAGGCCTCAGCAAAATCTTCTCCTTGAAAATCAGGCTGCTTTAATATATTTTGACATAGGCACTAGCAAACTGAGGGCCACTTGAAACCATGCCACATGAAGAAGTGCTATGTGGGAAACCAGATCAGGAAGAAAAGACGAAACTTTGGTCTGCTGGGGTAGTGTCATGAAGGCAAGAAGGCCAGGACTAATGGCATGGCATGTCATGTATAAGAGCTGCTGCAGAGCCTATCTGGACTTATAAAGGCAGAGGGCTCCTTTGCTGACCTATATCACTTCTGGAGCTCTGGTCAGGGGGGCCTCTCTGTTTCTGTGGCCAGTGGATGGAGATGTTCCCACAGCCTCCTTTTCACTTCTGTCACTAAATCACTGTGTGATAACAAAGGCAGAGACAGAGACAGTGAATCAGAAAAGAGACAGTGAATCAGAAAGCCTCTTCTCCTTTGAACTACAGTCTCTTTGCTACACCATCTCTCTTGCTCACAGCAAGAATGCCAAGGAGACAGAGTTAAACACACACCAGGACACCAGCACAGGAGGATGATCCCCTGCTATTGAGACTATCTATACTGAAGACAAAGGCAGTAACAGAGCTCTCTTATGCAAGGCAATAGCCATTATAGTTTCAGGATGAAGATTTCCAGCAGTTACTCCACATCTGTGTTCCATGACCTACTATGGGAAAAGGGTGTAATAAAAGTTGACAAGCTTTGTCTGCTCTCAGACGGACAGCGAGCCAAGCAGGATCTGTCACTGTCCCTACTGTCATATCTGCTTCCATGTAAGAGTCTGGGGAAGAGCATAGGAGGGACAGATTACAGGGTCCAAGCAGAGCAGCCCATCATGCTGCTCTCAGGATGTTCCTGTGCTGCCTTAGAATCTGCCACCTCCCACATGAAAGGCCATGGAGGGTGATCAGTTTGACAGCAGCCTAGGGTTGTCCCAATAGCCCCTCGAGCAGCAGAAGGCACCTCCGGCCTTGCAGAGAGGGCTCCAGCCTGGCTGAGTCCTCCCAGGGCTGCCAGCCATGTTTGCAAGGGGTTTAGCAGCTGCCTTGAAATGGGAATGTGCTGCTAGTGGGAAACCCATGTTTGAGCAAAGTGTGTTGGGCCCAAACATTTTTGTCACTGATCTCATGACCTGCCTTGGGCTGGAGGGCTGAGATATTTACCATCCTGTCATTCTGACACACATCCAAATGCTCTGTCCAAATTCAGAGCAGAAGTCTCTGACAGAGCTGAAAATGGTTATAATTTTCAGTTTGATCTCCCCATGTTCAAGGCTACAACCCCGTCATGCATTTTCCAGAGAAGAAGAGCAGTAGGCTTCTTAGTGCTAGACTAGATAACTAAATTATTTCCATGAGCAGAAAAATAAACATCATAGCCAAGTCCCTAGTTTAGCAATCTGTAACATCTGTGACAGATTTTTAAAATTAACGTCTCTGCCCTGGTGGCTTTCAAGCAGTAGGAATGTTACACATTTTGCCTTGCACTTTGGACTCATCACCTTCTGGGACCCACAAAAACATCCCTGCCTCACACCATGCTGGAATCTGTAGCTGTTGCCCAGTGAAGAAAGAAAAATGTGATCAATATTCCCTACCTGGATTATGGCTGGGGCTCTTCCATAGCAGCATTTTCATCTACAGGTAAGAGGAGACCTTTGTTACAAGTCGTGTTAGATAGTACTGTGGCAGTCTTCTAGTACCTGCTCAGGAGTCTCACATTCCCTCAGTCAACAAGTCCAAAGAGCCAAAAGAAAATTTTCCATCATCTAGAAACCTGGTGTTACTCAGTTCCCTTCTCAGCAATGCTGGGACACATGTAGGAAACTCTTTGATTCCAGTTTCAAGAAACCTTTCATTATCCTTGCTGTTATTGCTGCTGGAAAAGGGCTTGCTCTGGTCTCTTGCACCACAGTTCCATCTCTATGACACCCGTGTTTTGACTCAGGCAGCAAGAGAAGAGGTCACTTGCTACCTTATTTAAGTTTTGAATCTGCATTCTTTTGCTGAAAGTATCTGTTCAGATATGATATTATTGCCTTCATACATTTATTCTCTTTATTAGACCTCTTACTTTCCCCAGAATATCATGGTGATTTAGTGGGAGCTTCAGATAAAGAAGAGTAGCATGACAGAAAGCCTTACAGCCTTAATTTAGATGAGCACTCCAGCTGACATAGCAGGTCTAACTAAACAACACAAGAAAAGTACAAGAAGAGAAAAGTTTCAGTGAGTAAGAGCAGTTGGGAAAGACAGCAAAGATCTGAGCTCTTGACGAAATTGGTGGCACTGCCTTTTTTCCTTCTGATCAGCTCCACGCTGCTCCCTGCCCCTGCTTGCTGCCGTTCCTGCTGTGCTGGAGGTACAATCCCTGGCTTCAGGGGGCCAGGGGCTGAGCTACCCTGCTTTCCAAGCTTCTCTCTGCTCCTGGCAGAATCAGAAGAAGATAGTGTAGCCATTACTTTGAAATATGTCTGCATATAATTGACTGAGAGATTCAAATGTCAATGGCAATTGATGCTCTTCTCTCAGATGTCATTACACTCCTTAAAAAAACCTCTTATGATCTTCTTTATTACTCCAGGAGTGTAAAAACTCCAAACTCCCATATTTTTGTAAGAGGCTATCACTCGTCACAGTCATATATCTCATATGTCTTTGCTCTTAACACAATTATTTTAACGGCTAGTTAGTTTATAAGGAACACAAAAGAAAAACAGAAATGTATGACGTTCTTCAAAAGCAGTTAGTTATAACTATACTAATTGTTTTGTTTCCTTAAAAGCTGTGGGTCATGGCAACACAGCTGCTTTTGGTCTGGCTAATAAGCCTTAGTTTGGGACTAATGTCAAGGTATTAAGTTTTCAAGCCTGTTACAAACAGCCCACCAGCAAAGACACAAAACCTTAATCTGCCTGCTGTGATCTGCTGAGAGACTGCAAAGGTAGAGATTTATTTGTGCTTTAAAACACACCTACTCTTTTTCTTTCAAGTATTTCATGGCACATTTCCCCTTGATTATACCAGTCACACACAGGAGAGGATGAATCTTTTAAGCAATACCAGGATTCTCCCGTAACCTTTCGAAAAGGCTCTGCCGTGTCCTGAAGGAGTCAGTAACTCACACGGACTTGCTGCCTGTCAAAGACATTTGTAAGGATTGAAAAATCAACTTAGTATCTCAGTGTCATTTAATGAAAAATATTCAACTATTTATTGCAAAAAAACTCTTCAACTGATATTTCCCTGTTAGACACTCCACCATGTATTCATTAATAAGAGTGATCCCCACAGAACAAGTGCGCAGGCTGCATCTGGCTCCTGACTTGGTGATGGAGCAGAGACAATGTTTTACTTCACAAAACCATTTGCTGGATACTAAATGTAGCTCACAGTTCACTGACAGAATGAATGGAGTTTTAGGCCATATAAACTAGAAAAAATCCAAAGATTCAGGGAAATTGTGGTTGCTGTAACTGTGGGACAGTGTAGTGGCTTACACTAGGAGTGCTAAAGGCAGGGGTACTGCTTTTTTTTTTATGTGGGATTCTGCACAGAGAGCCTCATGGGGTCAGAGACATGGCCAGGAAGTTCTTCTCATGGCTGGGGAGTACACAGGTGTAGTGGGAGTCAGATACTGTAATTAAAAAGCTAAAGCCAGAAATGTAGTGCTGAAGTGTTGCAGCTCAATTGGTAAAAAACAATAAGTGAGTGAATGAGGTTAGTGACCACTCCTCACAAATATTTTTGTGCCAGATATGATGGTGAAAAAGGAAAAGATGTTACCTTGAGGTTGATTTTAGAATTATTCCAATATCTCTACCTTTTAGTAACATGGTAATTCTCATATCGGACCAGTATGTGGCTCATCCTGTTCAATATTCTACCTTAAAAAACACAGTCAGCACCAGACACTTGGTGACAAAACCTTGCCTTATACAGGCAGACAGATTTGTGTTCCCCTTCATCAGGTTTATTCCTTACCACCAATATTTAAAGCCATCTAAATCCTAAAGCAAAGGGTTTCATGTCTCCTTTGGATTCTTTTTCAGCATTCTCTCTTATATTTTTGTTCTTCACGTAGTTGCCCAATCTCTTTTTCACAGCACTAATAATTCGAATTTTCTGTCTCTGAGGCACATCAAACAGATACTTTAACTGAAGCCCTACAAAGTTTACCTGAATCTTCTTTCTGGTCGTTAAAATAAGTGATGCATTTCTTGGATGCTAGGTAAGAATTACAATTTGTTGTGCCTTTCCTGGGTCACTACTTTGCAGTTATCCCAAGGAAACATCAAATCCACTGATTTGAGAAAACAGAATTTTGTAGAACATTGTTAATATCACCACATTGAAAAATAACTCTTTATGGATCCTAGATTTTTCCTCATTCTGCTGTTTTTAATTTGTAGCTGGATTTTGTGTAGTACCAGGAGAATAACCATATCCAGAATTGTTCTATTTGATTCTTTTTATCTTTCAGTTAAAATTACTTTTTTTGAGTATTATTGACCTGTCAATTCAGATTGAGAGAGAACCATGTGGTTGTCTGATATGTAGAGTTCATTGCCCGATGTCTTGGCACCCAGTTACTGCAATCGATTTAAATGTTGGACGTTTCCTTTTCCGACCCCCTCCTACTTACGCTTTTGAAAGGGCCAGTGTTTTTAAAACAATAGTGATAGGAAGTGTATCACAGCACTCACAAAAGGGAGTCCTACAATTAGAATTTGGCTAAACAAAATGCTGCAAATAATGGAGCATATTCCAGCTTTAATCTCATCATCCTGGAGCCATTAGGTGGGAAGGAGGACCTGACTGGACATATTCATGGCAAGGATAAAGGCAGCCTAGATGAAAATGCTAAAGTATAATGCATTTTGCTGTCCAGAAGAATGTGATGCATGCATACCAAACAGTAATAAAGGAGATTGGGGTAGATCTTAGGAATGATTTTTAATGTGCAGTCAGCTACACACCAAATTATGTTACCTGGGGAAACTGAGGAATCTCCATCATTGGAGATCTTAAAGACAAGATTCCATAAGCATTCCTGGAATATTTTAGGCATAACTGGTCCTTCCTTGGAGCCAAGTCAAAAACCTTTTCAAGTCCCATAGCCTGTCTATTGTTTAAAGGTCTGCTCATGATTCTCTTGTGATTCCACAGTCACAAAATCCTGTTTGCTACTTGCTTGGAAACTGCTTCGTTTGAAACAAGTCCCCTCTGTTACTGGTGTGACAAGAAATTCTTACAATGGCTGTGCTGTTTCCTAACACGGGCCCTGGATTGTTCCATATACAAAACATATAGCTATAAAATTATTTTTCTGTGTAAGAGGTCATGATAACACCTATCCTGTGATTCTTTTGTTTCTCTATTAATCTTTGATACAGAACCAGCCCCATCCCTCTGAGAGCTGGCTTGTTGCTCTCTATTCTCCAGAAAACTTGGCTTACTTTGTATACCAGTATATTTGGCCTTTGAAAGTTGGCTTGCAGTTAGCAGACAGAAGCAGGGTCAGAATTAGTTCAAAATAAATTAATAGTCAGAAGTTCTAACTTGCTAAGCTGCATGCAATCCACCCTTCAAAGGATATTCACCGATTGCTGTAATTGCGCTCTTCAAGGGCTTCCAAAAAATCCTTGGACATGCTAATTAATGCTGTTTTATATATATGTTAAGGTATTTGACCTGAGAGTTTAATTCTACAGTTTAATTCCATAATGATTGTAAATGGTAGGACTGCTGCATACTTAAAAGAACATTAGTGTGAATGTAGCTAGCTGTTGGCAGTTTAACAGTGACTAACAGATATTAAATAAGCATGAAATTCTAGCGGTGAATGACACTTTTACTGGGGCAAGGGCTGGGAGCTGAAGGCAGGAGAAAATATTGCAACCATCCATGGTGACCTTCCCTTTTCCCTGGATTTTACAGTCTTTGCACAACTTTCCCGTCATCCGGACGAGTCTGAGTTGGTGGAAGGGCCTTGTCCTTGCAGGCTTGGACAGCACATGATGAACTTGGTGGGACTGGAACTTGTTGATATGCTGAAGTCACGACAATCCCTTGCTGAAGTCACTGACACCAGGATTTCCCCAAATAACTGAATATTTCAGCCACTCAAAGATAATCACATCTTCCAGTGTCAAGAAAGAAGTGTGTAAATTCTACCCCTTCTTCTGCCAAAGTTTTCTTTTCTTTTTTTTTTTTTAAGTGGATGTCAGAAGAAATCAATTACTAGAGAAAAGAAAAGAAAACAAGTTGATCCTTTTATTGTTACTGTTCAAAGGCGTCTCTTTGTTTTAGAAACAAAAATGGTAGCAAGTGACTTTTTTCCACCCCTCTGTGGCTACATAAATTTCTGCTACTAAGGGACAAACATCATTGATTTGACCGACTTATTCAAAACAGGTCACGAAGTTACAGCTTGTTGTGTCGATTCTCATCATATATTGATGTGGCAGGTTTTATGAATAAAATATGGGCAGTTGCTGTCTGGGAGGATGCCACATCTTAGCTACCCAAAACCCTCTGTCCTTGAAGAGCAAAGCTTCGAAAAATTGGGACCATGTTTCAATCCAAGCTGTACAATATGCTTTTCAATGAAGTGTAATATATTGTTTTTAGCCGAACAACTTTCTTCTCCTCTTCTCCCCTCCCCCTGTCCCTCCCCTACTTAGGGGAAAAAAAAAAAAAAAAAGCCATGCCATCTTAAACTAAAGCACACTTCAGTCAGTCTCCCTGTGTGTGCTCTGTGCCAGCAGCCACAGCAATTCTTTCATCTTGGCTTCAAAGTGGTGCTGAGAGGGGGAGGGGGGCATCTAATGAAAGAAGGGAAAACAAACAAACAAACAAGCACAAAACGGGGGAGGAAATGAAAAATAGCAGTCTACCTTTCAAATCTGAGTGCTGCCTTCAGGCACACTCTGCAGTGGATGTTGCACTCAGCTTCAGCCCCTTGTATATTTTTTTTTGTTATTGCCACTTCCCATGCTGGGAAGATTCTTGTCATCCCTCACATATTTTATCCGCAGAAAAGGCTGCCCTGCCCTGTGCTTGGTGATTGAGGCTGTGCCCCTGGTGTGCCACACTATCAGTGGTTCCCAAGGCTGCCTAGCCTGGGAAAAGCTGCATGGAAACGGTCCAAAATCAGCATTACATGCATTATTGTTCTTACTCTCTCTGATTAGAGTGCACACAATGAAAACAACAGCAACAGCCTCGTTTTCTAGCTCTCCTCCCAACACAGGGCTGTTCTTAGGCTGTTTTTTTTCCTCAGAGTCTTCATAGAAATTAACTGTTTCTGTGCTGGTAGGTCTCAGGCATCCCAGCAGCTTCTCTGGGGGGAAGCCCAAAGAGCTTAGTCTGACTGGGACTAACATTTTCAAAAGTGCCTAGTTGACTTGTGAACTGAAATCCTGTTTTTTAAAAACAGGTCTAGTGGTAGGCTGCCTTGTGTACCCCTGGAAACACACTGCTCAGATGCCGTGGTAAAACGCAAGGCACAGTAATCCCCATAAAACAAAACAGAATAGGCTGAAAGATATTTAGGCATTAGTCACTTGAATACTTATGCTTTGTGTTAAATGCTGGAGGCAACACACGCAATGTTCTAGCAGTGTGCCACAGCACCTGGGTCTCCCCCAGACCAGCCACCACCACTTTTTGTCCCTGGTCAAAGAGATCTTGCTGTCCTGGCTGAGGAGTGCCAGAATGGACTAGCACTGCTTTAGTGGCTAAGAAGTCATTTGGCAGACAATACTTTAAATTTCATGAGGCCTGTTCCAAGTCCTGGAATAGCCAGTTTGGAATGGGATAAAGCTCAGTTATTCTATGAACAGGTGACATCCAGTGCTTATTCCAAGCACATGGAAATGACACTTAGGAGTCACTGGGTGAGGCATGGCATTTCAGGCTCAATCTGATTTCATATTCTCTGAAATATATTAGGTGGCACATCAAACAAAGAAGGCAAAGAATTTTCTTCCCATTTAACAGATTAGACATATTCCAGTGTCAAGTGCCTGCACCTTGAGTGTGCTCAAGTATTTGATAGGAGGTGAACTCGTAAAGCTGCTCCAGAAGAGAGCAGTAGATAGACTTGGGTGCTAAAGATGAGAGATGGCAAATGACAGGAAAGACTGTGTTTTAGACATAAAAATACCATAGAGAACATTTTTTTGTTCAATTGTAAGAGGTG